>CM055904.1:60495397-60894734 GCA_029582155.1 Panopea generosa | reverse complement strand
TTGTTTTAAAGGACAATAGTAATGTTATATGTCAAGACACTCTGATGCTATTATGGCAACTTAAATTAAAAAACATAATTCAACATAGATAAAGCTCGAACTCGCGACATTTTACGGTTGACAGTTCAAACCGTTACCACTACACTATCGGAACATACACTAGTACAACACACTTAATATTGATATATAGTTTATTTTATAGTTTGTGTAACAGATACATCTGCTATCATACTACAAACACCCTTAATACGGAAGGTTCCATCTAAAAATAGAATGACGTAGTTTCAAAATAGCTGATTCGGTTTATAAGGCATATTTCAAAAGAGATCGTGCTTTTATTATAGCAATTTTACGGCTGTTATTGATGGTTGTAAATGTAAAATTGAAAATACAAGCAGTTAGAAGTTAGTTCGATGTTCGTTTTTCTATCTTTTGATATTTAAAGGAGAAAATCTTAAAATTGGAGGTTAGGGTTAGGGCTAGAATTAGGGTTAGGGTTAGTGTTAGGTTCATGATGAATATCGAATATCAAAGATGAATATCAAACTAACTTAACTCTAGCGAAAGAAAAAAAACAACACTATATTCCCTTCAGATCGTCAGTTTCTGGATGACCATGGGATTTATTTACAATATAAAAAGATTATAAGTATAGTAGGTATAAAAGGTATAGTTATGCTGTTTTAACTTGGATATGTCAATTAAAAATATAAACACTATTCCCCTCAATAACGTTATTGTCTCCATAGTAACTAGTTTCATTTAAGAATTTCCAGACTTTTAAGTTCATTTATCCCTTTGCACTGACTCGTATAATATTTCTGATTGACTTGATATGGACGTAAATTGACTGCATTGTGGTCCTTATTTTAATTTTTCATGAACTATGTATGCTCAATTTAAACAAAATTATATTTCCATTAAGTGTTTGTTTAATAATTTAAAGAAATGTTCTTTTCAAATAGTGAATACTAGATGCACACTTGTTTTTAAATATTTTAGAATAATCCAGAGCGCTGTCCTTCCGACAGCTTCTTTTACATTTTCCTCGGTTTCGTTTATTTATGTATAACAGATAATTTGGTATTTTTCTATGGTTAGATCACGGGATTGACTTGTGTACAACATTTCGTGAAGTTACCTTAATCGATTTTGGAGTTATGACCCGGAAGCTGCAAATCTTATAACTGTGGCTATTTGTTTCCATGGTAACTGAAAAAAGAGAACTCCTTCAAGTTACTTTGAATGGTTTTGTAGTTGCGCTCCGAAAACGGAAAGTTTTGTAATTATCCACCCCCCACCCCCGGTATTTCGTGTCCGGCCTGTAACTTTGTCCTGTATAGATGGATTGCGTTAATACTTGCTACAAATGATCAACCTAGCATGACGACGTGTTGCAAGTTAGACGCACAACAGTACCTCAAAGGTCAAGGTCACACTTTGAGTTTGTTTTATAACACTTGGGTGTGGGTGAGATTTCGTGTCCGGCCTGTAATTTTGTCGCGCAGAAATGGATTTTATAAATACTTGCTACAAATGATCAACATAACATGACGACGTGCTGCGAGTAAGACCCACACCCGTACCTCAAAGGTCAAGGTCACACTTTGAGTTAGTTTGACAGCACTTTGAGTCTGTGTGAGATTTCGTGTCCGGCTTATAACTTTGTCATGCATAGATAGATTTTGTTAATACTTGCTACAGCTGATCAACCTAAAATGACGCGCATTACAACGAGACTCCCACTTCAAAGGTCAAGGTTACAATTTAACTTTGATTGATGACACTTTCAGTCTGAATGAGATTTCGTGTCCGGTCTGTAACTTTTCAACTATCGATTAATTTCATAAACACTTGACTCAATTCATCAGCATGACATGATGACGTATCACATGTAAGACCCACATGCGTACCTCAAAGATCACTTTGAATCTGTGTGAAAATTCGTGTCCTGCCTGTAACTTTGGCATGAATAGATGGATTTTATAAATACTTGCTACAAATAATCAACATAACATGACGACGTGTTGCGTGCAACAACCAGACTCCCACTTCAAACATCAAGGTCACAATTTAACTTTGTTTGACAACACTCTCAGTCTGTTTGAGATTCCGTGTCTAGTCTGTAACTTTGTCACCTATGGATAAATTTAAAAAAAAACACTTGGCTCAGTTGATCAACGTGGCATAATTAAGTGTCGCATGTAAGACCCAGAACCATTCCTCAAAGGTCAAGGTCACAGTTTCAATTTGTTTGATATTGCGTGTCTGGTCTGTAATTTTGTCTTTAAATTGGCTCAATTGATCAAGATAACATGACAACGTGTCTCACGTAAGACCTAGAACCGTACCTCAAAGGTCATGGTCACACTTTGATTTTGTATGACACCCTCATGTAATTTTATCAGACATGGATGGATTTCAAAAATACTTGGCTCTATTTATCAACTGATCAACATGACATGACGACGTGTCATGTTAAGACCCAGAACCTTACCTCAAAGTCACACTTTCAGTTTGTTTGATATTTCATGTCTGTCTGTTACTATGTCTTACATGGATTGATTTAAAATAGCTTCACACAAGTGATCAGCACGTGATTACGATGTGCCACCTGTATTCATCTGTATAAATACACAGACCTTTACATCAGATGTCAAGGTTACACAAAGGTCAAGTTCTCGCTTTAATGTAAAAAAAACCCATAAAATTGCGTGTCTAGTCTGAAACGTCAGTCCATTACTCTTGATATTCATGAATACATCGCTACCAGTTATAACATATATTGGTATTTTTAGCAGACCATTTGGGGGCATGCGACACTTACCAGTGACATTTCTTGTTTTTAATATGTTTTGATGGTAACAGAAAAAATATGTTGAAAATGAAAACTCCCTCATAGCAAAAGGCACTACTACAACTCATGGTTGACATGTATACAAAGTTCCGTGATGTTACCTTGAACAATTTTGGAGTTGTGCTCCGGAAACGGTGAATTTTGTCATTTTGGCTATTTTTTTTCATGGTAACAGAAAAAAGATGTTGACAATAAAAACTCCCTCATAGCAAAAACGCATTACTAAGCCTCCAGGTTGACATGTGTACAAAGTTTCGTGAAGTTACCTTGAATGGATTTGTAGTTGTACTCCGGAAACGAAAAATTTTGCAATTTGGCAATTTGTTTTCATAGCAACAGAAAACATATTGAAAATTAACTCCCTCATAGCAATTGTATCCTAAGCCAAATTCAGAAATGTTTCGTCATTCGTTTGCTTATTAAGGCTCTTGTTTGTGGAACTTTATTCCATCATATATTGAAAATGCAAATTATATCGATTAGTTTATATAAATATTTTGAGGGCTTCAAGGAAGATTGATTTCAAATGAGATCTCTCGTTAATAAAAGTCATATAATTATTACTGTTATAATTATTGTTGTTTTTGTTTTTATTACAAATTGCACTTCTATACCCGCTGGTTGACATATGTACGTGTATGTTTGTGTGTGTGTGTGTGTGTGTGTGTGTGTGTGTGTGTGATATGATCAAGACTACATGTACGACAATCTAAAAATATAATTACACAGCTTATGTCGTTACTAACGTACACCAACTGGCACGGTTAGCCCAGTCGATAGCGCGTCTGTCTATCAATCAAGGGGTCGTGAGTTCGAATACCCGCCCGGCAATAGTTTCCGCAAGGATTGATATACAACATTACGTTTCAGTATCGTTTGTCTGTCGCCGCTGATTAAGTGGGAATGTTATCAGTCACTTGCAGAGATGGGTATTTTCGCGTAATGATCGTCTGTTAGCCATGAATGACATACAATGCGCTTAATACTCAAACAAACAAATTACAGTGCACCGATGGCGATCCACTTTAAAAATATTTTAAAACGGTTATTTTAAGTCAAACGGAAGGATATGACAATTCTCTCCAAAGACATTTGCCAATATTATTCTAAGTTCAATGATACGCTGCAATACTATTTCGTAATATTAATTGTTTAACATTAGACACCGTGTGCGATTTACTGTAGAGGAAACCGGGACAAGTCGGAATGAAATTTGCATTACTCACAATGTATGCTTATTTGTTTTACATACATCCACGTATTATATGCACATCATAAGTATCTGGCTTCTCTTGTCATTTAAGTTTAACGATTTTATACTAATAAAATTCGTTGTTTCACAAAATGACACAAATGGCGAACTGAAAAGTTCCAATTTTCCTAAGCATTTGGGTTAGTTGGAATTGGAACGAACTTGTTTTATAGTAAATTATAACGCAAATTAAATTTAAAAAAAATCTGAGACTATTAAACAGCATATTATTCAAACAGATTTTACACAAAACATTTTAAGATTGAGATCAGTGTGTTACATTCTAACATATACCTTAAGTAAATTTTATTTTATCCACGAAAATGTTTTCAGCAGATAAATAAGGTTCATTCGTGTTCGCTCCTTCGCTCCCACGTGACTGGAAGGGTTTTTATATAGCTAGGCACAATTGTTCTAATAAGGCTTTTTTTACAAATATCCGAACTATTACGGTATGTAACTACTGTGTTAGTTTGGGACAAATATCGAATAATACATGTTGGTGCAAGAGTCTACACAAGATGAAAAAAAACTCTTTCTTATGTATATAAAATGAGAATTATAAGTCAGACATTTTTAATTCGATTTGGCCAGTTCTAGAACTCGTCTGAGATCACAACTGTTAATGTTTGGTTAAGGTCAAGTGAAAAAAATACGAGTATAAGGATGCACATAATGTCAGATAATACTTTGAATACCAATATAATATTCATACAAGGCCATTATACCGTTCGGTCAGTTCAAGAATTTGTCTGAAATCAGCGCCAGTTTAGTAAATATCCAGTGAAAAACACGGTTGCTAGAGCTGCACATAAGGTCAGATAGGGCAATATGTGACAATTTAAGGGCCGTAAACCATACATAAATGATTTTATTTGGCAAGTTCAAGAATGTGTATGAGATATAATCATTATCAAATAAATATTGTGTAGCTTTGGTGAAGATCAGCTGAAAACTACGGTTGCTAGAGTATACATTCTTATGTAATTATTGACAATTCAAAGGCCATATTTCAGAAAAATATTAGCTGATATATTATTTGGTGTTCTTTGGTCGGATAGTTTTTAAAACAAAAAATAGCTTGTTTAATGCTATATTCTAACTATGGATTTTTTCGATAATGGAAACAGCGATCGGACTACTTAATTGAAATATCCTAGTTAAAACAACATAACTATACCTTTTTCATATACGTATAATCCTTTTATTTTGTAAATAAATCCTATGGTCATCCGCAAACTGACGATCTGAAGATAATATTGTGTTGTTTTTTTTCGGTAGACTTAAGTTAGCTTGATATTAGTCTTTGATATTCGATATTCACCATTCACCCTAACACTAGCCATAACCCTAACCTTCAGTTTGAAGAGTTTCTCCTTTAAATATCAAAATATAGAAAAACGAATATCAAACTAACTTCTAACTGTTTTTGTATTTTCAGTTTTACATTTACAACCATCAATAAAAGCCGTAAAATTGCCATAATAAAATCACGATCTCTTTTGATATATGCCTTTATATGAACATCTTCCATCTGTCCATCACAATGTTTTAAAGAAAATGAATTCACTATTGGTCGCTTGAACTGGATAATTGTGTCACCATGGTCTGGATTTCTGTAGATCAACTTGCGCTTAGAACATGCATATACATGTATATAACCTGTTTACAAATGTTTAAGTTTATTACATAAATATGAAAAAAAAATAAATGGAGTATATTTACTGAGTTGAAATTATCTGTGACATAAGATTGAACAAAACATATATTATCTTGCAGATATGCAGATTTGATTCGAGTAGACTAAAATTAAAGATAATTGTATTCCATATAATTGATACTAAAAGCTTGTACAGCTAAAACAGTGAAAACACTATTGACGAAACGAAAAATATTTTTTCTTAATAAATATCGCTAGCACTCTTCATCTGCCACCATTCCAATATGAGTTGATCATTAATAATGATTGCGCCTATATATACTTCGTCAAATAGATTAAATAGGAATATTACTATATATCATTTCCTGTCCTTGTTCCTTCTTACCCCGTGTTTCACTTTACGCGATCTACCCTGCCTCAGTGTATCCCAAACATTTTTAAAAATGAAACTGTAATACAACAATCGGATAGAAGGCGTCATGCGGACAAAAGTCGACGTTTTCTGATTTTTCTGCGGACAAAAGGCGTCATGCGGACAAAATGCGTCATTTTTCAAAATTTTCGGCGGAAAAAAAGCGTCATGCGGACAAAAGGCGTCATTTTTCTAACTTTTGTGCGGATAAAAGGCGTCATGCGGACAAAAGTTGACGTTTTTCTATTTGTTTTGCGGATAAAAGGCGTCATGCGGACAAAAAGCGTCATTTTTCTTTTTTTTCTGCGGACAAAAGGCGTCATGCGGATAAAAAGCGTCATTTTTCTAAATTTTCTGCGGATGAAAAGCGTCATGCGGACAAAAGTCGACGTATTTCTATTTTTTTCTGCAGATAAAAGCGTTGCGGACAAAAAGCGTCATACGGACAAAACGCGCATGCACACACGTTCAAACACGCGCGCGCGCATAGAACCATACGAAGCCCAAGGGTTTCGTAGACAACTAAGTCAAAACTGATTATGCCTATTTCATTGTTCATATAAACGTTCACAGTATTGTCACGTTAAAAGTTTTCATGGATTTCATTGGTTGTTTATATGTGAGGTTAATGTAAATAATTGTTGTGAAATGCGTAAATATCTATACTGACCTCGACAATATGTATTTTATGTTTGGTTAATTATTCCTGCCATACTATTAAACAACAAAACAAAATCCTTTGTTAAGAGTTACTTAACCAAATAAATAAGTAGGTAAGTAGGAAGGTAGGTAGGTAGGTAGGTAGGTAGGTAGGTAAAAATGTCATAATAATGAACTACTAGTATTATAAGCAAATTGATTTTAACTTGTTTTTCAGTACTATAAAATATTAATTATGATAGTATATCAATAAAGAACAATAAAATACAATTTGCTCGACACATTAAGCAGATTCGTTCTGAAATCTTTCTTAATTTAACACAGTTAAAAAATCAAGATGGCAAAAAAAAAACAACAACAAAAATAAAAAACGTTTAGAGTCGGGACTAAATTTTAAGGTCGGTCTGTACACTGTTATTTTTGTCTGGCTTTGTCAAGCAAAGAAAGTTTGTGTTGAATTTTGTATGACATTTCAACCCGTGTATCATGTTACAGATACACATCACTTCCTCAATACAGCATTACTTGCCTTTAACACTACAACTGTATTCTATTGTTAGTCAACTGTGTTTATATCTTATACATACAATACACAAACTTTGTATTTTTATACGTATTTATCTATATTCAAAACTTCGGTGTAAATATTGAAAAATGTTTAATTGTCATCAATGTGCTTTGTTTTGTACTGTTTTAAATTATACATCAAGGAATATGGAAAACATATATAATAAATTACGGCTTTTACGGCTTTAAGAAACCATAACGTTAGTTTGTCCTCACAATCAATAATATGGATTATCATAAAAAATGGCTTTCAATATGTGTGCCGGATGTACTTTGTCTTGGTGTATTAAGTATTTATGAACCTGACCCAGTGTTGCTTAAAACATAGTTCCACCATTGGAAACAGAACATGTTTTGGTTAATACATAACGCTCAACATATTCTTGCCCATTTATAAGCTTGGTTACATGTGAAGGTTTTAACACTTGTCAGGTGAAAAGCTGGTTATGGTCGCATTTTGAGAGATCTATATATTTGTCACTCCAAGATAAATTATTTTCAATTTGTAAACAGATCACAAGACAGGCACATTCAAAGCTGGCAAAGATGTTGTTATGAGAGTATAAATAAGGTCCATGTTTGATTATGACATTATGTTCAATTTGCCATTGAAATTCAGAAATCTATTATTTCAAATAGTGTATTGTTTTGATTTATAATTATTGATAACTGTTTAAAATGTTAATTTATTTCACTTTGAAATAACGTCATAAACGTTACGCAAAAGTAGCTTTCATTCCGTTTAGTTATTAATTCCAATTTAAATTCCTGCAGATGTAAAACGACAAACGTGCAAATCATTTCAACTGCTCGTATCATGCTCAGTGCTTAACATTATGCATATAACGCCTTAAGTGAGTATTAGATTAATATTACAATTAGCCTATTGAAATAAGTTAATATATACACAATCGCAATTGAATAATAAACAATGCACTTCGAGTGTTATTTAGTTCTGCATGTAATATTGTTTGTCAGAGAATTTAATACAAAAAAGAATATGTGTTCCGATAAAAGTAAGTGAGTCGTAACATTAAAGATAGACAATCACCAAAGCAGTATGAACAAGGTTTGAACAGGGGTCACCGCCTTGGGACTTGGGATGGGGGCTAAAACCTTGTTAACATCGTCAAAGCAATATGAACCAGATGGCAACAGGGGTTCGAGCATTGGGACGGTTTATAGAGCGAAATACGGGGGCGCGATAGTAAAATACGGATGGTTCTAAAACCTAGTTAATTGTCGTTTAACCAGTATGAACCAGTTGACAACAGGGGACAATGCATTGCGACAGTCAGTAGCAAAATACTTGGTGGTAGTGGGGGGGGGGGGGGGGGAACTAAACCTGGCTAACAGTCGTCAAAGCAGTATGAAACCAGGTGACAGCAGGAGTCACCGCTTTAAGACAGTCAGTAGCAAAATACTGGGGGAGATTAAACTTTGATAACAGTCGCCAAAGCAGTAAAAACCAGGTGACAACAGGGGTCACCGCCTTGCGACGGTCAGCAGCAAAATACTGGGGGAGATTAAAACTGGTTAACAGTTGCCAAAGCAGTATGAACCAGGTGACAACAGGGGACAATGCATTGCGACAGTCAGTAGCAAAATACTGGTGGTAGTGGGGGGGGGGGGGGGGAACTAAACCTGGCTAACAGTCGTCAAAGCAGTATGAAACCAGGTGACAGCAGGAGTCACCGCTTTAAGACAGTCAGTAGCAAAATACTGGGGGAGATTAAACTTTGATAACAGTCGCCAAAGCAGTAAAAACCAGGTGACAACAGGGGTCACCGCCTTGCGACGGTCAGCAGCAAAATACTGGGGGAGATTAAAACTGGTTAACAGTTGCCAAAGCAGTATGAACCAGGTGACAACAGGGGTCACCGCCTTGCGACGGTCAGTAGAAAAACACTTGGGGAGATTAAACTTGGTTAGCATTCGCCAAAGCATTATGAACCAGGTGACAACAGGGGTCACCGTCTTGGGACGGTCTGTAGCAAAATACTGGGGAAGATTAAACTTGGATAACAGTCGCCAAAGCAGTATGAACCAGGTGACAACAGGGGTCACTGCCTTGCGACAGTCAGTAGCAACATACTGGGGGAGATTAAAACTGGTTAACATATGCCAAAGCAGTATGAACCAGATGACAACAGGGGTCACCGCCTTGCGAAGGTCAGTAGTAAAATACTTTGGAGATTAAACCTGGTTAACAGTGGCCAAAGCATTATGAACCAAGTGGTAACAGGGGTCACCGTCTAGGAACTGTCAGTATCAAAATACTTGGGGCGATTAAACCTGGATAACAGTGGCCAAAGCAGTATGAACCAGATGTCAACAGGGGTCACCGTCTGGGGACGGTCAGTAGTAAAATACTGGGGGAGATTAAACCTGGATAACAGGCGCAAAAGCAGTATGAACTAGGTGATAACAGGGGTCACCGTCTTGGGACGGTCAGTAGCAAAATACTGGGGGCGATTAAACTTGGATTACAGTCGCCAAAGCAGTATGAACTAGGTGACAACAGGGGTCACCGTCTTGGGACGGTCAGTAGTAAAATACTGGCGGAGATTAAACCTGGATAACAGTCGCCAAAGCAGTATGAACCAGGTGACAACAGGTTTCACCGCCTTGGATCGGTAAGTAGTAAAATACTGGGGGAGATTAAACCTGGATAACAGTCGCCAAAGCAGTATGAATCAGGTGACAACAGGGGTCACCGTCTTGGGAGGGTCAGTAGTAAAATACTGGGGGAGATTAAACCTGGATAACAGTCGCCAAAACAGTATGAACCAGTTGACAGCAGGGGTCACAGTCTTGGGACGGTCAGTATCATAATAATGGGGGAGATACAACCTGGATAACAGTCGCCAAAGCAGTATGAACCAGGTGACAACAGGGGTCACCGCCTTGGTACGGTCAGAAGTAAAATACTGGGGGAGATTAAACCTGGATAACAGTCGCCAAAGCAGTATGAACCAGGTGACAACTGGGGTCACAGTCTTCGGACGGTCAGTATCATAATAATGGAGGAGATTAAACCTGGATAACAGTCGCCAAAGCAGTATGAACCAGGTGACAACAGGGGTCACCGCATTGGGACAATCAGTAGCAAAATACTGGGGGAGATTAAACCTGGATAACAGTCGCCAAAGCAGAATAAACCAGGTGACATCAGGGGTCACCGTCTTGGGAGGGTCAGTAGTAAAATACTGGGGGAGATTAAACCTGGATAACAGTCGCCAAAACAGTATGAACCAGGTGACAGCAGGGGTCACAGTCTTCGGACGGTCAGTATCATAATAATGGAGGAGATTAAACCTGGATAACAGTCGCCAAGCAGTATGAACCAGGTGACAACAGGGGTCACCGCATTGGGACAATCAGTAGCAAAATACATGGGGAGATTAAACCTGGATAACAGTCGCCAAAGCAGAATAAACCAGGTGACATCAGGGGTCACCGTCTTGGGAGGGTCAGTAGTAAAATACTGGGGGAGATTAAACCTGGATAACAGCCACCAAAGCAGTATGAACCAGATGACAACAGGGGTCACAATCTTGGGACGGTCAGTATCAAAATACTTGGGGAGATTAATCTTTGATGACAGTTGCCAAAGCAGTATGAACCAGGTGACAACAGGGATCACCGTCTAAGGACGGTCAGTAGTTAAATACTGGGGGAGATTAAACCTAGAAAACGATCGTCAAAGCAGTATGAACCAGATGACAACAGGGGTCACCGTCTTGGGACGGTCAGTAGTAAAATACTGGGGAAGATTAAACCTGAATAACGGTCACCAAAGCAGTATGAACCAGGTGACAACAGTGGTCACCGTCTTGAGACGGTCAGTAGTAAAATATTCTGGGAAATTAAACCTGTATAACGGTTGCCAAAGCAGTATGAACCAGATGACAACAGGGGTCACCGTCTTGGGACGGTCAATAGTAAAATACTGGGGGAGATTAAACCTGGTTAACAGCCGCAAAAGCAGTATGAACCAGATGACAACAGGTGTCACCGTCTTGGGACGGTCAGTAGTAAAATACTGGGGGAGATTAAACCTGGTTAACAGCCGCAAAAGCAGTATGAACCAGATGACAACAGGTGTCACCGTCTTGGGACGGTCAGTAGTAAAATACTGGGGGAGATTAAACCTGGTTAACAGCCGCAAAAGCAGTATGAACCAGATGACAACAGGGGTCACAGTCTTGGGACGGTCAGTATCAAAATACTTGGGGAGATTAAACCTTGATAACAGTCGCCAAAGCAGTATGAACCAGGTGACAACAGGGGTCACCGTCTAAGGACGGTCAGTAGTAAAATACTGGGGGATATTAAACCTAGAAAACGGTCGCCAAAGCAGTATGAACCAGATTACAACAGTGGTCACCGTCTTGGGACGGTCAGTAGTAAAATATTATGGGAGATTAACCTGAACAACTGTCACCAAAGCAGAATGAACCAGATGACAACAGGGGTCACCGTCTTGGGACGGTCAGTAGTAAAATATTATTGGAGATTAAAACTGAATAACTGTCACCAAAGCAGATTGAACCAGGTGATAGCAGGGGTCACCGTATTGGGACTGTCAGTAGTAAAAAACTGGGGGAGATTAAACCTGCTTAACAGCCGCAAAAGCAGTATGAACCAGATGACAACAGGTGTCACCGTCTAGGGACGGTCAGTAGTAAAATACTAGGGGAGATTAAACCTGGTTAACAGCCGCAAAAGCAGTATGAACCAGATGACAAAAGGGGTCACCGTCTTGGGAGTGTCAGTATCAAAATACTTGGGGAGATTAAACCTTGATAACAGTCGCAGAAGCAGTATGAACCAGGTGACAACAGGGGTCACCGTCTAAGGACGGTCAGTAGTAAAATACTGGGGGAGATTAAACCTAGAAAACGGTCGCCAAAGCAGTATGAACCAGATGACAACAGGGGTCACCGTCATGGGACGGTCGGTAGTAAAATATTATGGGAGATTAAACCTGAATAACTGTCACCAAAGCAGAATGAACCAGATGACAACAGGGGTCACCGTCTTGGGACTGTCAGTAGTAAAATATTGGGGGCGATTAAACCTGGATAACAGTCGCCAAAGCATTATGAACCAGGTGATAACAGGGGTCGCCGTCTTGGGACGGTCAGTGGTAAAAAACTCGGGGAGATTAAACCTTGATAACAGTCGCCAAAGCAGTATGAACCTGGTGACAACAGGAGTTACCGTCTTGGGAAGGTCAGTAGTAAAATACTAGGGGAGATTCATACTGGTTAACAGCTGCCAAAGCAGTATGAACCAGGTGACAACAGGGGTTACCGTCTTGGGACGGTCAGTTGTAAAATACTGGGGGAGATTAAACCTGGATAACAGTCGCCAAAGCGTTATGAACCAGGTGAAAACAGGGGTCGCCGTCTTGGGACGGTCAGTGGTAAAATACTGGGGAGATTCAACCTGGATAACAGTCGCCAAAGCGGTATAAACCAGGTGACAACAGGGGTGACCGTCTTGGGACGGTCACTAGTAAAATACTGGGGGAGATTAAACCTGGATAACAGTCGCCAAAGCAGTATGAACCTGGTGACGACAGGAGTCACCTTCTTGGGATGGTCAGTAGTAAAATACTGGGGGAGATTAATACTGGTTAACAGCTGCCAAAGCAGTATGAACCAGGTGACAACAGGGGTCACCGTCTTGGGACGGTCAGTAGTAAAATACTTGGGGAGATTTATCCTGGTTTACAGACGCCAAAGCAGTATGAACGAGGTGACAACATGGGTCACCGTCTTGGGACGGTCAGTAGTAAAATACTGGGGGAGATTAAACCAGAATAACAGTCGCCAAAGCAATATGAACCAGACGACAGCCTGGATCACAGTCTTGCGACAGTCAGTAGTAAAATACCGGGGGAGATTAAACCTGGATAACAGTCGCCAAAGCAGTATGAAGCAGGTGACAACAGGGTCACCGTCTTGGGACGGTCAGTATCAAAATGTTTGGGGAGCTTAATTCTGGTTAACAGTCGCCAAAGCAGTATGAACCAGTTGACAACAGTAGTCACCGTCTTGGGACGGTCAGTGGTTAAATAGTGGCGGAGATTAAACCTGGATAACAGTCACCAAAGCAGTATGAACCAGGTGACAACAGCAGTCACTGTCTTTTGACGGTCAGTGGTAAAATACTGGGGGAGATTAAACCTGGTTAACAGCCTCCAAAATAGTATGAACCAGGTGACAACAGGGGTCACCGTCTTAGGTCGGTCAGTATTAAAATACAGGGGGAAAGTAAACCTGGTTAACAGCCGCCAAAGCAGAATGAACAAGGTGACAACAGGGGTCACCGTCTTGGGACGTTCAGTAGTGAAATACTTGGGGAGATTAAACCTGGATAACGGTCGCCAAAGCAGTATGAACCAGATGACAACAGGGGTCACCGTCTTGGGACGGTCAGTATCAAAATACTTAGGGAGATTAAAACTGGATAGCAGTCACCAAAGCAGTATGAACCAGGTGACAACAGGAGTCACTTCCTTGGGTCGGTCAGAAGTAAAATACTGGGGTAGATTAAACCTGGTTAACTGTCGCCAAAGCAGTATGAACCGGATGACAACAGGTGTCACCGTCTTGGGACGGTCAGTTGTAAAATACTGGGGGAGATTAAACCTGGTTTACAGCCGCCAAAGCAGTGAACCAGGTGACAACAGGGGTCACCGTCTTGGGACGGTCAGTAGTAAAATACTGGTGGAGATTAAACCTGGTTAACAGTCGCCAAAGCAGTGTGAACCAGGTGACATCAGTGGTCACTGCCTTGGAACGGTCATCAGTAATATACTGGGGGAGATTAAACCTGGTTAATAGCCGCCAAAACAGTATAAACCAGATGACAACAGAGGTCACCGTCTTAGGTCGGTCAGTATTAAAATACAGGGGGAGAGTAAACCTGGTTAACAGCCGCCAAAGCAGAATGAACCAGGTGACAACAGGGGTCACCGTCTTGGGACGTTCAGTAGTGAAATACTGGGGGAGATTAAACCTGGTTAACAGCCACCAAAGCAGTATGAACCAGGTGACAACAGGAGTCACCCCCTTGGGTCGGTCAGTAGTAAAATACTGGGGGAGATTAAACCTAGTTAACAGTCGCCAAAGCAGTATGAACCAGATGACAACAGGGGTCCCTGTATTGTGACGGTCAGTGGTAAAATACTGGGGGAGATTAAACCTTGTTAACAGTCGCCAAAGCAATATGAACCAAGTTACAACAGGGGTCACTGTCTTGGGACGGTCAGTAGTAAAATGCTTGGGGAGCTTAATCCTGGTTAACAGCCGACAAAGCAGTATGAACCAGGTGACAACAGGGGTCACCGTCTTAGGACGGTCAGTAGTAAAATACTGGGGGAGATTAAACCTGGTTAACCGTTGCCAAAGCAGTATGAACCAGTTGACAACAGAGGTCACCGCCTTAGGACGGTCAGTAGCAAAATACTTTGGACTTAAACCTGGTTAACGATCAGTCTTAACACATTGCCATACCATGTGCTCTCTCAATTGACACTCTTTACATAACGATTGAATATTAGATTTTGTATACCTTTGCCTGTCAAAAACAATATACAAACTGTTATTGCAATAAAGGTCTAAGTCATGAAACACATTACAAATGCATATTCTTTTCAAATGTTTTTAACAGTCTCAAATTTCCAAACTGTAATATACTACATATATAATTGCTAAATGTGCGTTATAGCAAAAACAACACTCACCGTACAATACTTTATATGCAAATTACATTATATATACACATACTATACTCTCTCTCTCTCTCTCTCTCTCTCTCTCTCTCTCTCTCTCCACCCCTCTCTCTCTCCACGCTATCTCTCTCTCTCTCTCTCTCTCTCTCTCTCACTCTCTCTCTCTCTCTCTTTTTAATATTTATCAGATTTATTGGCAGGTTGACGGGAAAAGGCGTTTTTCGCTCAAATGCACCTTTTTGGCTTGCTTATGTATTAAGATAGCTTTTCATTTCCTGACGTGTACCCTGTATAACAGAAACAAATCTGTACAACGCAATATGGTACATGATATAACAGAAATCGGGTTTTGTTTAAAATTACGGGGTAGAATGTTTCAGTACAGTTAACCCATCATACTTAAAACATTTCAATACAACACAGTCACATAATAACGTTATCTGGTGATAATAAATATTTGTAATACTCCTGAAAGCGGTAATATCATGTTACCAATATTTATAAACATCAATTATTTAGACGTGTAGGTTTTGGATTTAATTTTAGAGACATGTCATTATATACGGTAGCATTCATTTAACCAGGAAGAGAAGAATATGAATATTCAGTTTCGAATGATCGGGGGAAATCCCTATGCGTAATACATATACTATGGTGGCATAGATCTGCCACCAATTATCCACTTAACTAACGCAAGAAACTGGAAACTTGTCGCGTTCACAATAGTTAACTCAATAAGTGGTGACAGTCAGTGACACTAACCTTAATTTATTTTAATTATGTTATTTATCTTAATTAGAAACTTATCGTGTAAGTTAAATAGATAACTAGAATTTCTTTTGCGAAAGTTAAGTGGTTTACTAGAAACTTACCCCGTCAGGTAAGTTGATAAATATATTGACGGTTAAATCATTTGACGGAGGATTTTTAGTATGGATTTTGTTCCTTTTAAACAATATTGCAGTTTTGCGTTATTTAAGAGAATATCAATTACACACGGGTGGGTGATACTGGTAACGATGAAACGATTTCAATTTATTTGATCAGCATAGTTCTATTCATTCTTGCAGGCACATGGTTAATTATAAAATGTGTGATCGTTTAATTCAATTAAAAAGCACGCAGCATTTACACAGTAAAGCACAAATAATAATCCTATGAAATTACATCTAAAACAATTGTTTTCTATGAATTTATTTACAGGATTTCATACGCAAATAACAACTGATTACATATTATATTCATACGAGAATATGTCCATGTGATTCTCATATGAAGCTCATTTTGTTTTTCATATTACAGTTTCATATAATTCTTATAGAATGCTCTCATGAGTTTCATTTTATTCTCATTTAATTTATTATTGCCAAGTACGTACACTTATATACTGAAATCGACGATATGTAATATTATCTATTTTATCAGTTATAACAGACGGCACTTCGGGCCAAGTGGTCTAGGGCGTCTTTTCAGTGTCACTTACGTTTCACCTCTAAGGTTGTAGGTTCGAGTACCGCTTGCTCAAAAATCTTTATGGGGGGGGGGGGGGGGAGTTTGCCAATTAACTGCGGAAGGACTGTAGTTCTACTAAGATACATTGTGAGTTTTATCTCCACCAATAAATCTGAATATGCCATATATGACCTGAAATGTGTTGAAAATGGCGCTAAGCCCCATTTAAAAATAATTAATTATAACAGCTAACAAAGTTTTGTATATTGTATAAAACCGCAAAGCGTGTCGCATGTATACACCCATGTTTGATTCCTCATTACATTATGACTTGTCTGTGATAGTACACCTCTAGCTATCTTTTTTATTAATGATGTATTATATATACTTCACAAAAATGTTAAGGACCATGTAATGTATTTCCCATAGCGTGTTACATAAAAGTTTTACATATGAATATATTACAGTATATGATTTTTTTAAAAACAATTTGGAGCTTCCTTGATACCTTAAGCCATAAGAATGCTAAGCTTATGCAAGTATAAGCAATATATTAGAAAACAATATTGACCTAAATATATATATTTAATTCACATTATTTAAATAAACGCATATTTAAAAATAACAGTTTTTGCCTCAATTTTTTTTCAAAACTTTGTACTTTTGTTTAAATATTCTTATTGATCAATTCAGGATTTTACCAACAAAATATGAAGAATTCTTTAAAGCTAAGTTAACTAAGCAGTGTTTATGAAAAAAAAAATATTATACGTATTTAATCTGCAAATGTCAATATTGTAAGAACACTTACAATAAATCTGATTCTTAACGGAGTTGTTTAATATAATATATTTCTTCAGTTTTCATACCATTTACAATTAAAGATATATCAAATGATGGAATGATAAAGCAACTAAGAAATGAGAATAAGCATACTTGTCGGGAACAGTTTAAAAATCTTATAGAACACATTTAACAAAAACAATATGGTTCTTCTTTTAATTAAGTTCAATGACAATATCATACATTGGATAATTTGAATGGTTTGTCCACCAGAATTCCTCTCAAATGTTCTACACAACTATGTCAACTGGTTGTCTGAAAACATAATATGACAAGAGGTCATGGTTTATGTATAAACTAAAGAAAAAAAAACTCACCAATAAATTGCATAATATTTGATAAAAGGACCAATTGGAAGTACATAATGCAGCCAAGACAAGAACATACTGGCAAACCCGGAGTATTCCAAACAACTGGAAATAATAACAAAACTTAATCGAAGTACGGTGTATAAAACTTATCAATGTTAACCGGTTTTAACATTTTTCCTTTTATAGGATTGTCAACAGAACAGCTTGAAATTAAGTTCAATATAATGTACTGTATATATAGTCGCCGATATATCAGTTAATTTCTTTATGTTTAGTCGCCGATATATCAGTTCATTTCTTCTTGTTTAGTCGCCGATATATCAGTTAATTTTTTTTTTGTTTAGTTGGCGATATATCAGTTCCTTTCTTTATGTTAAGTCGCCGATATATCAGTTCATTTCATTTTGTTTAGTTGCCGATATATCAGTCCATTTCTTTATGTTTTGTTGCCGATATATCAGTTCATTTCTTATTGTTTAATCGCCGATATATCAGTTCATTTCATTTTGTTTAGGTGCCGATATATCAGCTCCTTTCTTTATGTTTAGTCGCCGATATATCAGTTCCTTATATATCAGTTCCTTTCTTTATGTTTAGTCGCCGATATATCAGTTCCTTTCTTTATGTTTAGTCGCCGATATATCCGTTCATTTGTATTTGTTTTGTCGCCGATATTTCAGTTCATTTGATTTTTGTCAGACCACGGTGATATAAGTTTATTTCTTTCTTATCTATTTCAGATAGAGCGATGTTATTAAAACGAAACAAAAGCATGTAACATTTACTCTCCATACGAAAAGCATAAACAAACTGGAGTTGATGTTACATAAATTAGATATCAGAAGACTGTGTGAGCTATTACGTACATGTATATGCATACATAGTCATTAAAGTGTACGGATTAGAGTGGAAATATTGATTGTGTAAAAACAAATAAACACGAATATGAGTTCTGTTAATAAAAGCGAAATCGACGGTGATTCCGTAAATTCCTCTATACCAACAGCCGAAGATGTAATTTATTCAACTACAAAAATGGTCAATACTAACAACGAGAGATCTAGCGAATGTAAAATTAAAGATCAGTTTTGTCACAGTCAAACTGCAAATACTGAAGGTAAAGTACGCTTAATAGATGACGACGACATTTACGATGTTATTGAGTGGTCAGATGAAGATAAAATGCGTTATGATAATGCGAGTTCCTTCCTTCCTGATAAAGACATTGAAATTGAAATTGAAATTGAAGACACAGACCAGGATATATACGAGTCGGGTGGTTCCCACCAACCCCGTTCTGATAAAAGCCGTGATCCAGATCCAGATAATGTAGAAGATGCACTCATTGATATTTGGGCCGATGCTATCCACCACCCACCACCACCTCCGCCACCAAACATTTAGATACTGACATCCATACTAAGAGGTTATTATCTTAGATAGGTGTAGCTTTCTGAACCACATCCAGTGCTGCTAAAGAATGGAATTCAGCTTAAGCCGGTGTCACGTTAGATTCACACAAATAATTTATTATACAACTACCAGTTAAAACGAGAATTAAGCCTGAAATAAAATCAACCATTAAGGAAAATCACCAACACGGTTAAGCACACAAAATTAGTAAGCGTTATCTTTTTTGGAAATATAGAGTATATTTCATAAAACCCTTTGTCAAATTCCTCAAAGGCTAACACTGGATTTTGACGGGGATTTTATTTCTCATGAAGTGGATTTAACTACCCCGTTTGATGATGGGAATGTTGACCACCATCTTGATTCTGTCCAAAGCATTTTTACCATTATGACAATTTTGAGCCATGGGGGATGTGAAGTGTACCTAGAAATATCCGCCTATCGAGAGTAGACTCTTCACATGAGCGTATACTCTGACAAACTGACGTTTATTCGAGAATTAAGCTTTTAGTTAGAAATATTCCTTCGCATTATGGCGGGAAATAACAACACGTTCATAAACATATCGTATTGTACTCGCACTTTAAACATCATTAATGGCTTTTACTGACAAAATTGTAATGAGATAACCAATGTAACAAAATTAAAGATTTTTTAATTAATACTAAATATCGATATAATCAAAATATCATTTATTTAGAAACAAAAAATAAAATATTTGAGGAAAACTAGTAACCTATTATTCATGTAAATAACGAAACAAACATGCATCATCTTTAATTAAAAGTATATACTATGCAATTTAACATTATTGAAACAGAGATCGGTAGGAGGTCCACGTTCTTAAAAATCAAATTCACAGTTATTATATTCTAACATCTCTCTCTCTCTCTCTCTCTGCCCCTGCCTCCCCCCCCCCCTCTCTCTCTCTCTCTCTCTCTCTCTCTCTCTCTCTCTCTCTCTCTCTCTCTCTCTCTCTCTCGTTCTTCCTATCTCTTATTTGTCGTTTAAGATACGAGATACAATATACACCTTATTTTGTGTCGGTTGTACAAATTACACTAGCTGTAAAGTTGTTTACCGACAAGCCTAATCTCTCCCTCCCCCACTCTCTCTCTCTCTCTCTCTCTCTCTCTCTCTCTCTCTCTCTCTCTTTCTCTTTCTCTCTCTCTTTCTCTCTCATTACTGACCTATCTTTCTTTCTCTTATGTACGTGTTACTATACATAAATAATATACTTCGCAAGTGCATCTACCAATACATATATGCAATAGTTTAAATCTTACTCACACAGTTCTACTCAATTTACATATGTTTTGTTCAATATGATGCTATGACTAAATGTCGGCGTTCACGAATAGGTCTTCAACATTTCTTTTGCTTTATTCCATCAAAATAAATTTTGTTTAGTATTCAGTTTATAATAAATATCGGTGTTTACATGTATACTACACGCAATAGCATTTTGGAATTGTTCTGTTTTTCAATTTTACCGACGCTATTTTAACCGCTCTGCGATTCTGCAAACACAAATGACTCTACGCAATGTGGAGCACAGCAATATTAAATAGGTGTTATCAATAATTGTTCATACCGTTTATGAAACAACAAAGTTATAAGTAAACTGCTTTTATATTTTATATTAATAGTGATGTAGTAACACAGTATATAGCAATCACAATTGACGGTTTATTCCATTTATATACAGTTTTGATCTAATATTCAGTTTATAATAATTGTCGGCGTACAAAACCGTCTGCACGTAATTGTCTGCGATTCTATTTTTAACCGCTCTGCGATTGTATAACAAGACTCATTCCTGTAAACGCTACCTCTGTGTTATGTAGGTCACAATAATTTTAACTACTTGTTGCTAATATATGCTTCTACCTTTTCTAAAAACAACAAATGTATGGGATACTACCGTCATATGGGTTATGGGCGCGTGATCTCGCGCATTTGTAGTATATATAGTTTAAAGTTTTAGTTTGTAATATTTTACAATAGGGTTCTCAGTCTGTCTGCAGTATTTTATATATAGAAAAATTGTTTAGTCTTGTGTTGTTGTTTTGTTGTTGTTTTCTTTCATTTTTGTCCTCTGATGAAGGCGTAATGCCGAAACCTAGCTAAGAATATCTCGTTATAAGTTTTAGCACTGTAAAATGGTAATTATATCTACTGTAAATATATAAAGTACACCAATCATCACGGAGACTGTGGCCGGGCGGGGATTCGAACTCGAGATCCCTGGATTGATAGTCAGAGGCGCTACTGAAGTTATCGGACCGGGCTAAATATGAGAAGTGAACTTTAATGAACACGAGTGTGGTATGCATTTGCATGTCAGGGGCAACTTAACTTGCGTTAACTCCTTTCAATGTAGATTCACTTAATTTCCATATGCTATACAGTAGACAGTAGAGTTGGCTCGGACATGGATGACTGGAACACCTCTCGGACACGGATGACTAGAACACCACTTGGACCCGGATGGCTGGAACACCACTCGGACACGATTAACTGGAGCACCACTCAGACACGGATGACTGGAACACCACTCGGACACGATTGACTGGAGCACCACTCGGAAAGGATGGTGGCTGGAACACCACTCGGACACGGATGACTAGAACACCACTCGGACACAGATGGCTGGAACACCACTCGGACACGGATGGCTGAAACACCACTCGGACACGGATGGCTGGAACACCACTCGGACACGGATGACTGGAACACCACTCGGACACGGATGACTGGAACACCACACGGACAGGGATGGCTGACTGGAACACCACTCGGACACGGATGACTAGAACAACACTCGGACACGGATGGCTGGAACACCAGTCGGACACGGATGACTAGAACACCACTCGGACACGGATGACTGGAACACCACTTGGACACAGATGAATGGAACACCACTCGGACACGGATAACTAGAACAACACTCGGACACGAATGACTGGAACACCACTCGGACACGGATGACTAGAACACCACTCGGACACGGATGACTAGAACACCACTCGGACACGGATGATTAGAACACCTCTCGGACACGGATGGCTGACTGGAACACCACTCGGACACGGATGACTAGAACACCACTCGAACACGGATGGCTGGAACACCACTCGGACACGGATGACTAGAACACCACTCGGACACGGATGACTACAACACCACTCGGACACAGATGACTAGAACACCACTCAGACACGGATGGCTGGCTGAAACACCACTCGGACACAGATGACTAGAACACCACTCGGACACGGATGGCTGGAACACCACTCCAACACGGGTGACTAGAACACCTTTCGGACACGGATGACTAAAACACCACTCGGACACGGATGGCTGGAACACCACTCGGTCACGGATGACTAGAACATCACTCGGACACGGATGACTAGAACATTACATGGACACGGATGGCTGGATGGAACACCACTCGGACACGGATGACTAGAGCACCACTCGGACACTGATGACTAGAATACCACTCGGACACGGATGGCTGGAACACCACTAGAACAAGGATGACTAGAACACCACTCAGACATGGATGACTATAACACCGCTCGGACAAAGATGACTGGAACACCACTCGGACACGATTGACTGGAGCACCACTCGGACACGGATGACTAGAACACCACTCGGACACGATTGACTTGAGCACCACTCGAAAAGGATGGCTGGAACACCACTCGAATACGGATGGCTGGCACACCACTCGATCAGGATGGCTGGCTGGAAAACCATTCGGACACTGATGGCTGAAACACCACTCGGACTTGAATGGCTGGAACACCACTCGGACACGGATGGCTAGACACCACTCGGACACGGATGGCTAGAACACCGCTCTGACATGGGTTGCTGGAACACAACTCGGACACTGATGACTAGAACACCTCTTGGACATGGATGGCTGACTGAAAAATCACTCGGACACGGGTAGCTGGAACACCACTCGGACACGGATATCTGGAACACCACTCGGAACACCACTCGGACACGATTGACTGGAGCACCACTTGGAAAGGATGGCTGGAACACCACTCGGATACGGATGGCTGGAACACCATTCGAACAGGGCTGGCTGGATTGAACACCATTCGGACACGAATGGCTGGAACACCACTCGGACACGGATGCTGGAACACCACTCGGACACGGATGGCTGGAACACCACTCGGGCACGGATGACTAGAACACATATATCTCGAGCTACTTGTGTAATATCGATCGAATTCCTATTTCGATGTACACACATGTATATATATGGTATAATGAACATGACTTGTTTTATTGCATGTCATAACGTGTCTGACTATCAATCCAGGGATTGTGAGTACGAATCCCCGTCCGGAAACGGTCTCAGTGATGACTGATATACGACATTGTGTCTCATTATCATTCGTCTCACACTGCTTATTTAAGTGTGAATGTTATCAGTTAATTTTGGAGATGGGGTGTGCTACAGTGTTGCCGGGTTAACCTTTCAGGATCCCAGATAACCGGGGTTATGTTAACTGATCGTATGTTAGCCCTCGACTGCATAAAAATGACGATAACCGTTCAATCACTCGATCAATCAATCTACTCTATGTCATGCCTCATCAACTTTCGACAACTAAATTTCATTTCTTGAATGCCTACATAAAAATAAAACTTAAAGTAAATAAATATTTACTTGAATAAGTAAATGTCGATGAAGCTTGCCCTAGGTAACATTTCAGACTTATGAATACAGAACCATCAAAAACTTATTTTCTAATTATTTTACAAACCAGTCACGAAATTTAACAACCTTAAATCATATATGATATTTTAACTGAAAATATGTCACGGTTTTTTGGCTCGACTATTCGGATAATAAAGTGAGCTATTGTACTCACCCAAGCGTCGGCTTCGGCGTTACACCTTGGTTAAAGTTGTGCATGCAAGTCCCTATCTCAGTAACCGTTACCTATATTGACTTGAACCTTTACGCAAGTCTTCCATGTCATCAACCCAACTACAATAACCAAGTTATATAACTCTTGCATGAATATAATGCAAATTGTTGCCCTTGTTGGACTTCGATTTTGGTGAAAACGATTTAAATTCAAGAGACACAAACATTTTTTATAGGTTAATGTCCAATGATGATAAAACTGTCATATGCAAAATTGCGAGGTTCCTGTATAAGGCTTTCGAAAAACGAAATACTTTAATATAATTGGAAGGCTATACTTAAGCTGGTATAATAATATGTAAAACAATATTTTTCATGAACACTATTATATATGTACTTAATTAATTGTGTTGGTTATTCTTGTGTATGTTCTTATTGTATAGCTGTATGATGGGCCGGAGGCCTATATATACGTGAATAAACTTGACTTACTACTAACTTACTCATCAACCCAACTACAATAACTAAGTAAGATAACTCTTGCATGAATAGAATACAAATTATTGCCCTTGTTTGACTTTAAATATCTCGTTTAAGTTTTACGTGCAAATACCATAAAGTCCATAGCTCAGTAACTATTGCATGTATTGACTTGAAACTTTACACGAGCCTTCCTAGTCATCAACCCGACTACAATAATTAAGTAACATAACTCTTGCCTGAATATAGTGCAAATTATTGCCCTTCTTTGACTTAAAATGTTGGTTAAAGTTTTGCAGTCCATATCTTACCAACCACTCAATGTATTTGATTGGCAAATTAGGACCTTTGTTTTATTTAGAAATTTTATAACTCAGCAGTCACTGCATTTATTTGACTTAAACTTCATACAAGATATTGCAGTTTTAAAACCTACTCAATTTTGTCAATTTTGAAAATTATATAATTCTTATTTGCTTGGATTTGCCATCAGTCTCAATCAAATTTCTACTCTTGTGACAAATATTCGAATAGTCGAGCGCGCTGTCCCTCCGACAGCTCTTGTTATAAAAAATTCTGCTTAATAATTGTTTTATATGGGTTATGAACATGTCACTTATGAACTACAGCAATAATATCACTTCAGGTCTCACTACACCGTTGCATTTTATTCTATAAAAGAAGGTCTAGGATATCCATGGCAGAAAAATATTTCGCATAGATTTTTAAAAGATTTTTTTTATAGGAGGAAAGTATCCCTCATACAATGAACAATAACTGGTAGGTTGAAGTCATCTAATGTTCATGAATACACGTAACTGCTAATACCCTATAAAAGTTCAGAGATGTATTATTGCAGTATTTGCTATCCCAGCACTTGCTCTATTCAGCAACATTGAAACCATTTCAAACCAAATAAGGACTTTTTTTAAGCGCAAGAATCATGTTACCGCGATAAAAAAGGGGGCGCAACTGTGTAGTGAGAGACGTACAGCAGACGTCTTACGTGCTATGTGGGGACCCAATGTCCCATACTTTGGCTCCGTTGTGTTTTTATTTCTGGTTCGTTGAAATCACGGAGTTTATTAAGTATATATATCTTTATTAAAGTCTCATCTATGTACAAACATATCAATAAAACATACAATAACATATTCAACGTACATAGCCATTCAAAATTAGTATTACATGAGACTATCGCTATAAAATTAATTGACATAAAATATATACATCTATCATAGATAATACATATTTTATATTAGAATAAGATGTATAGTATATAGCATTATACACTGTAAGAATTGACACACCGACGCTAATCTTGGCTCTTGGCCTAAAAGTGTGTTAAAATCGTGAAAGGAAAAATGAATAAAAATGCATCGCTATATAGTCAGATCAGGAATTACCTGATTATCACCGATTTCTCAACATTATATAAAATTAATTTGTTTTATATTTTAAGATATATTACATTACTTATATAAAATATTTCTACGTTTTTGTAGTATTGTAAAACAGGTTTAGGCACATATTCTTATCATATCTTTATTGGAACAGAGAAACTTTTTATTACAGTCATCAAAATTATTGAAGTTCGCATCTATACTTACTGCTTTAAGCATCAGATCTGTCCTAATATCTTGATAAATGACACATTTTAGAATAACATGACATTCATCTTCTATAGCATTATTACAGAAAGGTCATAACCGGTCATTCTCATTAATACCCTCATATCGACCAGTTTCTAGTTTTAATGGCGCAACACCACATCTGAATTTTGAAAACGCTGATATATGTTTCATTGGTAGCCCAATTTTACAATAATTTTCTACTTCATAATCATTTTCAAAAAGCCTATAAGTTCTTAATGTGTTACGTCCATTACCACGTATACTAGTTGTTTGATTAACACTTGCTTTCCACTCCGTAATATATAGAAACATCATCATTTCAAATACAATATCAACAAATTTAATTTTGGTAACGTTTGAGTATGTATGAGTATGAAGCTGTAAACTATCAAATTGATTTATAACTGTGAAAATCCAATTTTTACAAGAGTTATTAGCTTTACTTCGTGCCCAAATAAATATTATTTTATTTAGTCTTGTATCAATTGTATAGATGTTACGTACTCAATGTCTCGCCATACATTTCGATTGTTTGACTATTGGAGGGACCCAACCCATATCGCCTGAAATGGCTGCGGTAGGTGTATATTTGCCAGTTCCCAGAAATAAAATCTCATCGCTTTATTTTGTATTTAATTAATGCACGAATAAGATTTAAAGCCCCCTATTGTAGCTCCATACGATATAACAATCAAACAACTTTGTAAATACCTAACGGGGCATTCCACCTAAGCGTTTATACCTGGTAATAAGTAAACCTAGAGCACGACCAGCGCTTTGAGCCACTATTTTTGCAATTACATTAACAATCGAGATGCTCTGTCAATGTTAATCCAAAATTAAGTCTGATTTAGCAATTGGCAATGGTCTGAAATGTACAATGCTACTCTTAGTAAAATTAATTGTCATACTGTTAATACTACACCAGCTATTAAACTCATTAAGCATATGCTGCAAGTTTTTTTCATTTTCAGCAAGTAGTTCAATATCATCAGCATACATTAATACAGATACCTTTACCAAGGGCTTTTATACGTAATGTTAGGTCATTTATAAACAAATTGAATAATAAAGGTGACAACGACCAGCCTTGTCTTAAACCAGAATTCACTTGAAACCAGTAAGTATAAAAATTATTTACCCTCACACAGGAGGAAATAGATGCATATAAAGAATTAACAGCTACAAGCATTTTACTAAAAACACCAATACTAATACTATTAAGTGTTTTCTTATAAAAAAAGGTCGAAATGTGTTACTTGTTTTATTATCTATTATTAACAGACGCAATAAAACAGACTCGGCTATTTTCATGCTTTTGGCTTTTGTGTTCTCTACTTACAACCGATCTTTTATCAGATATTGTTAATTATGCACGTGAAACTAACTATTAAAATCAGTGGTCAACTTAATGATCAAATTTTGGAAAGTAAACTCACATGTTTATTTAAACAAACGAGACATAAATCAATATATCTACCATGCTTATCACACACATATAATATCAATACATTTTCGTAGAAAATAAATGGCAACTATATTACATTAGTAGATAAACTAGCAGCGTAGCAATACATCCAGTTTAACTGTAGTGTAGGTTTTATGTTTTTTTTAATTTTACGGAGCATGCGCAACAGTACAATCTAGACTGTGTTTCTGCAATTTATTCCACGAGACATTACCTAAAACGGAACACAGTATAAATACCAATACCTTTCAAATCAAGCACAGTATAGAGGTATGAAAACCTCACCAACAACCACAGTTTGTTTCAAATAAGCCATCCCGAGATTTGTCTTCATCCCCGGGCACAAAACATTATAATTTATAGTATTTTTGTTATATAATAAAGCATGCATCTTTACATAAAGCAACGAGTATCTTATACATTTGATCGGGAACCATCTGATAGAAAAAGTTTCTCATTGTTTCCCGAGCGACAAAAAAAATTCCGGTTATAAGCGAAGTGCATTCCAAAGCTATCTGGAATTGCTTAAGCTAAAATCACTCACGAACACAATTGTTCATAGACGACCATTTTAAACACTTATTCTAGAAAGTAGCACCTATATCTTCAAGTTACATAGGTTTCTTTCAGACTAGGTACAGTTGCATCATTTCGTGGACATAAAATGTACAGGAAATGCCTCTTTAACTGTCGTTTTAGTTGTGTCGAAAATATATTTAATATAAAAACTGTCCTTTTGTAATAAACATTGTGTGTTAATAAAAAAAAACAACATCAGAAGCAGTATTTACATTGTACTTTGCTTTAGCCTTATACAATTTGCCATAAATTTATACAGACAAAAGCATTTCAATAGTTAATTCATTATTTGAATTTTCTACCGTAATATGAGATGAGAAATAAATATGCAGCTGTTCATTATTTCGGATAAGGCATTGTAGGATTATATAATAATGTTTTATTCATCTATTTAAGAAAATCTCCAGAAAGACCTACTTAGTGGTGAGAGTATAAATGTAAGTAAAAATGAACTAACCGGGGTTGAAAAAGATGACGTGTGTCCAGACGACATAGGAAACAAAGGCAACATTACTGCTTGTCATATTAAAAGCAGCGAGACTAGATATGATAAAATACTCTCAAGAGACGGGATGTTTGCAGTACAAACACAAGTCACGGTGAGAACACCGAGACTACCATTGACAGCACGCTCTCAGAAGACAAACTAGGCGGAGAAAGTTTGAAACAAATTCACATTAAAGACACCGAGACTGCCAATGACAACTCGCACTCAGGACCCAAACTAGGCGGAGGAAGTTTGAAACAAATTCACATTAAAGACACCGAAACTGCCAAGGACAACAGGCACTAAGGACCCAAACTAGGCGGAGGAAGTTTGAAACAAATTCACATTAAAGGCACCGAGACTGCCAATGACAGCACGCTCGCAGAAGACAAACATGGCGAAGGAAGTTTGAAACAAATTCACATTAAAGACACCGAGATTACCAATGACAGTACGCTCTCAGAAGACAAACAAGGCGATGGAAGTTTGAAACAAATTCACATCAAAGACACCAAGACTGCCAATGACAGCACGCTCTCAGAAGACAGACGAGGCGGAGGAAGTTTGAAACAAATTCACATTAAAGATACTGTGACTACCAATGACAGCACGCTCTCAGCAGACAAACTAGGCGGAGGATGTTTGAAACAAATTCACATTAAAGACACCGAGATTACCAATGACAGCACGCTCTCATAAGACAAACAAGGCAGAGGAAGTTTGAAACAAATTCACATCAAAGACACCGTGACTGCCAATAACAGCACGCTCTCAGAAGACAAACTAGGCGGAAGATGTTTGAAACAAATTCACATTAAAGACACCGAGACTGCCAATGACAACTCGCACTCAGGACCCAAACTAGGTGGAGGAAGTTTGAAACAAATTCACATTAAAGACACCGAAACTGCCAATGACAACAGGCACTAAGGACCCAAACTAGGTGGAGGAAGTTTGAAACAAATTCACATTAAAGGCACCGAGACTGCCAATGACAGCACGCTCGCAGAAGACAAACATGGCGAAGGAAGTTTGAAACAAATTCACATTAAAGACACCGAGATTACCAATGACAGTACGCTCTCAGAAGACAAACAAGGCGATGGGAGTTTGAAACAAATTCACATCAAAGACACCAAGACTGCCAATGACAGCACGCTCTCAGAAGACAGACGAGGCGGAGGAAGTTTGAAACAAATTCACATTAAAGATACTGTGACTACCAATGACAGCACGCTCTCAACAGACAAACTAGGCGGAGGATGTTTGAAACAAATTCACATTAAAGACACTGTGACTACCAACGACAATACGTTTTCAGAGGGCAGACGAGGCAGAAGAAGTTTGAAACAAAGTCATGTTGCACATACTGAACCTGGATATAGCGGTCATCTTACAAGAAACAAAGACAGTAGAATTATAAAACCAGGCCATATTAAATACGACAAAACCAGAGACGACAACATTATTATTTTAGAAGACTGGCGAGATGGTGATATAACAAAGCGTAAAGCCATTCCATACAACAAGGCAGGAGAGGACGATAAACATGTAATAAAAGACAACACGATAAAGTATAATATTATTACCACCCACTGGGTTCACTAGGGGAGAAAACGTCACATTTGCGAAAAAACAATATTTATTACATCAGTATGATATAAAAAATCAAGTGCATCTCGAAGGAAATGTTCCCATCCAGAGTCAGAATCTATAGAGGAAGCAATTACTGATGTAGGAGCCGCTATTGTTAATTACCCATGGCCACCTCCACCACCAGACATTTGACCTGACGTGGTCTGTCAATCAAACAGGTCAATAATCCAGTCAGCAATCGATATTATTTCCAGGTCAACGCTGCATTTTCCTCAGACAAGCGAACTGTTTCTAAAAAAACACGATATGTGTGTACTTGGACAAACAGCGCCACGTGGCCGTTGGGCGGAGCAATAGTCGCCCTTGCACCATGCCAATTAACTAAATGAGTGATCAATACTACAAGTACAACTGTAACTGAATGTATATTGATCTAAATGCAATACTATACTGAGATCCAAAAGTCTGTACTTTCATGCTATAATACTATAACTATAATACAAAATAAGATTTCGTTGGCGAAGTTTGTAGAGCAACACCAACATATTTTTGGATTTATTATTTAGTCTGGCTGAAAGTTATTGCCTCTTTATTTCAAACAGTTGTTTGTCAAATAAAATTACTATTTGTCTAGTTAAACATCTGGAACTGTGTAAATGATGAGATAAAACACCACAGAATGTTAAACTTGTAAAAAAACATAACTGTGTAAATGATGAGATAAAACACCACAGAATGTTAAACTTGTAAAAAAAAAATAACATGTCATCACTGTACATGTATTATCCCTTGGAAGTTAGAAGTGTGTTAATTGAAACAGGAACGATTTAGGGTGATATTTATCACCAGAACAAACATTGGTATACTTTGTTTAATAATCGATTATTTTTGTTACAAACCTAAATTCAAATTCAGACTTCGTCTTCAACATATCATCTCCCTATTCAGGCACACATCTGACTTTAAATGTACCCTATTGACTTTTACTGACTTAACTTTTGGTTTCACTATATATTGAAATATTGGAAACTGCGGCCATTAAGTGTACAAATAATGTGTTTATAACATAACAATTATTTTTTATTTTAATACGTTCTTTATAGGAACGATGTTTAAATTTTGAAACATACTTTCCAATAAAATATACACAACATGCCTTTATAAAGATTAAACTTGTTGAACTTTGAACTAGATCTGATTGGTCGGTAATATATTGGAGTATCGGATAGTTTGCTGGCTGATGATGCTGAATATTTCGGATTTGATCTGCAGTTCGACCAAATGGATAGTTAAAACAGCACAACGTGATAGTTCTACCCAGCGGGTAAAGTAAATAGTGATTTATATAGGATATGAGCTTATATTGCATGGAGCTTAAATTAATTAGTATGCAATATGATCTTTATAGATCAAAACAACGTGTTGCTCTTGCGCATAGTGGAAACACGCTGTCCATGAAGAAATTCGTTGAAATATTCTTCAGAAGACGCTTCACAAATATTCACATTCATTAGTGTGGATGGTACTTAAAATGTTCTCGTGTTTCGGAAAAATAAAGCTTATCTCTCGTGGCTATAGTTATAATGGTGACCGCACACGATATAGGTTACAGGTTTGATTACAAACTCGAACACAAGTTTAAAATGAAATTAAATTGAATAATTTTATTTCTTGTTTTTTTCCCTTTTAGTTAAAACTATTTCTCTTTTATTTCATGAGCATTATTCTCTTTATTTATTAAGTCCTATTTTACACTTAATCATTATTTAATTATATTTTTGTTATCGGTCCCATGATCATCCAATCCTGGGTTCACTGCTCAACCACTAGACAATGCGCTCCACAAACCATGGACCGTAGGAACATATCGACCTCGACATATCAAAACGTTTTGATGAAATATACATAATGATATATATTACATAATTTAAACTGTCAACTATACTTGTTGTTCATTTAACCTGTCTGTTCTGACCTTGAGAGCAACGTATACAAACGTTGATACGTTTAAGACGGATAATACTTGATAACATGAATGATATGTAGGTGTGTAGAGTTATTAAGCTTAATAATGTATTGCTTTTTCAAGTTGCTATATAACTGGCAAATGTTAACAAGATGATACTCGTCTTCAATGGTTTTCCCCTTGCAAAATGGACACTTTCTTTATTTAAATGAATATTGTTATGTCTACCAGTTTCTATCATCAAGTTTTGATCTGAGCATCTAAATATAAAAAGTGAAATTCTAGATTCCAATTGAAAAGTATAATACAAGTAAGTTGCAGTTCTCAGTTTAGGCATAATGTTTATAACAACGACTTTTTCAAGCGACATTACCACACCATTCCCATTAAGAACAATCAGTCATTCTTTGCTTGTACGTATGAAAAGCAATTTCCTTGAAATTTGAACTTGAATAAAAAAGAACAATTAGGTTCATGTAAAAATACATTATTGTCTGTTACATGTAACTGCATATACAACTTTTGATAGCGCTACTCCACATGTTGAACAATATATATTGGAAATACAAAAGTGGCAGGTTAGCTGTTCCGTTCAGTACTAGTATTGTAATTTAATCATTGATATGATTGCTTTCTTAGCTCGTTTTTGCGTATGACCAGATCAATTTTGAAGTGATACATAAACAAAACTATTTATATATAGAAACTGTATCTAGTATAATGTCATCATAAAATCACTTTTCATTTTGTCTTAGTGTACCTCCATTTCTAAAAAACGATTATTTTTGATATTCTATATTTTCATCTTAGTTCTAATGCAAAATAAAAACTGTTAGTCCATACCGTTTGCCAAATCATCTGTGCACATCACTGCATCGACATCTTCAGTTTCGGATATTCATTGATAAGATCATTAACAAATAATGATAATGTTTACACCCTTGCCGTGTAGCTATATTACAATAAATATTTTTAATATTCTATGTGTTTAGATGTGACTACTTTGTATATACCCATACATCAGTGACAGTAACCTTTACCCATACATCAATGATAGTAAACTCATACATCAGCGAAGGTAACCTTTACCCATACATCAGTGAAAGTAACATTTACCAATTTATCAGTGAAAGTAACCTTTACTCAAACATCAGTAACAGTAACCTTTATCCATACATCAGTGAAAGTCATCTTTACACATACATCAGAGACAGTAATCTATACCCATATATCAGTGACAGTAACCTTTACCAATACATCAGTTAGAGTAACCTTTATCCATACATCAGTGAAAGTAACCTTTATACATACATCAGTGACCGTAATCTATACCCATATATCAGTGACAGTAACCATTAACCATTCACCAGTGACAGTAACCATAACCCATAAATCATTTAAAGTAACAGCAGTGACGGTAACATTTAATCATACATCAATGACAGTAAACTCTAACCATACATCAGTGACTGTAACATTTTACCATACATCAGTGACAGTAACCTTTAACCATACATCAGTGACACTTACCATTACCATATATCAGTGACAGTAACCTTTACCAATACGTAAGTGACAGTAACATTTAATAATACATCAGCGGCAGTAACCGTTAACCATACATCAGTGACAGTTACCTTTACCCATACATCAGTGACATTAACGTTTACCCATACATCAGTGACAGTAACATTTACCTATACATCAGTTAGAGTAACCCTTTAACCATACATCAGTGAAAGTAATCTTTACATATACATCAGTGACAGTAATATATACCCATATATCAGTGACAGTAATCTTTACCAATACATAAGTGACAGTAACATTTAATAATATATCAGTGACAGTAACATTTACAAATACATCTGTGGCAGTAACCGTTAACCATACATCAGTGACAGTTACCTTTACCCATACATCAGTGACAGTAACCTTTACCAATACATCAGTGACAGTAACATTTACCCATACATCAGTTAGAGTAACTTTTAACCATACATCAGTGGCAGTCACATTTGATCATAAATCAGTGACAGTAAGTAACCGTTACGAATCGACAGGGGAGTTACCGCAATCCATACATCAGTGACAGTAACATTTACCCATACATCAGTGACAGTAACATTTACCCATACATCAGTGGCAGTAACATTTAATAATACATCAGTGACAGTAAACATTACCCATACATCAGTGACAGTTACCTTTACCAATAAATCAGTAACAACAATATTTACCCATACTTCAATGACTGAAACATTTACCCATACATCAGTGACAGTAACCTTTACCCATACAACAGTGACTGTAACATTTACTCATTAATCAGTGACAGTAACCTTTATTCATACATCAGTGACAGTAACTGTTACCAATACACCAGTGACAGTAATCTTTACACATACATCAGTGAAAGTTATATTTCCCATACATCAGTGACAGTAAACTTTACCCATAAATCAGTGACAGTAACTTTAACCATACATCAGTGACAGTAAACATTACCCATACATCAGTGACAGTTACCTTTACCAATAAATCAGTAACAACAATATTTACCCATACTTCAATGACTGAAACATTTACCCATACATCAGTGACAGTAACCTTTACCAATAAATCAGTAACAACAATATATACCCATACTTCAATGACTGAAACATTTACCCATACATCAGTGACAGTAACATTTACCCATACATCAGTGACAGTAACATTTACCCATACATCATTGACAGTAACCATAACCCATACAACAGTGGCAGTTACATTTAACCGTTCATCAGTGACAATTACCTAAACACATACACCAGTGACAGAAACATTAACCCATACTTCAGGGACAGTAACATTTACCCGTACACCAGTGACAGAAACCTTTACCCATGCATCAGTGACAGTTACAATTACCCATACATCTGTGACAGTAACATTTATCCCTTACATCAATGACAGTAAACTTTACCCATACATCAGTGACAGTAACATTTATCCATACATCATTGACAGTAAAATTTACCCATACTTCAAGAACAGTAACAGTTACCCATATATCAGTGACAGTTACCTTTACCCATACATCAAGGACAGTAACATTTACCAATACACCAGTGGCAGTAACCTTCACCCATACATCAGTGACTGAAACATTTACCCATACTTAAAGGACAGTAACATTTACCAAAACACCAGTGTCAGTAACCTTTACCCATACATCGTTGACAGCAACATTTACCGATACATCTGTTACAGTAACATTTAACAATAAATCAATGATAATAACCTTTATCCATACACAAGTGACAGTAACCGTTACCATATATCAGTGAAAATAACAGTTACCCATACATCTGTGAGAAAAACATTTACCAAAACATTAGTGAGAGTATACTATTACCCATACATAAGTGACAGAAATATTTACCCATACTTCATGGACTGTAACATTTACCCATCCGCCAGTGACAGTACCCTTTACCCATACATCAATGACAGTAACCATAACCCATACATCAATGACAGTTACCATAACCCGTACATCAGTGACAGTAACATTTTCCCATACTTCAAGGACAGTCACATTTACCAATACATCAACGACAGTAACCTTAACCCATACACCAGTGACAGCAACATTTACTGATACATCAGTGAGAGTAAACTTTTACCCACACAAATGTGACAGTTGCATTTACACATATATCTATGTCAATAACGTTTAACTATACATCATTAACAGATACATGTACTCATACAACTGTGACATTAACCTTTACCCATAAATCAGTAACAGTAACCGTTAAACATATATCAGTGACTGTAACGTTTTATGATATATCAGTGACAGTAACATTAACCGATACATCAGTAACAGTAACGTTTTACCATACATCAATGACAGTAAACTATACACATACATCAATGAGAGTAACCTTTACCCATACTTCATTGACAGTAACATTTCCCCATATATTATTGACACGACCTTTACCCATATATCAGTAACAGTAACGTTTAATCATACATCAGTGTCATTAATTTTTACTCATACATCAATGACCGTAACATTTAAGCATAAATCAGTGATGGTGATATAAACCCATACATCAATGACAGTACCCTTTAGCCCATATATTAAATTCAGGACCTTTTCTCATATATCAGTGAAAGTGACGTTAATCCATATATCAGTGACAGTAACGTGTAATCATACATCAGTGACACGAACGTTTAACGACACATCAATGGCGGTAACCTTTACCAATACATTAGTGACAGTAACCGTTACACATATATCAGTGACAGTAACGTTTAAACATACATCAGTAACAGTAACGTTTAACCATACATCAATGACAGTAACATTTGCTCATACATCAATGACAGTAACCTTAACCGATATATCAATGACAGTAACATTTATCTAATATATAAGAGACGTTTACTCATATATCATTGATAGTAACATTTAACCATATATCAGTGACAGTTACGATTAATCATATATCAATGACAGTAACGTTTATTCATACATAAATGACAGTAACTTTTACCCATACATCATTGACAGTAACTTTTTCCCATATATTAGTGTCACGATCTTCACCCATACATCAGTGACACTTAAGTTTAATCATACATCAATGACAGTTACTTTAACATATATATTAATGACAGTAACCTTACCCATACATCAATGACAGTGACTTTTACTGATGTATGAGTGACACGACCTTCACCCATATGTCATTGACAATAACGTTTAATCATACATCAATGACAGTATATTTTACTAATATGTCAATGACAGTAACATTTAACCATACATCAATGACAGTAACCTTAACCCATACATCAATGACAGCAACCTTTACCTATACATCAATGACAGTAACATTTACCCATACATCGATGCAGGAACATTCACTCATGCATCAGTGACAGGCACATTTACCCATATATCAATGAAAGCAACTTTTATTCATACAACAATGACAGTAACATTTACCCATATATCAATGACAGTAACCTTAACCCATAAATCAATGACAGTAACCTTTACCCATACATCAATGACAGTAAATTTACCCATACATCGATGAAGTAACATTTACCCATACATCAATGACAGTAACCTTTACCCATACATCAATGACAGTAACCTTAACCCATACATAAATGACAGTTACTTTTACCCATATATCAATGACAGTAAACTTTACCCATATATCAATGACAGTAACTCTTACCCATACATCGTTGACATTAACATTTACTCATACATCAATGACAGTAACATTTACCCATATATCAATGAATGCACCTTTAACTCAAACATCAATGAAAATAACATTTATCTATACATCAATGACAGTAACATTTACCCATATAGCAATGAAAGTAACATTTACCCATATCTAAATTAGAGTAACATTTACCCATTCATCAATGACAGTAAATTTTTACATCAATGACAGTAACATTAACTCGTACATCAGTGAAAGTAACATTTAGTTATTCATCAATGACAGTAACATTTACTCATACATCAATGACATAAACATTTACTCATACATCAATAACAGTAAATTTTTACATCGATGACAGTAACATTAACTCGTACATCAGTGACAGTAATATTAACCCATTCATTGAAGACAGTAACCTTTACCCATAAATAAATGACAGCAACGTTTACGCATTCATCAATGACAGTACCTTTTACTCATATATCAATGACAGTAACCTTAACCCATACATCGATGACAGTAACTTCTACCCATACATCGATGAGAGTAACATTTACCAATACATCGATGACAGAAACTTTTCCCATACATTGATGACAGTAACTTTTACATATACATCAATGACAGTAACATTTACTCATACATCAATGACAGTAAAATTAACCCATACATCAATGACAATAACATTTACCCATACATCGATGACAGTAACATTTACCCATACATCGATGACAGTAAATTTTACCCATACATCGATGACAGTAACATTTACCAATACATCGATGACAGAAACTTTTACCCATTCATCAATAACAGTAACTTTTACCCATACATCTATGACAGTAACTTTTACCCATACATCGATTGCAGTAATTTTAACCCATACATCAATGACAGTAACATTTACCCATACATCAATGAAAGAAACGTTTACTCATACATCAATGACAGTAACATTTACCCGTAAATCAATCACAGTAACCTTTACCCATACATCAATGACAGTAAATTTACCCATACATCGATGATAGTAACATTTACCCATACATCAATGACAGTAACCTTTACCCATACATCAATGACAGTAACCTTAACCCATACATCAATTACAGTAACTTTTACCCATACATCATTGACAGTAAACTTTACCAATACATCAATGACAATAACCTTTACCAATACATCGATTCATTAACATTAAGTCATACATCAGTGACAGGCACATTTACCCATATATCAATGAAAGCAACTTTATTTCATACATTAATGACAGTAACATTTACCCATACATCAATGACAACAACTTTTACCCATACATCAATGACAGTAAACTTTACCAATACATCAATGACAGTAACATTTACCCATACATCGATTCAGTAACATTCACTCATACCTCAGTGACAGGCACATTTACCCATATATCAATAGAAGCAACTTTTATTCATACATTAATGACAGTAACATTTACCCATACATCAATGACAGTAACTTTTACCCATACATCAATGACAGTAAACTTTACCAATACATCAATGAAAGTAACATTTACCCATACATCGATTCAGTAACATTCACAAATACATCAGTGACAGGCACATTTACCCATATATTAATGAATGCAACTTTTATTCATACATTAATGACAGTAACATTTACCCATACATCAATGACAGTAACATTTACCCATACATCAATGACAGTAAATTTACCCATACATCGATGATAGTAACATTTATCCATACATCAATGACAGTAACCTTTACCCATACATAAATGACAGTAACCTTTACCCATACATCAATGACAGTAACTTTTACCCGTTCATCAATGACAATAACCTTTACCCATACATCAATGACAGTAACTCTTACCCATACATCGATGACAGTAACATTTACTCATACATCAGTGACAGTAACATTTAACCATATATCAATGAAAGCACCTTTCACTCAAACATCAATGACAATAACATTTACCAATACATCGATGACAGTAACTTTTACCCAAACATCGATGGCAGTAATTTTTACCCATACATAAATGACAGTTACATTAAACCATTCATCAATGAAAGAAAATTTTATTCATACATCAATGACAGTAACATTTACCCATAAATCAATGACTGTAACATTTACCCATATATCAATGAAATTATCTTAAACCTATACATCAATGACAGTAACATTCACCCATATATAAATGACAGTTACAATTACCCATTTTTCATCGACAGTAACTTTTACACATACATCAATGACAGTAACATTCACCTATACATAAATGACAGTAACTTTTAACATCAATGACAGTAACATTTACTCATACATCAGTGACAGTAATATTTACATGGATATCAATGAAAGTAACTTTTACCTATAAATCAATGACATTTACATTTACCCTTATATACATGACAGTAACATTTATCCATTGATCAATGACAGTAACTTTTACTCATACATCAATAGCAGTAACATTTACCCATATATCAATGATAGTAACTTTTAACATCAATGCGAGTAACATTTACCCGTACAAGAATGACAGTTACTTTTTACCATACTTCAATGACAGTAACATTTACCAATACATCAATGACAGTAACCATTACAAATACGTCAATGACAGTAAACTTTACCAATACAGCAATGACAGTAACATATACCCATACATCGATTCAGTAACATTCCCTCATACATCAGTGACAGGCACATTTACTCATATATCAATGAAAGCAACTTTTATTCATACATTAATGACAGTTACATTCACCCATACATCAATGACAGTAACCTTTACCCATACATCAATGACAGTAGATTTATCAATACATCGATGATAGTAACATTTACCCATACATCAATGACAGTAACCTTAAACCATACATCAATGATTGTAACTTTTACCCATACATCAATGACAATAACCTTTATCCATACATCAATGACAGTAACTCTTACCCATAAAACGATGACAGTAACATTTACTCATACATCAATGACAGTAACTTTTACCCATACATCAAAGACAGTAACCTTTACCCATACATTAGTGATAATAACGTTAAATCATATATCAATGACAGAAAATTGTAACCGTACATCAAAGACAGTAACTTTTACCAGTACATCAATGACAGTAACATTTACCAGTACATCAATGACAGTAACATTTACCCGTACAACAATGACAGTAACAGTTACTCGTACATTAATGACAGTAACATCAAAGACAGTAAATTTACCAGAACACCAATGACAGCAACATTGGTGGGGTTGAATAGGGATTGTAGGTCCGGACCCCGTGTTCTCTATACATGCCAGTATATTAATAAAAATATGACATGCACAAGTATGAGGGGCTTCAGCAAAACATATGTTTTGTAATTTACTATCTTTGACACCCCCAACCTTGGACACACACACACACACACACACACACACACACACACACACACACATGTATCAACTCTCGATTTATACCATCACAAGGGTACAGAGATACGTTTATTATCACACACATATCTATAGCATTTATTCCGTTCACGTGTCCGTAATATACCATAGTATGGTGTATATATGTATTGTCTCTATATAATCATATTAGGTATGACTTATATGAATGCATATATACAGTATTTCTTTGTCTATTTTTTAAATATTTTATTTCTCATTATACACATACATATATTTACATAGCAATACATTTTTCATAACATAATAGAAGAAGATTAGTGTAAATAATATATACTGGCATGCTAAGATTATATTGATAAATTTATTCAGAATATGTTTATATATTCTTATAATAAACATAAAAAATGTCACAATAATGAAATTTCTTTATATAAATTTCAAATTTAGAAAAAAAAACTATTTGTTTGTTTTGCATTCTTCTGATATATTTACTTTCTTTTAATTAAGAAATGTCACAATATGTTATATAAATAATAAGTGTATAAAATGGAAAATAAGTTAGTTTATGTAAAATGTAAAGAAAGGGTAGTAGATAAGAGAAGGGAGTTAGGATAAAGAGAAACAGAAACATAACAGTTTAAGTCTGCAATCAGAATGTTGACGTCATTAGCTGTAATTTGTCCCATTTTCCGTTATATTGTCAAGTTTTTCTTTTGCCGTTGCAATTATTCTCTTAATATTTTCTTTGTGTTTTAAAAAAATCATAAAAACAATACACATAGGAATTGTTTTTGCATAGCTGTTATTGTAAATAAAATATTTAGCATAAATCAATATAGTATTCAACAAATTTGAATTACTGCTCTATTAAGTACATCAAAGAGATATTACCATATAATTTAGCTTTATCGTTAACTGCTTTTCGTTAAGATATCTTTCAAGATGTGTCCTGTAAGCTCTAGAAAGTTAACATTCCCATTATAGATGTATGTTTGTTCCAACATTCATAGCACAGAAATCACATAAACTTGTATTACATATGTTGCATTTATGCAGGAATTTGTTGTAAGGTTTAATTCGCATTATATATTTGTATTGTAAAGCGCGCAATTTTGTATCTATTAGTGTTCTGAAAGGTACGGTGTGTACAACTTTCCAATTAATATTCGTATATTTTAATAATTCCCATTTAAAATGAGGTTTGATTAATATAATATTTGTTTGTTTGTTTTTTTAGTTGTCTATTGTTTAAAAAATTATTTGGACTGTTGAGGTTTCGGATTTATTGCAATAAATTCGTTACTTCATTATTATCAGCTATACTGTTTGATTTCAGGTTTTGTTTCCACAATTTTAAGATGCTTTCAATTAATTTAAATATTTTTAAAAATCTGATTTTTTAAGTAAATACTAAGCTTTTAACAAATTGGAAAGTATAGAATTTTTATGTCTATTATCAAATAAAAAACATTTATTATATCCAAATGACAGACATATGTTATTAATACTTATAAACCAAAACAATATTATTCGAAAATGTTGCTGCTTATTATGTTGACGAAAATATTTTGTTAAACGTTACGGTATTGCTAGTTTAAAATCAAAAGCTGTTTAAAGTGGCGGCGTACTTTTGTAAATATTTTGATTTTTATGATGATGAAAGTTTTTTGTTGTATTGTTTGTATAGTAATCAAGTCCTGCATTACTTGTTATATCTCCCTCTATTCCGTCGTCCTACTTATATTCTTAGAAAAAGAGTATGTGTTTTTAAATGTTTGTGCACCAAGTAATGCAACAGAACATATTACATTTCTTACAGAAGAATGAAAATATTTGCATTCCCACTGCAATCGGCCTAAATGAACTATATAGATTGACTGCATTTCATTTCACAATGAAAAACACTTGTAGTTGGACGGAGCTAAAAGGATCAGTTTGCATTTCATTGGTTGCACAATTTTGTTTCGCTGGTGAGACGTCACGTTGCCGTTAGTTTCACGTGACGTTTGCTATAAGTTGTTCTACAAATGCGTGCACTTGTTCCGTGTGTTGACAACGTCGCCGTTACATTCATGACATTGGCTTTAGTTTAATGCGTGTAATTTGCTTTTTAAATATCAAAATTACATAAATAACGTAATAGTTTTATTTAAAATAGCTGGAGAATTTAACGTAAATATAAGAATTAAAAGCCGAATTTTGAGTTTTCAACGGGTGATGAAAAACATTAGACTAGTTTAATGTTGCCGAGAAACCATTCGGGCTTCACGAACATTAAACTGGCCCGATGAAAACTCAAAATTCAGCTTTTAATCCTTAAGTGATACTTCAATTATTGTAGGGGATTTCAATACTTATATTGACATTGATCAGGATAATAAATGAAAATAAAACTAACAACAAGAAAAATAGGGATAAAATTAATAATATAATACAAAACTAAGAAGCTTATCCTAACACACTATGTGAAATTATAAAGGTTACAATCAGGAATGAAACTATTAAATACAAATCGGCGAAAAAATGAAAACTGTAAAATTAGAAACGAAACTTAAAACTGATAATTTAGAGAAAAACCTATCCAATAATCAAAACAATATGACAATTTCAAATAGTATAAAAAAATCTGAATAGGGGAAATTATTAAAGCACAAACAAAGGGAATATTACTTAGTGCAAAAATATAATGGATAGAAGGGGAAGAAAAAAACACAACGTATTTTAGCAATTAAGAAAAGAAAAGATCAGAAAATAAAACTATAAGAAGACTAGTAAAAAAAAGAAGCTAAATTACGAACTCAAAAGATATTTTATAGGTTACTAAATCAGTCTACAGAACATTAAACAGTTAAGATAACACATTAGACAATGATGACTCGTTTTTAACACAATTAGATATGACATTGTTGAACGAAGATGAAAAGAACTCATGTGAAGGTCTTATAAATGAAACAGAATGTTTAACCGCCCTCAGCGAAATGACAAATGGCAAAAGTCCAGGATCAGACGGAATTACAGCTGAATTTTATAAACAAATTTGGAATATAATTGAAACTGATTACAAAATCTCTATAACTATTATATACGAAAACAATTTATTAACAACCATTCAAAAACAAGATAATTTCTCTTATACATAAGAAAGAAAAAATAAACTTCATTAGGTTACTCGAAACCAATAAGTTTACTTAATATTGCTATAAAATTACTACAAAATCTATAGCAAATAAAATGAAAAAGTTTTGATAATCTAATAACTAATAGATAAACAGTTTTGTAAAAGGAAGATATATAGATGAAACATTCGAACTATCTTTGAAGAAATAGAATATTTAAAAGATGAAGACAAACCAGGACTTATATTTGATGCCGATTTTGAAAAGGCATTCGATAGTATTTAGCATGATTTTAATTTCAAAGCTCTTGAATATTTAATTTTGGTAATTCTTTTATATATTGGATAAAACTGTTAACAACGATGCACAAAGTTGTGTAGTTAATAACGGACACATGTCCAAGTTTTTCGACATAAATAAAGAAGTACGATAAGGATGTCCACTGTCAAAATATTAATTTATACTAATGATATAAACACTACATAAGTCTGTGAAAGCAGATACAAATATAAAGGGTATAAATATATATAATAGAGAAATTTGAAATACAGCATTTGCAGATGACGCCACTTTTATGATTGCTGGATCATATAAAACGTTTACATCTCTGATAAAAAAGTTAAATGATTTTAGTAAAATATCTGGTTTAAAATTAAACAACATAAAATATGTTATATTAAGATCGGGATTTTTAAACAATTCTACTGAAACATTTCATACAAACAATACTTTTATTTGAATAACAGAACGTTCATCTACATTGGAAATTGATTTTTTTTTCAAACGAGAGAAGTAAATATCATGAATTAGATTTAATACAAGTATACAGGAGATTTTAAACTGTTTACAAAAATGGAAGAGACATAATTTATCGATAATTGGAATGATAACTGTTATCAAAACATTTGCATTACCAAAACTTATATAACATCTTACAGTCCTAGAAAAATCCAAAGTCAGAATTAATAAATGTTATCAATAAAAGTATATACGATTATTTATGGAACAGTAAACCTGAAATTTTTTTTTTTAAAAAAAACATAATACAAGACTACTAAAATGGGGATCTGAAAATGATCGATGTAAATATGATTATAAAAGCAATAAAAGCGGGATGGGTTAAAAGAATAATAGATGCTGAAAATGATGGGGATTGGAAATACTAGATAAGTTAAGGGAACAATTAATGTTTCAATGTAATTCAAATGAAACTGAATATACAAAAAAAACAAAAAACAACCAAATTCCCAAATTTTTATTAGAAATATTGCTATCTTTGTCAAACATAAACTATGAAAATAATCCAGAAACATCAAACAACCAGATATTATGGCACAAATCGTATATAAAAAACAAAAACAAAACTTTTTTGAAAAGAATGGCTTCCAAAATGTATCAGAACATCAAACAAGTATTTGATAATATATACAGTATTTCACAGTTGAGTAATTGAATTAATATTTTGCAGTAATACATGTACACCCATATTATAAATATGGTGAAAAAGAAAGTTGATAAAAGTTATGTTTTTATTAAATATAATATGTTACTTCTTTTTAATTTTATACAGAAATAATCGTGCTTTCTGTATCGTGTAGCATTTTCGTAGTGTATTGTCGTCTTTCCATAATATTGAAAATATTGCATAAAGTGTATCCATATTTTTTTTATAATTGTCAATAGGGTTTGAATAGTAGAATACCATTTCTGTGACGTGTTATTGTTCTGCAAAAAAGCGCAAATTGTCACTATAAAGTATGTCGTATTGATCGTGATTCAGAACAACACACACACGGTCGACTTCTTAGATTTTTCACTGAAAGAAAAAAAAAGAATTGTTAAAAGCAAGAACCTGTAGAAGTCCTATATATGTCCTTGTTAAAATTAATCAAAATTGTATTGCGAATGAAGTATAACCTAGCATGATATGGATGTTTTACTTATAGCGCGAAATCATATATACTTGCTATGTGGTGTTTTATGAGTTCGTGTGGCGAGACATAATGTTTAAATATTTAGCGTCATTTTATGCCATCAAGGTCTAACGGACGATAAGTTAGTTAACCTAACCACTTTTTCCACGCAACCAGTACTCGAGCACACCCATCTTCGTCAGTAACTGATAATGTTCTCAATTGAATTAACGATGAGAGACGAATGACAACGAGACACAATGTCGTATATGAATTATCATGAAGATATGACTGGTCGGTGATTCGAACTCTGTACCCTGTATTGATAGTGGGACACGCTACTGACTGAGTTAACCGGGTCGTATTAGGATGAGATAGTAATGACTCGCAGCGGTAACTGACACATGTCTAGTGAAGTTGGTTCTGTACTTGAGATAGTGTATATAAGGACAGTCGTACTGAAATATCATGTCACAAACACATGATATAATATCACCCCACCCCTAGTCACAATATACGGACACTAGACACAAGTCTAACAAGACATGAAGAGAGAAAGCCGTTAGTACAATCAGAAAGTATCCGGGCAGGGTTCCGAATCTTATAGGCTTTCAATCGATAGCGAAATATTAATTGACATGCGGGATGTCAATCAAACAAGTCGATAATCCAAACAGCGTTCGATATTGTTTCCAGTTCCGCCAGTTTTCTCAGACATGCTAACGGTCTCTAAGTAAACATTACATTGTATTACAATGTATTTATTTTACTGATATCCACTTATCAAATAAATATTTACACTTTGAGCGCTTAACCATTGTGAATATAACCAGGTATTACTATCTAAAACTTCATATTTAAAGAAATCATTAAAATTGATGAGTATAATGTATTAATTTGTGGTTACTTCGATTTCCTAAATTAATCATGCTTGATGAATAAGACCTATAATTATATTTCTTTTAAAATTAAAGCAATTTAACAAGCAGTATATATTTTATAACGTGCTAATGCACACACACATGAATTCAGTCGTCTGTCTAATTTCAGATAACACTCACAAGAGTCATCATTCTTTTAAGATTTCCAGGTATTACTATCTTAAACTTCATAGAAGAAACTGTTAAAAGTTTGACGAAACTATATAGTCGCGTCAGGATAGTTTTTTATGATCAAACATTCTTCACACATATAAAACAATATTTTCTATCATGTTGATAAAAACCAAATATAATGTGTATAAAAATATTGTCATGGAGAACTATAAATATGCAGTAAATGATGCCGTTTAGCCAGTTGGAAGGTTTATACCACATTCCAATAGAGATATTTTAATTTCATATTTGCATCACGAGGCTATATAAATTTCAGATCAAGATTTAAGTGAAAACTAACCAAAATTGACATATGTTCCGATGTGCCCTTTAAACTGTTGCTTATTGACAAGCTTCTGGGTGCGCCTATAGCATAAAATGTAACTTGATGTTTATCAATCTATTTCCACAAAAGCAAGAATGCCGATCATTATTGTCGAATATGAACAGTATCATCATCGCAAGTATAGTTTCTTAACACATTATCGCGAACATTGTTTTCTTAATGCATTATCGCGAGTATCGTTTTCTTAACAAATTATTGCAAGTAGCGTCTTCTTAACGCATTATCTCGAGTATCGTTTTCTTAACACATTTTTGTGAGTATCTTTTGATAACACATTATCTCGAGTAGCTTCTTCTTAACGCTTTATCGCGAGTATCGTTTTCTTTACACATTATTGCAAGTAGCGTCTTCTTAACGCATTATCTCGAGTATCGTTTTCTTAACACATTTTTGTGAGTATCTTTTGATAACACATTATCTCGAGTAGCTTCTTCTTAACGCTTTATCGCGAGTATCGTTTTCTTTACATATTTTTGCGAGTATCTTTTGATAACACATTATCTCGAGTAGTGTCTTCTTAACGCATTATCGCGAGTATCGTTTTCTCAAAACATTATCGCGAGTAGCGTCTTCTTAATGTATATATCTTTTGTTGACATATTATTGTGAGTAACGGTTCTTTTCTTAGCACACTATCGCAAGTAGCGTTTTGTGAACATATCATCGCGAGTATCATTTACTTAACACATTACCGCAAGTATCGTTTTCACATTATTGCGTGCATCTTGTTTTTAACACATTATTGCGAGTATCTTTTGTTAACATATTATTGCGAGTAGCGTTTTCTTTTCTTAGCACACTATTGAGAGAAGCGTTTCTTTACACATTAGCGTGAGTATCATTTGTTAACACATAATCGCAAGAATCGTTTTCTGTTCTTAGCATACTATCGCGAGTATCATTTTGTCAACACATTATTGCGAGTTTCGTTTTCTTAACACATTATCGTGAATATCGTTCCTTAACACATTATCGCCTGTATCGTTTTTTTAACACAGTGTTTCTATGATTGTTTTCTTAACACGTTATCGCGTGTATCGTTTTCTTAACACGTTATAGCAAGTATCGCTTTCTTTACACATTATCGCAAGTATCGTTTTTTAACACATTATCGCGAGTATCGTTTTCTTAACACATCATTGCAAGTATCGTTTTCTTAACACATTAGCGCGAGTATCATTTTCTTAATACATTATTGCAAGTATCTTTTGTAAACGCATTATCGCGAGTATCATTTTCTGAACACAATAAAAAACACAGTAAAATTTTATTTGAAGAGAGAGAGAGGAGAGAGAGAGAGAGAGAGAGAGAGAGACAGACAGACAGACAGACAGACAGACAGACAAAGAGAGAGAGAAAGAGATAGAGATAAAGATATATATATATATATATATATATATATATATATATATATAGAGAGAGAGAGAGAGAGAGAGAGAGAGAGAGAGAGATAGAAAGAGAGAGCTTACCGACATAAGTTCAAGTAGAACATACTATTAATTAGGTTGTTTGCTGACGCTTAAATGACATTGGAAAACACTTTCTTACTACCTTTTAAGTTCCTCTAGTTTTAGTTCTGCCATTTTCTCAACGTGTTTCATTTCTTCTTTACGCATTTCTAAATCATGTTTATCCGCTTTTTCTATTTTCGTATTCTCAGCTTTGTCCTTTGAAAGTTCATACTCACGATCCCGTCTGTTCACAAACAAAGAGAGAATAATTTGTATAAGAACAAGACTAATTAAAATACTTTTAGCGTTTTAACTTTGAACATGCGCAGAAATACTGGTCCACATTTAATATAATTTTGAAGTAAAAAGAGATCGAACCCATGAAAGAAATAAAGAAAAGACAACGATAAAAGTTGGAAAAGAGAGAGAGAGAGAGAGAGAGAGAGAGAGAGAGAGAGAGAGAGAAAGAGAGAGAGAGCATATGAAGGAGAGAAAGTAGAAGATAATTAAAGAACAACAAACAAGAGAGATTGAATGGATAGGATGGAGAACTAAAAAAGCTGACTTAACGAGCCAAAAGAAATGATAAGAAACATGGAAAGCGAAGAAATAATGGAGAAGAAAGAGAAATGAAGAGAATAATTAAGAAGAGATAAGGAATTAGAAGAAACATGGAAAGAGGTAGAGAATTTGTTTGGAGGTTATCGCATTTTTTTCAACAGTATCCCAATCATATAACGGCGGTAAGCGCAGTATATTATCGTTCTTCATCATTGGATCCAATATCAGAAACACTTCTCGTTTTCTCTGCGAGTTACCGGCTACTTGCCCCATATATTCAGAGGTGACCAGAAGCAAAGTGTGATAACTTTGCAAGTTACTCAGAAAAGGGTGTATAAAGGTGGTTCGACATCCGCTGGTGGGGGCTTTTCAATATTTAGACTTTGATTTAAAATAATACTCAGAAGAATATCTGAGTATACCACGCTACACGCCTGGTGGCACACTCATGGTCGTAGATGTGTCAACTGGGGACATTTATATAAATACACACCTTCCAACCGGGGACAGCCCGACAATCGGGGACGTCTCCGGTTGGACAAAAGTACAAAAAACATACATTATGCAATTTACGTCATTTTCCCGTAACCATAATCTGGCATTCGTCTGTTTCGACAATGGTCCCCGGTTACCGGGTCTTATACCGCACCTAGGAAAAAATCGTAAGAATTGTCTCCCTTTAATAAAAATTATGGCATATTGTGACAGAAATTGTTTTCGCACACAACGTCCCCGGTTATCGTTTCACAAACGGGCGATCAGCGTCTGTCACTTACATTCAAAATGACGAGAGGGTCAGCGCATTTCGCGGACATGTAACTTGTATGTTTATCGTCACCAACTGGCAAAAAGGTAAATATTTCACCTACATCACGTGTTGAATCACTGGGGCATTTTTGTTTATACGCATAGGATCTTGATCTGGATAAAACACTTTATATATGAACTATAAAGACCTGTGGTCGATTTAAATGAAAGACACAGTCGAAAAGACAAGTTACACGTGTAATACTTTTCAATCCCCGAAGAACAAGAACACTAAGTCTGAAACAAATTATATGAAAAGCACCCTTGTCCTAATTACCCCACCCACCTTTTAACCATTAACATAACAATCGTGGTGGTCAAGTGGTTAGCTTCAAGACCCAGAGTTCCACGGACCGAGTCCTGGTGTGTGTTTTTTTTTTTTTTTCGAAAGCACTCCCTATTCGGACAAGGTACTGCGGAAGCATCAAATCCTTTTAACTGTTTAAGAAGATTCAAAGCAGTTGTTCCGTTTACAGGGAGTGTCGTACCCAGTGCATGTAAAATATCTTGCTGAACTTTTATGTGTATCAGCGATGCAAATGCCTCTAAACCTCCCTCAGAAACTCGGATTCCTATAATAATTAGGAATTGATTTCTTGATATGGTTTATACAACATATATGTATGTATATATGAAGTTACAGTGTTTTCTTTAGAGCGCATTTCTTGCGTTTTTGATGCAATTATATATGATTTGAGGCAATTAAGTTTGTTTAGTACATCAACTATGACGCAACCTTCAAAAATACTGAAAATCAAATTAAGCATATTTGTTAACTTTTTTTTCCCCATCGATAAAAAGTTGTTTTTACAATGCTGTTTGTTTTGACAGATTACGTGATATGAGGGAAACGGTTATACTGAGTTACATAAATGCTTTAGTTTGTTATATGCACTATATTGATGCAATTGCATAGACGATTATGATTACACACGTTATGTTCCACGAAGCAATATGGAACAATATTGTAATGTTTAAAAACAAATGTATGCTGCAACAATAGCACTGTTATGTACCCGGTTTTAGGTTTTTGGTAAATAAAGATGAAATGTGGAAATCATGAAATTTTATAAGGTATCAAGACGCACATGCGCCAATTTCTAATACCAGTTTAAACATTGATCGGTCCATGTTTAAGGCAGTCTTTCCGGCGCCATTTATGTTTCTTTAACGCACGTTTGAAAGGTTATGGAATAAGAAAAATAAGGAACTTTAAGAAAATTGTATTCATTTTAAAAGAAACAATTTTTGCTTAAAAAAGTAATGATTACATAATTTAAAAAAAAATAATCATTTTTTCTTCAGTTACCAGTAAAATGTTTTAATATTATGGTGATGTTTTTAATTTTAAGGTAACTTTAAAATGAGTCTAGCTATGAGCCAGAAGAGAAACCTTTCTTAGTAAATGAACTCAACATAATAGTTTTGTTTTCTAAAGAGTATAATATAATGCTTAATTAAGCTAAACATTTTGCTCAGCTGAAATTTAAAATATTAAATTTAATAATTTTGGTGTCTTTTTATTAAAAATAGGGCCATGGTAATTTAGCTTGGGCCATGACAATTGAAAAGTTCATGGTCCTGCGGCCCCCATCATAAAAAATTTAATGTCGCACACTGCTGTTTGGAAGGAAAAGTTTCTAGTTGTTGTAACGTGTTGTCAAAAGTGAAACATTCTTTTAAAGTCAAATATTTTTGAAGTTGTTAATGTAAGCTGCAGTTTTGATTTTGAAATTTGTGTGAAACAGGAAGTAAACTGTTTTAGAAAAATATGTCTTTTTACCTCTACTTATTCAAATTCATTAAGTTTTAGACTAGTCAACTGATGACCGCTATATTTTAAAAATGACCCCAAGATTTTAAGTCAGTGGGTCTTTAATGACCCCCAACAATTTGGAGCTCGAGAAAACACTGTTTCAAGTTTTTAATGTTTTTTTTACCCTGAATGTTAATGTGTAAGAAATGTTCAAAGAGACAATCTAAAAGGGAAATGTTGGCTAGTCTGTTGAAAAGAGACCTTTAGTGTGACCTTTTCATTAAAAAAGAAGACAATGATATTGGTAAGATCTATATACACAATTTTCCTCACATCATTTTACATGTACGAGGATTTTTTTCTTAAGACAAAATACATAAGTGTTGTAGGAACGTAGTTATGATAAAACAGCGTACCCGGAGCACACCAAAAAATAGATAGAGCTTTGCACCATTGTTGATTTTTCTTTTCTGCTATTTACATGTAGTATTGCTGTCCTGTGAATGAAGGGTTTATGGAAGTTAATTTTTGTCAAGGTCATAATTAAGTCTTACATAAATGAAATGATTTTTTTTAATGTCATAGCTCTTTATGGTACTATCGATAAAATTGTGAGCATTTCCAATGTAACAGACAATATAATGCCCTGAAAACTCCCTCCCCCTCACCATGATAAATCTCCCCGCCAAAAAACACACATATTACTTTTTTTCCGATATGATTTACTGGTGGCCATTTCTTGTTAACCAAGTGCATTTGTCATTTTCAGGTTTTGCTCTGTTTACATCCACACCAATTGAAATTTGATAGTACATTGCACAGTACATAGGAGACTACTGAGGAAGAAGCTGAAAGGAGATATTACTATGGTTTCCATTTTAATTTCCTACATGAGGGTTGGTGAGAACTGTATATTACATGACTAATTTTATTCTGAATGTAAATATAAGATTTCAAAGCGAATAAATACATATAGCGAAAGTGAATCAATAGATGGAGACTGATTACCGATAAAATAAGCATTGAGATTAGTATTAAGCTTCCATATTATTTTTAAAAGTGCTAAGCTTTTGAATCTCAGAATACTTTGAAAGTAGCACCCCCCCCCCCCCCCCCCCCCATTGGTCGGAAACCAATAATTTACAGAAGATTTACTTCATAAAGACACATTTCGACGACCCTACCGCCCGCTTCATACGCATCTGGACACCTGGTATGTGTCCCCCATAAAGACCCATCTGGACGCATGGTCTCATTCCATAAATACACATTTCGACACTCTCTATTTTCAATCACAAAAACAACACCTTATAATTTATTTTTCAGAGATCGTAAGTTTATATTGGTATAGCGCAACATTTCACAAAGTAAATTTATGGACGACATCATATGGTTACTATTTAAAGTTTTTAAAAAAAATAGCTTCTATTTGTATATAGTGAGACTTAAAAAATGGTACTAGAAGCTTCCTCGCTTGACGCTCAGCATTTAGAGGAGAGTTCTAGGTCTGGTCGGCCCGGTGTCAGTATAATGTTACTGGGTGGGGTATCATACCATGTGTCTGTGGCATGATACTCCAGTGTGACAGCGCTTAGAATACTGTCTCAAGTAGACACCGTCGCGATATGACTGAAAAATTGTTGAAAGCGACGCTAAACACCATACAACAACAACAACAACAACAACAACAAAAAGTGTATAAAGTGGCATATCAGTGACCATGCGATGTCATTGAATTGACCAGACTTACGCGGGAATAACACAAATATCCCTAGTGTAAATCGCAAAAGAAACCACTCATTTGATATGAATGAAACTCCATATGTGTGTTAAGCATCATCAATGTAACTCACAGACATAAGAACCATAACTTTGGGTTGCATTTTGGCAGGGTTATAACCCTTTTTGAACATAATTTTTCAGGTTAGTTTTTTATCAGATAAGATTTCAGTGCAACCACTCATTTGGTATGAATGAAACATCACATGTGTATTCAGCATCATCAATGGAACTCGCAGGTATAAGAACCATAACCTTTGAGCTGCATTTAGGCAGGTTAAAGTTTTTTTATCTTGATTACATTTTGGCAGAATTATCTCCCTTTTAGACTTAAAAATGTTGTTTTCAGCATGTTAAAGTTTGTAATACAATGCCTTGATCTTAGATGTTTGACAAATGTATTTAAAAAAGTGAATTTGTTTACCCCTGAGCAGACCAAAAAAAAACTCAGAAAAAAAAATTTATTTACACCTTAGTGCGGGCAACTTTTGTTTGCTCTGAGAGGTAAATAATTTCACTTATTTTTTTAAAATTTTGTTTTTCCTTTTTGTAAAGTTTAACCCTTTTTTTTCTAAATATAATCTGTTTTTCTTGTTGTAAAGTTTAATCCTTTTTTTTAGATTTATTTTCTTTATTTTTATGAAGGGGTATCCATCTGTGGTAAATAAATTGCCTGCTGGTACACGATTATTTCAACTATAGATCCATTTTCATGAACTGGTACCGATATATTGTCCTCGGAGGTGAAGTTAGTGCACAGGCCTATATGTCATGCTGAATTAAATAATATTATGGCAATACGAGCCATCCATTCACTTTGTTGTTTTCAAAAAAAACATAACCGTTGATAATGAAAATGAATAGTGTTGGTGAATTATTATAGTTTAATTTTACCACCCCTGACTTTTAATTGTTTTCTATTTGGTACTTATTTCCTGAAAAAGCTGTTATTTTATTTCGAAATAGTCGAGCGCGCTGTCTCTCTGACACCTCTTGTTATTAGTTATTTTAGGAATATTTTTAATCATATTAAGGTCTGAAGTATTGTTTAGTCACAGCAGCTGAGCTCAAGACTTTTAAAGGATATCATATATTCATTAAGTGCTAGCAGGAATCCAAAAAGGATAAAATGGTGAATAGCAAAAAAAAAAAATTCAATAGTTTATTACCTCCCTTTATAATTTTTGTTGTTGTTTCTGTGTTCAATAAGTTAATATGTATTGGTTTTTAGTAAATATTTAACGTAAAATTAATGGACAGAATTTCTAAGTGTTAAATGAACTCCACCATTTCAAAGTAACTTTCTACCTATACAAATCATTAGAATTGCTGATACTGCTGCCAAAATTACTAGTTCGAAGTCCGAGGGTAAATTAAAAACTTAAATATTGTACATACAATGCTGCTGTATTGCTTGTAAAAAGAAAGAGCTAAATGCAAGGTTAAATAAAAACTTATAAAAACTCATCTATAACTATAATAATTTCTTCTTAGGCTTATTCTATACAAAATTTGAACGGAAGTGACATGTGAAACCAGATGAACGACTTCAACTGCCCCTTACATGTACATGTCGCTAATGTACAGTCTGGTTGCACGTCCCCAGTTGCTATGGTATATTTTATAGAGTGTACGTCCCCTTTTCAACTGCCCCATACATGTACATATCGCAACTGTACACTCTGGTTGTGCATCCCCAGTTGCTATGGTATGTTTTATAGAATGTACATCCCTAATTCAACTGCCTCATATATGTACATATCGCTACTGTACACTCTGGTTGCACGTTCCCAGTTGCTATGGTATATTTTATAGAGTGTACGTCCCCAATTTCAACTGCCCCATACATGTACATATCGCTACTGTACACTCTGGTTGCGCGTCACCAGTCGCTATGGTATGTTTTATAGAGTGTGCGTCCCCAATTCAACTGCCTCATATATGTACATATCGCTACTGAACACTCTGGTTGCACGTACCCAGTTGCTTTGGTATGTTTTAAAGAGTGTGCGTCCTTAATTCAAGTGCCTCATACATGTACATATCGCTATTGTACAATCTGGTTGAACGTCCCCAGTTACTCTTGTATGTTTTATAGAGTGTGCATCCAAATTTCAAGTGTCCCTTACCTGTACGTATCGCTATTGTACACTCTGGTTGTACGTCTTCAGTTGCTATGGTATGTTTTATAGAGTGTGCCTCCTCATTTTAACTGCCTCATACATGTACGTATCGCTGTTGTACACTCTGGTTGCATGTACTCAGTTGATATGTTATTTTGTAAAGAGTGTACGTCCCCAATTTCAACTGTCTCGTACATGTTTGTATCGCTATTGTACACTCTGGTTGTGTGTCCTCAGTTGCTATGGTATGTTTTATAGAGTGTGCGTTCCCAATTCAACTGCCTCATATATGTACATATCGCTACTGAACACTCTGGTTGCACGTACCCAGTTGCTATGGTATGTTTTAAAGAGTGTGCGTCCTTAATTCAAGTGCCTCATACATGTACATATCGCTATTGTACAATCTGGTTGAACGTCCCCAGTTACTCTTGTATGTTTTATAGAGTGTGCATCCAAATTTCAAGTGCCCCGTACCTGTACGTATCGCTACTGTACACTCTGGTTGTACGTCTTCAGTTGCTATGGTATGTTTATTAGAGTGTGCCTCCTCATTTTAACTGCCTCATACATGTACGTATCGCTATTGTACACTCTGGTTGCATGTACTCAGTTGATATGTTATTTTGTAAAGAGTGTACGTCCCCAGTTTCAACTGTCTCGTACATGTATGTATCGCTATTGTACACTCTGGTTGTGTGTCCTCAGTTGCTATGGTATGTTTTAAAGAATGTATGTCCCCATTTTAACTACCTCATATATGTACGTATCGGTAATGTACACTATTGTTGCGCGTCTCTAGTTACTATGGTTTGTTTTATAGGGAGTACGTCCGCATTTCAAGTGCCCCATACATGTACGTACCGTTACCGTACGCTCTTGTTGAGCGTCCCCAGTTGGTATTGTATATTGTATTGAGTTTACTTCCTCATTTCAAATACCTCATACATGTACGTATCGCTACTGTACAATGTAGTTGCGTGTCTGCATTTACTAATGTATGTTTTAAAGAGAGTGCATCCCCATTTCAAGTGCTTCATACATGTACGTATCGCAAATGTACACTCAGGTTGTATGTCCCCAATTACTATAGTATGTTTTATAGAGTTAGCGTCCCCAAATCAACTACCCCATACATGTACATGTCGCTACTGTTCACTCTGGTTGCACGTCCTCAGTTGCTATGGTTTGTTTTATAGAGTGTGCGTCCCCATTTCAAATGCCTCATACATGTAATTATCGCTACAGTACACTCTGTTTGCGCGTCCCCAGTTGCTATGGTATGCTTTATAGAGTGTGCGTCGCCATTCCATGTGCCCCATACATGTACGTATTGCTACTGTATACTCTGGTTGCACGTCCTCAGTTGCTATGGTATGTTTTATAGAGTGTTCGTCCCCATTTCAACTGCCTCATACACGTACAGTCTACGTATCGCTACTGTACACTCTTGTTGCACATCCCCAGTTACTATGGTATGTTTTATAGAGTGTACGTCGCCATTTCAACTGACCCATACATGTACATATCGCTATTGTACATGCTTGTTGCGCGTCCCCAGTTACTATGGTATGTTTTATAGAGTGTGCATCCCTATTTCAACTGCCCCATACATGTACATATCGCTACTGTACACTCTGATTGCACGTCTCCAGTTGCTATGGTATGTTTTATAGAGTGTGCGTCCCCATCGCAACTGCCTTATACAAAGACATGTCGCTACTGTACATTCTGTTTGCGTGTCCTCAGTTGCTATGGTATGTTTTATAGATTGTATGTAGAGCGTTTTTCCTTAATTTCAAATGACACTACATCACTAATTATTATATATAATATGCTTCGAATTGTTTTTCTTACATCAATCGCTTTATCTAACCATAAGCATTTGCAGAAAAACACCGTTAAAGTTCCAGGTCAGGCTAATTGATTTCTGCGTTTAGGTTCTATGTTTGGCCGTGTCGCACGGGTCATTAATATTTTTTTAAAAACTATTTGTGGTAAAAACAAGACAATAAACATGTTCAGATAAAGAAATGGTACAAAAAAACAGACCTGTAGACCAAGTATTGAAGTCTGTGGAACTTTTTGAAAATGAAGAAATTTGACTTTTTCTAAAAAAAGCTGTGAAAAGCCGTGATAATACTTGTTGTATACATGTGTGTGTCATGTTCAAATCACTGCCGAGAGCTCATTCCTTGACCGATTTTGTTGAACTTGGTACCATTTTGTAGGTATTGACAAGATAATGAGTTGGTTTTATTTCCTCACCGCCTGCGTGTCTTTAGTTGAGGTGGGACTTTGTGAGGTGCGGAAATGTGAAATACTATTATGTTGTAGATTGAACGATTCTAAGCAACTTTTGTTCTGAAACAAATATGATATCTACCTCCGTTCAACCACATACAAGCATGGCCGGGATGGGTGTCATGACGAAACCCTTGTTGAGAGCTTATTAATAGCCCCATGCGACCAAACCCATTTCTATGCTTGAGGTATTGAATAGATCTTGAGGTACCAATGTATTGTTTAGTGATTTGTGACCAGTAGGCCTCAAACTTGGGTTACGGGTTACTTAAGGGGCACGTGGAAGCATGCGGAGGGGGGGGGGGCGTGTATTGGGGTCATGTTCATATATGTTGTGTATTTTATGATTCTTAGCAACTTTTGTTCTTAGAGTGTTGCGCTATCTGTATCCGTTTAGTTAGAAACGCGCCCGTGCCAACACTTGCTCGGCCAGGATGGGGGCTGGGATTGCCGTGTTCAAACCCCTGTACTGAGCTGATTCTTGTTATGTTTTTAACAAGAATAAAGTATTTGAATATTAAATACCTCTTAATGTAGCTGAGATTTATTCTTAATTGGTCGCCAGGTGTTACCAGCGGGCCTCGAACTGAAGTCACGCTGTAGCACGTACCGGATAATGATAGGAACGTGTATTTAGTTCATTTTCACATATTTTGTAGAACAACTCATTTCTGAGCAACTTTAGTTTTCAGAGTGTTAAGCTACCTATCTCCGTTTAGTCAGAAACGAGTCTCGTGCAAAACCGTGCAATTCAACAAACTTGAGACCATTTCTTGTCGGAATGTGATGATCTTTGTGTCGTTCGACAGGTATTGAATAGATATGAAGGTTACCGTATTTAATTTGCCAGAATGCGCTTGTTCAAGGTCATTCCTGGGCCTAAAACTGAGGTGGTCACCCTGGCACGTGCACAATTCTGAGAGGCACGTGCATTTAGTTTATTTTCATATAAGTTGTAGAGAATTTAATTCTGAGCAACTTTGGCTTAAAACTATGCGACTAAATCACACTTTTTAGCCAGTATAACCTTAACCCAAGCCACTTATGGGCAGCCGGAGGGCAAAAAAGGACTCAAATCTGAGTCGAGAAGCCATTTTCGGTCCGATATTCTAAACTCGGGTATTATTGGAAAGGTGTTGGCGAGCTGTACAATGTAATTTCGAGTTTTTTTAGAAAGTCTGAAATGGGTGCACATGCACGTGCAACAATTGAAATAATAGAGCTAGAGTAAAAAAATATATTGATTAGCTCAATTTTTTGAATAAAGGTCAGTTTATTTTTACCGTTTTGAAAAATAAATTTTATATAACTCGAGTCAAAGATTTGTAGTACGTGCCAGAAAGTTAGAGGCAGGTGCATTAAGGTAGTGGACCCGTAATGGGCTCGTTAACTTTCGTGCGATGTCGGTATCCTCCGTAACGATTTCGGAGCATCTCGGTATAGATCGGAATAAACTTATAAATACATAATGTATAGATATTTTTTTAATTCATAACAATAAATCACATATCCTGTTTTGTTTCATTGCTTTTAATATCATTTTATCGTCATTAACGTTAAATTTAAAAAAAAAATAAAAAAAATAAACGATAATTGCTCACTTCCGGTTGTAAACAAAAATGGATTTTTACGATCGTCGAAGATGTTTTTGTTCGAATAAAAAGAAAAAAACAGCGAAGTCTCCTTCGATTGGTGGGAATATTGATCACACATATAGCAATCAGACCGCTTGTAATGTGTCAGAGCCAGTGTATCAATATCAAATGAAGAATCGACGAAGTGCGTTGGAAAAAGTGATCGAAAATTGGTTGTGTTCGAAGTTTTGTTGTCAAACTTAAAACGTTGTCAATTATGCAGACTTAGCTCTGTACCAGTTACTTATGACAGCATTGCTCAGAAAGGGTTAGCCGAATATGTGTATGTTGTGCGTCAGAACAGTGACTGTGGACATGTCAACAGAGTTGCCTATGGCAAAAACAGACCATCAAAGATCTAAAAGAATGCCCTGTTTTGCAGCCAACGCAAAACTAGGCCAGGTAAGATAGTATTGATTACTGTCTGTTGTATAACGTTGATTTTTTATTAGAACTGATAGTTATTAGTTGCAATGAAACTGTTCAATTATCCAGAATTTAAAAAAAAAACTAAGATACATATATATTTGTTTGTTTTTTTTGCTATACTTTGATTGATGATTGAATATATAGAATATCATTTTCGTGCCATCGAGACCAAACGGACGATCAGCTAGCCTAACCACTCTTTACGGGATCCTGGAAGCTTAACCTGTACTCGAGTACACCCATTTCTAAAAGTAGTTGATAACTTTCCCACATCAATCAGCGGTGAGAGACGAATGATATTGATAATGAGACACATTGTCTCATATCAACAAAATACATAAAACTAAAATGTAAACAAGTAGTAATAATTGTTTTTATATACATTTAGATACAATGATATAAGATATAATATATTGCAGTTAGAATGTTGTGTATGTTGATTTCAGTAATCCAGTTAACTGAAGACAGCGATTCACTGTCGGCTCTCTACTGTCTTGAGGTCTGTCAGGTCAACACACAGAGTAAGCCACGTTTTCCTGTCGGGCAAGAAGTGCAATGTTCTGTACAGTAGACGCTGAATGGCACACACAAGACTTTGAAAGTTTAACATGTATGTATTTAATAATTTATAATTGGTTAATTGCATTGAATTTTACACTGTTTTTAATGTGACAATTGTATTGATGTCCTTACATGTACGCAAGGAATTATATAGAGCTATACAAGTCCATGATGTACATAGTCATCGGGTTTTTGTAGATATGCAATGGTTTAACCAGGACTAGATACCCATTATCTGTCTTTGTCTTTCTGCCATATGTTCTATTATAGAATGCAGTCAGATAATCCGTGTAGATGTTTAGTTTCATATTAACAATCAATACAAAACTTCCGGGCTACCTGTTTATGAAAAACCCTCTTGAATTGGTTTATACCAACTTATTTTAGCTCGATTGCGAAGAAAGCTCTGAGTTTTTATTAAGCACTCTTGAGTCCGCTTCCTGAGTAGAACCAGTCCTGCGTGTTGCTTTTTAATAGGCACTGGGTCGAGCTGGGGATCAAATCCGCAATCTTTGGCGTGAGCTGCCAACACTATCCACGAAACTACCGTCTCACTTTGAGTATTTTGAGAATTTGTGTTTACAACAGTGAGGTCAGTCATTTTGGGACATTAGGATGAGCAAAAAATGACATATGAAGAAGATAAAGAGAAAATAATAGTATTCAATTATAATTCACTTCTTGAAAATATTAGCTCAAAGCAGTCTCAAATAATAATAGTACTTTATTCTGTATTTGTAGTACGTGGTGGACTGATGCCACACATTAAATCTATGATTGCTGCAGTGGAAGTTGAGTCTTCACAATCATTTGCCACCTATGTTAGACCAGGATTGCCTATACCATCAGAAGGTTACTGGTATAGTGATGATGATTCTGGAACCATGAGAGTCAATAGAAATAGTGTGAAACCAGTCTACATTCAAACAGCTATCCAGAAACTTTGTAAATGACAGGAAAAGAATTCTAAAGTCGTATTAGTCGCTTACAATGGAAGATGATTTTATTATCCAGTGGTATATGACGTACCAACAATACAGAGCAATTTTCAAGTGTGTATCAGGATTAATTATTCCCTGACAGTGTTAATGAAACTGTTTCCAAATCATTCACATAAAATGAAAGACCTTGTGAAATTGCTGTGCGATATCAGCTACAGTGCACAAAATGCCGATTCGTAGTCACTTGGGCAACTCCTGAAATAATTGACACCGAAAGAGCTCCTAACCTACAGTTTCGCTCCAAATAAAAACAATTTATAAACATTCTGGTGAAGATGGACTAGGAGGCAGATTTCCTGCCAATAATGGTGATGGTGTACCAAGGGTCACCAAAGCAAAAAAGTATTAGATAAGGTTATATCAAAGATGGCAATATATTTCAAACAATGACTCTTTATGACTTGAAGTGTGTGTGTCAAGTGAGGGGGTGAGGGTTCTATTCTGTTTTACTGTTAATGTGAACTTTTTTACATAGTATTTATATTTAATAGTTTATGTCATACTATGTTTGTTTTGAAATTGACACTTTTCGCAAGATAAATAATTTAAGTGTTTAAGCACGAGAATGAATCCGTGTAATGGGGTTGGGGTGGGTGGGGTTCTGATTCCATGTTCTATTTTCACATAAAAAGGACATACTATTGCTTTTATGCTATTTCTGTATAATGTGGGAACATCTTTATTTCAATAATATTTGTCATTATAGTTTTTGTATATAAACTTGGAAACATTAACATTACTTTTAAGATAAACATTTATTTCTATAGAAGTGCCGATTATGAAATTTTTACCCTATCATATTAAAACAGTTATTGAGAAAAAACCGGATGGTAAAACTTCCTAATCTTTTGATATCATCTATGGAATAGTATATATATAAAAGTTAGTCATGTAGTATTGATGCCCCAATAGTAGAATGGATTCTCTACACTTTTATTTTAGAACAACTTTTTTCAAAACTATCAAAAATATGGATTTCTCCTGTCCGCTATAATACAAATGAGTTTATTTTAGATAAAAAAATTTCAATTTAATGTTGCATGCTCATATTATTTCTTAAAACATATGTTTTTAGAATACACCAATGGTGAAAAATGTAAAAAATATTGAAAATTAATAAAATTGTAGCAATTTTACCTATTTTGGACTTTGAAATTTTTTTGCGGCCTTTTGAAAATGGGATATGGTAAAGTAAATGTGGATAACTTTTTTTTTAGACGGTAAAAGTTTCTAAAAATTTGGAAATTAGTCAGTGATATTATATAGTTAATAAAAATAAAAGGCTTTAAAAGATTTGAAATATAGCCCATTACGGTCCCACTACCTTAAGTACATTATCATTAGAACAACTAATTCTGAGCAAATTTTTCTCCTTAGAGTCTCTGTTCGGTTAGAAACGGGCCGTGTCAACACGTGCAATTCAAAAAATTGCCATGTTCTTACCCTGGTACTGAGCTCATTCTTGTGACGTTTTCAACCAGAACATAGGATTTGACAGGTTTTGAGTAGCTCTTGAGGTAGGTACACTTTATTAAAAATTATTTGGCCGTCAAGGATCGCTAGCGGGCTTTGAACTTAGATCATGTTGTAGGACGTGCCAGAAATGCCCATATGCGTTGTAGAACAACTCATTCTGAGACAATTTGGTTCTTAGAGCGTTTAGCTATCTGTTTTCAGTAAGTCAGAAAGGCGTCCCATCCAAACATGTGCAATTCAACAAATTTTGGCATGTTTAGATGTCATGTTCAAAGCACTGCCTAGAGGCCATATATTGTCGGAATTTGATGATCTTGGTGTGCGCCCCCGTTTATACTGGCTAGTACACTTTTACACACTGGGTTCACGGTTACTCGGGAAATACTAATAAGGAGTGTATGTACTCTGTTGCCAGAGTGTGTAAACGGTGTACGTCCCCGTATATACTGGCTCGTATACTTTACACAATTGGTCCCCAGTAACTCGGGAAATACTTATACGGTATGTATGTCGCCGGTGGCCAGAGTGTGTAAACGGTGTGCGTCCCCGTTTATACTGGCACGTAAACTTTTACACAGTTGGTCCCCAGTTACTCGGGAAATACTAATACGGTGTGTATGTCCTCGGTTGCCCGAGTGTGTAAACGGTGTGCATCCCTGTTTATACTGGTTCGTACACTTTTACATACTTGGTCCCCGGTTACTCGGGAAATACTAATACGGTGTTTATGTCACCGGTTGACAGAGTATGTAAACGGTGTGCATCCCCGTTTATATTGGCTCGTACACTTTTACACACATTCTCCCCAGTTACTCGGGAAATACTAATACAGTGTGCCGTATGTCCCCGGTAGCCAGAGTGTGTAAACGGTGTGCGTTCCCGTTTATAATGGCTCGTACAGTTTTACACAGTGAGTCCACAGTTACTCGGGAAATATTTACACGGTGTGTATGTTCCCGGTTGCCAGAGGGTAAACGGTTTGCGTCCCCGTTTATTCTGACTCGTACACTTTTACATACTTGGTCCCCAGTTACTCGGGAAATACTAATACGGTGTGTATGTCCTCGTGTGCCAGAGTGTGTAAACGATATGCGTCCCAGTTTATACTGGCTCGTACAATTTTACACACTTTGTTCCTTGTTACTCGGTCAATACTAATACGGTGTGTACAACCTCGGTTGCAAGAGTGGGTAAACGGTGTGCGTCCCCGTTTATACTGGCTCGTACACTTTTACACACTTAGTCTGCGGTTACTCGGTAAATACTAATACGGTGTGTATGTCCTCTGTTGCCAGAGTGTGTAAACGGTGTGCGTCTCCGTTTATTCTGGCTCGTACACCTTTTCAAAGTTGATCCACAGTTACTCGGGAAATACTAAAACGGTGTGCGTCTCCGTTTATATTGGCTTGTACAATTTTTACACACTTTGTCCCCGGTTACTCGGTCAATACTAATACGGTGTGTACAACCTCGGTTGCAAGAGTGGGTAAACGGTGTGCGTCCCCGTTTATACTGGCTCGTACACTTTTACACACTTGGTCTGCGGTTACTCAGTAAATACTAATACGGTGTGTATGTCCTCTGTTGCCAGAGTGTGTAAACGGTGTGCGTCCCCGTTTATACTGGCTCGTACACTTTTTCAAAGTTGATCCACAGTTACTCGGGAAATACTAATACGGTGTGTACGACTTCGGTTGCCAGAGTGTGTAAACGATGTGCGTCCCCGTTTATAATGGCTTTTACTCTTTTACACACTTGGTCCCCGGTTATACGGTAAATAATAATACGATGTGTATGTTCCCGATTGCCAGAATGTGTAAACGATGTGCGTCCCCGTTTATACTGGCCCGTACACTTTTACACATTTGGTCCCCGGTTATTCGGTCAATACTAATACGGTGTGTACAACCTCGTTTGCAAGAGTGGGTAAACGGTGTGCGTCCCCATTTATACTGGCTCGTACACTTTTACACACTTGGTCCCCAGTTACTCAGGATAACTAATACGTTATGTTTTTCCCCGGTATCCAGAGTGTGTAAACGGTGTGCGTTCCCGTTTATTTTGGTTCGTACAGTTTTACACAGTTGGTCCACCGTTATTCGGGAAATACTTACACAGTGTGTATGTCCCCGGTTGCCAGAGTGTAAACGGTATGCGTCCCCGTTTATACTGACTCGTACACTTTTACACACTTGGTCCGCAGTTACTCGGTAAATACTAATACGGTGTGTATTATGTCCTCTATTGCCAGAGTGTGTAAACGGTGTGCGTCCCCGTTTATCCTGGCTCGTACACTTTTTACACACTTGGTCCGCGGTTACTCGGTAAATACTAAAACGGTGTGTATGTCCTCTTTTGCCAGAGTGTTTAAACGGTGTGCGTCACCGTTTATTCTGGCTCGTACACGTTTACACACTTGATCCCCAGTTACTCGGTAAATACTAATAAGGTGTGTATGTCCCTGATTGCCACAGTGTGTAAACGGTGTGCGTCCCACTTTATACTGGCTCGTACACTTTTACACAGTTGATCCCAAGTTAATTGGGAAATACTTATACGGTGTGTATGTCCCCGGTTGCCAGAGTGTGTAAACGGTGTGCGTCAAAGTTAATACTGGCTCGTACAATTTTACACAATTTGTCCTCGGTTACTCGGTCAATACTTATACGGTGTGTACGACTTCGGTTGCCAGAGTATGTAAACGATGTGCGTCCCCGTTTATATTGGCTTGTACTCTTTTAGACACTTGGTCCCCGGTTATTCGGTAAGTACCAATACGGTGTGTATGTTCCTGGTTGCCAGAGTATGTAAACGATGTGAGTCCCCGTTTATACTGACTCGTACACTTTTACACACTTTGTCCTCAGTTACTCGGGAAATACTAATACGGTGTGCCGTATGTCCCCGGTTGACAGAGTATGTAAACGGTGTGCTTTCCCGTATATACTGGCTTGTACACTTTTACAAAGTTGGTTCCTAGTTACTTGGGAAATACTAATACGGTGTGTATGTCCTCGGTTGCCAGAGTATAAATGGTGTGCGTCCCCGTTTATACTGACTCGTACACTTTTTCACACTTGGTCCGCGGTTTCTCGGGAAATACTTACAAGGTGTGTATGTTCCTGGTTGCCAGAGTATGTAAACGATGTGAGTCCCCGTTTATACTGACTCGTACACTTTTACACACATTCTCCCCAGTTAATCGGGAAATACTAATACAGTGTGCCGTATGTCCCCGGTTGACAGAGTATGTAAACGGTGTGCTTTCCCGTATATACTGGCTTGTACACTTTTACAAAGTTGGTTCCTAGTTACTTGGGAAATACTAATACGGTGTGTATGTCCTCGGTTGCCAGAGTATAAATGGTGTGCGTCCCCGTTTATACTGACTCGTACACTTTTTCACACTTGGTCCGCGGTTTCTCGGGAAATACTTACAAGGTGTGTATGTGCCCTTTAGCCACAGTGTAAACGGTATGCGTCTCCGTTTATACTGACTCGTTCACTTCTACAAATTTGGTTCCCAAATATTTGGGAAATGCTAATACGGTGTGTATGTCCTCGGTTGCCAGAGTATAAACGGTGTGCGTCCCCGTTTATACTGACTCGTACACTTTTACACACTTGGTCCGCGGTTACTTGGGAAATACTAATACTGTGTGTATGTCCCCGGTTGCCAGAGTGTGTAAAGGGTGTGCGTCCCCGTTTATACTGGCTCGTACACTTTTACACACTTGGTCACCAGTTACTCGGGAAATACTAATACGGTGTATATGTCCCCGGTTGCCAGAGTGTGTAAATGGTGTGCGTCCCCGTTTATACTGGCTCGTACACTTTTACACACTTTGTCCCAGGTTTCTCAGTAAATACTAATACGGTGTGTATGTCCCCGGTTGCCAGAGTGTGTAAACGGTGTTCCTCCCCGTTTATACTGGCTCGTTCACTTTTACACAGTTGATTCCCAGTTACTCGGGAAATACTAATACGGTGTGTATGTCCTCGGTTGTCAGAATTTGTAAACGATGTGCGTCCCCGTTTATACTAGCTCGTACCTTTTTACACACTTGGTCTCCGGTAATTCGGTAAATACTTATACGGTGTGTATGTTCCCGATTGCCAGAGTGTGTAAACGATGTGCGTCCCCGTTTATACTGGCTCGTACACTTTTACACACTTGATCCCCGGTTGTTCGTGAAAAACTAGTACGGTATGTCCCCTGTTGCAAGAAAGTGTAAACGATGTGCGACTCTATTTATACTGGCTCGGACACTTTTATACACTTGATACCCGTTTATTTGTTCAATACTGATACAGTGTGTATGTCCCCGATTGCCAGTGTGTAAACGATGCGCTTCCCCGTTCATACTGGCTCGTTCACATTAACACAACTCGTCCGCGGTTACTCGGTAAATTATAATACGGTGTGTATGTCCCCTGTTTCCAAAGTGTGTAAACGATGTACGTCCCCGTTTATACTGGCTCGTGCACTTTTACACAATTGGTCTCAAGTGACTCGGGAAATACTAATACGGTGTGTATGTCCCCGGTTGCCAGAGTGTCGAAACGGTGTGCGTCTCCGTTTCTACTGGCTCGTACATTTTTACACAGTTGGTCCACAGTTATTTGGGAAATACTTACACAGTGTGTATGTCCCCGGTTGCCAGAGTGTTAACGGTATGCGTCCCCGTTTATACTGACTCGTTCACTTTTACACACTTGGTCCGCGGTTACTCGGTAAATACTAAAACGGTGTGAATGTCCTCTGTTGCCAGAGTGTGTAAACGGTGTGCGTCCCCGTTTATTCTGGCTCGTACACTTTTACACACTTGGTCCGCGGTTAATCGGTACATACTAAAACGTTGTGTATGTCCTCTGTTGTCAGAGTGTTTAAACGGTGTGCGTCCCCGTTTATTCTGGCTCGTACACTTTTACACACTTGATCCCCAGTTACTCGGTAAATTCTAATAACGTGTGTATGTCGCTGATTGCCACAGTGTGTAAACGGTGTGCGTCCCCTTTTATACTGTCTCGTACACTTTTACACAGTTGATCCCCAGTTACTCGGGAAATACTAATACGGTGTGTATGTCCCCGGTTGCCAGAGTGTGTAAACGGTGTGCGTCAAAATTATACCGGCTCGTACAATTTTACACACTTTGTCCCCGGTTACTCGGTCAATACTTATACGGTGTGTACGACCTCGGTTGCCAGAGTGTGTAAACGATGTGCGTCCCCGTTTATACTGGCTCGTACACTTTTACACACTTTGTCATCAGTTACTCGGGAAATACTAATACGGTGTGTATGTCCCCGGTTACGAGACTGTGTAAACGGTGTGCGTCTCCGTTGGTACTGGCTTGTACATTTTTACACAGTTGGTCTCAAGTAACTCGGGAAATACTAAAACGGTGTGTATGTCCCCATTTGCCAGAGTGTGTAAACGGTGTGCCTCTCCGTTTATACTGGCTTGTACACTTTTACACACATTGTCCCCAGTTACTCGGGAAATACTAATACGGTGTGCCGTATGTCCCCGGTAGCCAGAGTGTGTAAACTGTGTGCGTCTCCGTTTATACTGGTTTGTACAATTTTACACAGATTGTCCCCAGTTAATCGGGAAATACTAATACAGTGTGCCGTATGTCCCCGGTTGACAGAGTATGTAAACGGTGTGCTTTCCCGTATATACAGGCTTGTACACTTTTACAAAGTTGGTTTCCAGTTACCTGGGAAATACTAATATGGTGTGTATGTCCTCGATTGCCAGAGTGTAAATGGTGTGCGTCCCCGTTTATACTGACTCGTACACTTTTTAACACTTGGTTCGCGGTTACACGGGAAATACTAACAAGGTGTGTATGTCCCCTGTAGCCACAGTGTAAACGGTATGCGTCTCCGTTTATATTGACTCGTTCACTTTTATAAAGTTGGTTCCCAGTTACTTGGGAAATACTAATACGGTGTGTATATCCTCGGTTGCCAGAGTATAAACGGTGTGCGTCCCCGTTTATACTGACTCGTACAATTTTACACACTTGGTCCGCGGTAACTCGGGAAATACTTATACTGTGTGTATGTCTCCGGTTGGCAGAGTGTGTAGACGGTGTGCGTCCCCATTTATACTGGCTCGTATACTTTTACACATTTGGTCACCAGTTACTTGGGAAATACTTATACGGTGTGTATGTCCCCGGTTGCCAGAGTGTGTAAACGGTGTGCGTCTCCGTTTAAACTGGCTCGTACAGTTTTACACACTTTGTCCACAGTTACTCGGGAAATACTAATACGGTGTGTATGTGACCGATTGCCAGAGTGTGTAAACGGTGTGCGTCTCTGTTTATACTGACTATTACACTTTTACATCGTTTGTGCCCAGTTATTCTGGAAATACTAATACGGTGTGTATGTCCCTGGGTGACAGAGTGTGTAAACGATATGCGTCCCCGTTTATACTGTCTCGTACACTTATACACACTTGGTCCCCAGTTACTCGGGAAATGCTAATACGATGTCTATGTCCCCGGTTGCCAGAGTTTGTATATGGTGTGCGTCTCTGTTTATATTGGCTCGTACACTTTTACACAATTGGTCCCCAGTTACCCAGGAAATACTAATACGGTGTGTATGTCCCGGGTTTCCAGAGTGTGTAAACAGTGTTCTTTTCCGTTTATAGTGGCTCGTACACTTTTACACACTTGGTCCCAAGTTACTCGGCAAATACTAATACGGTGTTTATTCCCCGGTTGCCAGAGTGAGTAAACGGTGTGCGTCCCCGTCTATAATGGCTCGTACAATTTTACACACTTGGTCCCGGTAAGTCGGGAAATACTAATACGGTGTGTATTCTCCGATTGCCAGAGTATAAACGGTATTCGTCCCCGTTAAAATGGTTCGTATACTTTTCCACACTTGGTCCCCGGTAACTCGGGAAATTCAAATACGGTGTGTATGTCCTCGGTTGCCAGAGTGTGTAAATGGTGTGTGTCCCCGTTTATACTGGCTCGTACACTTTTACATACTTGGTCCCCAGTTACTCGGGAAATACTAATACGGTGTGTATTCCCCGGTTGCCAGAGTGTGTAAACGGTGTGCGTCCCCGTTTATACTGGCTTGTACACTTTTACACAGTTGGTCCCAAGTTACTCGGAAAATACTAATACGGTGTGTATTCCCCGGTTGCCAGCGTGTGTAAACGATGTGCGTCCCCGTTTATACTAGCTCGTACCATTTTACACACTTGGTCCCCGGTTACTCGGGAAATACTGATACGATGTGTATGTCCTCGGTTACCAGAGTGTGTAAACGGTATGCATCCACGTTTATACTGACTCGTACACTTTTACATACTTGGTTCCCGGTTACTCGGGAAATACTAATACGGTGTGTATGTCCCCGGTTGACAGAGTATGTAAACAGTGTACGTTCCCTGTTTACTGGCTCGTACACTTTTACACACATTGTCCCCAGTTACTCGGGAAATACTAATACGGTGTGCCGTATGTCCCCGGTAGCCAGAGTGTGTAAACGGTGTGCGTTGCCGTTTATACTGGCTCGTACACTTTTACACACTTGTTCCCCGGTTACTCGGGAAATACTAATACGGTGTATATGTCCTCGGTTGCCATAGCGTGTAAACGGTTTGCGTTCTAGATATATATATATATATAGAGAGAGAGAGAGAGAGAGAGAGAGAGACAGAGAGAGAGAGAGAGAGAGAGACTGACATACAGACCGAGCAACAAACATACAGACAGGAGATATAACATAAAGTTTACTTGGTTTTCTCCATTGTGTCACAATCAATAACTTCTTGTGGTGAGTTGTGATCATGGCCATGGTTACATTTATTGCTTGAGGTAAACAACTGCCCCGCCAACTTCTGCAACGACGACCACATGTTTGTTTTTAGTCTGGAAATAGAAACATATACTATTTAATATAACATTCCTAAAATAAATGTTTTTTTTTTTTATCATAATCTAAAAAGATATGTTTCTTCAAACAAAGTCAGATCGCGCGACATTATTATTATGTTGTACTCTTTTGCGTTTACGTGTGCGATCTTGCAAAGAGTATACAAAGTATTTACGTTTAGTTTCATTATATTGAGGAATTGCAGTTAAAATCCCACCAATGTTGGTGGGAATTCATTAAAAATACCAAATTATTAAAGTCCTGACTTTAACTGTTTTTAACAAGAGACATATAGATGTATGTCCTGTAATATGTGAAAATGTTATTCATGAATAGTCAAGCGAACATAACTCGGACTTTCGCAATGGAGTTTAGACTCTTAAAATTATTGTTGATATAAACAAACACAGAACGAAAACATTTCATGGGTATGACTTAAATTTAACATTAAATTAGAACGAACGCGCATAAATGTATTAAATCAAAGGTCAACCATGTCGACTTAATGAGATGGTATGACAGGCAGATGGAAGACTTGGAAGTTATTTCCCATATATTTAAATCTGTACCTGTTTCCATGAACAAAATGGCCAACAAATAATTGGAACCCTTTAAAACTGACGACCTACACTGAGGAAAATAATGAAATAGTTTTATCAACATTTATATATTAGTAAGTTAAATAGAGTAGTGGGACATTCAATAGAAAATTTAATCATCACATTAAGCCTGTGTATAAGATATATATTTAAACTTTCAAACAATATTTCTTTACTTCAAGTGTTGGTACAGATTATATTAAAGAATACATACACTGTTGGAATATAGGATTCCCCACATCCTGATTTTTCTTTGATAGCATGCAACTCAATGTTATTTATTCATATATCTTTGGTGACGTTTTGTTAACTATGTTTGAAAAATGATACTAATGATAAAACAATGTATACTATGTTACTTGACTTTATATTGAAAACATAAAATAAAGTTTTTACTCCTATATTAGTCTGGTGATATTGCTCATATATGTTGAAGCTTTTACTCCTATATTAGTCTGGTGATATTGCTCATATATGTTGAAGTGTTTACTCCTATATTAGTCTGGTGATATTGCTCATATATGTTGAAGTTTTTACTCCTATATTAGTCTGTTGATATTGCTCATATATGTTGCAAGTAATCTATGCATGAAGTATGGCGTGTTCATTGCCGGCAACCTGAATGTATGAATTTACCACTATACATTATAAACAATCGGTCGCCAACAGATATTTGACCTTTCGAATTATAAGGTCAAAGGTCACCACAATCAAAATTATCAACTGGAAGAGATACTACCAAAAACATTATTATTTAAGATATCAGTTACTTGATTAAACGTCACTATTTTAAATAAACGTGACATTCGTATAAAATAAGAACTTTGTTTATTCATTGAGATCATTTGGTAAAATGTTAACAAGTAAAATATTGAATAATTTGCATATTATTAAATTGTTTTACCTTATACAAGGAGAGTCATGAAGGTTTGAGTTATATGTGTCTAATGCCATCATACAAACTTAAGCCATTTTATTTTGTTATGTATGTAAATACTAGGTATACATTTACCTAAGGTAAAAGTTCAACAAAAAGCACCATGCACAAAATGTTAAGCTAAAAGTGAGATATATGAAATAATAACATTATAAGATTATAAGATGTCTGTTATACGCATTTTATCAACGTAATTGATTTATTTTGAATGTACCTTTAAAGGTACATAAATTATAATATCAAAGTATTTCATATTTTTATTGTTTAAGCTATAATATTAACAGTGTTTTGTACAATATTGGAATGTACTGTGCGATTCATAAAATATATGCAAGGACTCAGTCGGTCTGGTGCCAATATAATGAGACTTAACGGGATGTCATGTACGTCATGAAATGACTGTAATAACTGTAAGTCGGTCTGGTGTAAGTCATATTGACTTCATGGGAAATCATGTCGTGTGTACTATGTCATAAACTTACTGTAAGATTTAGACCTTGGAAGCATCAATCCTAAACAAATTCTAAAACATTAGCAGACATAAAAGGAATGTTGGAAAAATATACCATAATGATTAAAAAGTTGTTACGACGAGTGTTTGTTTGAACAAATTATGACAAACAATGTACTGACAATGTGTATATACCGTATTCCCCTGTATTAACGTTTCCCCTTTTAAAAAAAGCACCACCAAGTATGGTCTGAAAATGTAGATCAGTGTAATGTGTATTTGCTTGTGAAACAATTATCAAACACAATATTGTTTCTAAAAACTGGGACCCAAATAAACGAACCCATTTTTGATAATGCATCGCCCCTGGACGTTTATTTGGGGGGGGGGGGGGGGGGGGGGGGGTAAAACAGTACTATCTGAATTATAAAATATATTCAGTTGATAATCCAATTAAAATGACACACGATAAACTTTTATAAAAGTCTGTTTATTCACGTAATGGCAGTGATGACAAACAAATTGCAGTCCAGTCAAAAACAACCTGGTAATCGAAGCATAACAATATTTAAGCATCATTTAGATTGGAATATATTGAAAAAAATCTTTTATACAGTTACAAGGAAATGTTCACGTTTACATGCTCGTCCCCGTACAAATTGTAGCTCACTTAAACAACGTATGTTTTAAAAAAAAATGAAGATTCCCTTTGTGTATAATCGGTGAAAAAGAAAGTACATCTCATTACTTCCTTGAGTGTCACATCTATCAAAAGTGTTACACTTTATCTTCGAATTTGCTACAAAGTTCCCATTTCCCTTTAGTCGCGCTGTTTTTTTCCCAAACTCGAAGGTTTCAAAATGGGTCTCTTCTCAATTTCCAAGATAAAAGTCATTAATAAAGCGAGTGTTTCCCTGATGTTGTCCCAGTTAGAGTAGAGGTATGGCCATTGAAGTAATGAAAATATACAGCAGCGGGAAGACTTACAAAGCGGTATTAGTATTTGTGATAAAACTGTTGTGGGCACATTTCTTGTGATTGTTTAATGCCCATATAACTTATCTTACAAGAAGGTTATGTAAACCAGGCTTGTTTCATCTTTTAAACCCCGTTTTATGCTAGGGTCGGTTTAACTCAGTTTGTCGAGCAACTGTTACATAAGTAACAGATTGTAATTAGTGGTGATGCGGAAGCTTTGGGTTTGAATCCCTGGCCCGGCGCACATTTTTCGTCGATGATTTGATTTGACATGTCGTATGTAGGTCATTAATATCCGACCTCTGAGAATTCATGTGATACAGAAATCAGTTTCTTGCGGAAAAATCAGTTAAAAGTGATTGGATACCCAGGAACGGTGGTTACGTGAATTAATAATATTGTGAAGAGAGTTAGTAAAACATGACTGTTGTATATTTCAGGCACGCATGAGATTGTCAGCCACAGATGAAGAAGTATTCCTGTGGAAAGGAAACAAGTTTTACGTGAATGGCGGAAGGTCTTCAGTTCATAACTGGAACATGATAAATTTGTAAAGAACTGTCAGCCCTCTCAAAATATCTCAAATGCGAACAAATTGAATAACAAGAAGCTAGGAAAATCATGTTGATAGAATGAACCCTCTTTCCGATCCAAAAATAAAAATGTTCAGGACTGAGAAAAAAGCCATACCATTCCCACACTGTTACTGTGCTACATCGTGGTGTAATATATAGAGTGTACCATACAATTGCTGGTAAAGTTACATACTAATTCAGTGATGTTAATCGTTATGTAGTGGTTTGAGGCAGTATTTATTTGACTAATCAAGCATGGTGCGTCTTTCAGTCACATGAACGTACTCTCCAAAGAGAACAACAAGACTGTAAAATCTACTGAAAAAATAATATAATATACAAGGGTGGGAGGTGAACTTTCTACAGACCTCTTTTCAATTTCTTTATCATTTAATTGATCCTCTTTTAAATGGCTGCCATGTGTCTAAAAGAAATTATACCACTGAAAAGTAGTTCAACAGTTGAGTTCCGAATCGCCGATCATCCTAATTCAGCTCCGAGACAATTACCAGCTGTCTTGGAACTATTTTCGGTATTTTCTAGTTTTATAATTGTATAACTGGTTAATACCTTATTTTCTCATATTCATTTATCTAATAAGCCTAGCGGTTATGTTCAAGATGATTATTTTATAAACATAAGTATGCATACTATCCTGTAACACCATTTTTATCGCAGTGGTTAGAGATTGTCGAAGTAGCGATCTGTGTTTGAATTCCAAGGCAACTTCTTTTCAAGAGAATTATGTTCCGACAAAATGGGAAAACAATTTGCTCATAATTATGTTCATTTTTATCTTTTTTTAAGTTTTACGTTTGTTTTTTCCCTCTGCAAAACAGCTTTTATACATATTCGATTTACTGATCACTAAATTTAGATTTAAAACACTATTTATTCACGTTTACGATAGTTATCGGCCATTATTAATGCTTGTTGTTGTTGTTGTATGGTGTTTAGCGTCGCTTTCAACAATTTTTCAGTCATATCGCGACGGTTATTATTAATGCATCAAAGGCCATGCGATTTCACAAACGAAAAAAATTGTCATTCATACAAAAGTTTCTTTCTTTATAATCGAAATATCTTAAAATACTGTTTATGCCATTTAAGAGCTTCAAATTTTATTTTGCTCTGAGTTCAGATACTAGCAAAAAATATATTGTTACCATGGCAAATAATTGTAATACTTTATACATGTATATAAAGTTGTAGCGAGGAAAAAGTTCAGTTTTCATCGAACTGTTTTGACCAATTGAAGCATCGATACGTCGTCCGTGACACGCGCCTCTTCCTGTATATCCCAAATTAACCGTTGACGTCATAGCGTGGTATCGCGCTACATCACGGGGTATAAATACGACGTCCCACGAGTCCGTACCCGCGCTATAAAGATATAATGTCGAAAACTTTAATTTTATATTATACATTTTTTATCATGATTACCAAATTTGAAATTAAAAAAGTGTTAGTATATTTGTTGAATTTCAAATTAAGTGGACGCTTAGCGGATAAGTAAAGCTGGTACCCATAACAGGTATTTATACTCGCAAGACACTAGATAGAATAAATTTTAAATACAAACATATAGATCAAAATGGTTTAAAAGTAATTATATCCGCCGAACGCGTTATTCCCTCCTTGATCGCGCGACTACTGCCAATAATGTGTCATTTATGTCCACATAGATGTGGTTGTTTCGTATAACTTTGAACTGCGGACAAATTTGCCATTATTTTTGGGTGTGCTTATCATTATCGTTTACTGTCGTTTTTTCTACAAAATATTAATAATAATAATAATAATAATAATAATAACAATAATAATTATAACAATAAAATGATATTAATAATGATAATAGTAATAATTATGATAGTAATAATAAAAGTAAAAATATCAACTTAATAACAAAAATAATAAAATTTGGGCACTTATATTATCTCGAACATATTCTTTTAAATTGTACTAATAATCAGATTTATTAGCGAATTATTTTATTTTGTTTGTCAATAGTTAACGTAGTCAATAAATGAGAAGAATATCCGATTATTTAAACGCGGTCAGATAATTAGTTTCATTCACACCTTGATCGCGAGACTACAGCAAGCATTGTGTCATTTACAAGTCAAGTCAAGTCAAAATTTTATTAGCAATAACATATACATGTTCATCGCCATATGTATGGCTATCATGATAGTACAATAATAAATCTAACAACAAAGCCATAAACTCACACATCACACACTTCACGCACACAGCTACCTCGCACACCACACACTTCACACACACAGCTACCTCGCACACCACACAATACTTTGTGAAAAAACATGATATAACATTTGTTACAGTATCTATAAGAAGACTTTATTATATAAACATTTCTATAAAGAAAAACCAATTTATATCTTACAATCAATATTGAAAAAGTACGACTTATTTATTATGACGATGATAATAATCAATAATATTTTTGTGGGGCGATTATTATACCTAATCACCGGAAGTCCAGATCCATTAGATGCTTGCAGAATTCTCACATGTTCTATTTTGGGGACAAAAAGTGTCGCGTAATAATCGGATTTTTTAAGTTCCTATCAGTGTTGTTTGCCAGAGTGTTGGTAAGAGTAACATTCGTATTTATTGCTGCTGAAATATACAACGCATGAATGATTGCAAAAGGTTATCGGCTGTTATTTACTTGTTTACAGTCGCAGAATCGTCTGACATGCCATGATTGTTATCCAGCACATTGCGAAAAGTAACTGATTATTGAAAATTTAATCTATGTGAGATGACTGTACAGCTTAATATGACCTGCAGCATATTATTAATAGATGTCACTTTAATCTATGAATAGTATGAGTAACCTTGTTACAACAAGATAATAATATGTGATTTCTCAGCAATAATTGACCTATTCATACTCGACCATTTCTGCTTACTGTTTTTACACAGTTTTGTAACATGCAACTTAGAACTTTCTTTATGGTATTTAGTTATTTACATAATAGGAAACCACACGCACACACATATACATTGTTAATAAGTTATTATTATAATATTATCAGAGTGTTATATACATATCACATTTAATCACACAAATGTTTACAAGTACATTACTGTCCATGTGTCAGCTAATATTTTGTCGTCGCCTTTGTTCTGTAGCAAGAAACACAAACTTTGCTACTTTGTTTAATAATTGTTTCTGTTTTGTATTCATCAGATTTTTAAATTTTGTCATCGATGGCCAGTGTCAAAAATAAAATGGACACACTTATACAAAATGGTATTCTGTTTCAACTGAGTTCATATTACATTTAGTACTTAATATTGTGTTTCTTTCAATGTTTCTGTATCTTGCTTCCTCAATCATTACATTGTATGCTGAACATCTGAACCTGGTTAAAGCAGTTCTGTATTTATTGTTTTGAACACTTGAACGATAAGTTTCATAATCGAACTTGCTCTTTATAATTTGATATGTTTCAAGTTTGGGTGACGTTCTAAGGTCAGCAAACCACTGCTGTAAATACTGATTATAAATACACTGAACAATGTTATTAAGTTGTACATTTGTAACATTATTAGAATTCCATATAAATGAGAATCCTAATGAATCTAACAGTTGTTTGATATTTCTAGCAAAATTGTTGATATGATTGCCATTTTCATCCTGTAAATTAAATACTTTGTGTACTAGGGAGTCAGGATTTTTGATAATTTTGTACCAGTATTTTACTATTCTGACCTTTCTTATAATATATAATGGAACACGACCAAGCTCGCCATATATCGAAGCATTCGTCTTTTGCTGTCTTACATTTAACATTGTTACATAAATTTTAAATGTATGCGGTCAACATCTGGTGATTTATGGAACTCCCACACTTCTGATCCATGATTCAAAATTGGCGAAATCATGGAATCAAATAATTTAATTTTGTCTCCTATTTCTAGTGAAACACTATCATATAATAAATATAATGAGTATAATGCTCTTGAGGCTTGTTCAGACAATGCCTTTTGTGATTGGTAACAACTACCATTATATGATAGGTAACTCATAAATAGGTAAATTTGTTTACATTACTTAGCTTATTATTATTATTATAGAATACTACAAAATTGTCTTGTCTATATCTTTTTCTACAAACCATAACAACAGTTTTCGCTATATTTGACAGTTGAACCCCACTTGTCACAATAATAATATAATTTTGTGAGCATTATTTGTAAACCCTCTTTTGAATATGAAAATAATACTGTATCAACGTCAAAAAACACCATAAACATTTGTAATTGGTCAATGGTAATACTGTCAAAAGTGTCATATTTTAAGCAATCATGCATGTCATTCACAAATATAATGAAAAAGAAGGGCGACAAGGGCTCTGAGACTCCTTGTTTTACACCTATATTACTATTAAAATATTTAGTAACATGGCCATCAACTTTCACACAGGACTTTACACTCTCATATATTGATTTTAACATGTTAACAATTTTTGTTGATGCACCTAATAAAAGTAATTTAAACCATATTCCATTACGATAAACAACATCAAACGCTTTCTGAAAATCCACAAAAGCACAATATAACTTTTCTTTTCCGTATTAATGACTATCAATGATAAAACTTAATACAAAAATGCAATCTTTAGTACTTTTATTTTTTCTGAAACCAAATTGGTAATCAGAAAGCAAACTATTTGACCCAATTCCGTAATCGTGTTTCAAGTAAAAAAGAAAAGATCTTTGAAAAAATACTTGTTAAAGTTATACCTCTGTAATTATTTACCTCATTTATATTGCCCTTCTTGGAAATGGGAACACTAGATCCTTTAGTCAAGTTTTCTGGGTAAAAGCTACTTTCATACATGAAGTTAAACAGTTTACATAGAGATTGTGCCAAAATATCACTACTTTCTAAAAACATTTCTGGGATCAGATTATCTATACATCCACTTTTGCCTGCCTTAAATGTTGATATGGCCTTCTTAACCTCCTGAGTATCAAAGTCATGATTCAGTTGTTGTATAATATTTATAAATAATGTTTCATTATTTAACTGTTCTTCAACTTCTTCATTCGCAAATTCTGTATTTGATGTAAATAGATTTTTAAAATGTTCAAAAAATTCTTCATGGCTAATTTTGCTTTGTTTCGGTTTTTTAGTTTTCAGTTTCTTTAGTTCGGCCTAAAATTTTTGGGGTTGAGATTTAGATAAAATATGTAAATCATGTCTTTGTTTAATTTTAAAATTTAGCGCGTGCTCTGCGTTTGGCTAACCTGTACCTTCGTCTTTTTGCAATTAGTATTTCACTGTTAATTGTAGTTCTACATTTATTAAATATCTTGTTTGCTATACGAAACTTACGTCTTTCAACTTCACATTCTGGTGTAAACCATGGGCTTTTGAATTTACGTTTCTTTATGTCGGAGCCTGTTATATTTATAGTTTGCCCAAATACATTAAAAGCATTATCATATATAATTTTTTATATACTATCAACACCATTATTCAAATTTATATCAGATGATATAATGTTATTTACAATGCAATCAATACTATTAGCTTCAGCTGTCATGGTTTCTTTAAAGTCGCTTACCTTATCCTGATCCCATATGATTTTATTGATTTTTGTGGTTTAGTAAAAACCTCAGTAGGCCGACATTTGACACATAAATTAATTTGAATAGAGGCATGTGTAGAACAAGAATACATGTCATGAACCATAAAGTCATTAATAAAGGGATATAATTCGCTTGAACATACAGCATAATCAATAAGACTATTACCATTAGTTGACATATAAGTAAACATTCCAACACCTGCATCATCACCCATTCTCCAATTTGCAACTGTGTTGAGTAATATATCTGACCTCTCTCCACACCTTGCATTTAGATCTCCTATTAACATCACATTACCAAGTTCTGAATATTTTTTAACATTGTGTTCAATTCTATTATAGAAACCTATTTCATGTAGGGCAAAATAAACTGAATTACTAGGAGGTACATATGAAAAGCATGCATATATGTCAGTTTCAATGTTAAAAAAGGTTTTAAAAAATTTAACCCACAAGATGCCATTTTCATCAATATCTAACACTGTTATTCCTTAGCTAAGATAGTTTTTATAAAACAGACAAATTCCATCGTGACCTCTTTTTGTTCTACCATCTACACTTTCTTTTCTTGGTACATTAATTGAGTCATAACCATTTAAATTAAGACTGGCATTGTTCTTCTGCCGTGTTTAACATATAAATATAATGTCAAAATTCGTTGCTACATTCACAAAGTCCTCATCATCAATGCAGGTAGAAATTCCTTCAATGTTCCATGACGCAATACTCAAAAGCTCATGCTTTTCCCCGCCTCCCTAGTATGAACTACTGGCATTAGGTTTGTATAGTATATTGTTTATAAAAAGTTTACAGGGATACGGCTGTTTTGTACAACTTTAAGCTCCGATTAAATTGCCCTATTATAATTTATGTAGAAAATCGATATTGACAGTATATTATATTTTATTCGTACCGATTCATTCGTTTTATAGATTTATAGATAAACGTCATAAGAACTGAACATATATTTTATTGGGATTTGTACAACTTATATCATAATTTATACAATATACAAATGATATCATTATTATCACAAAATGTTTCAGATGTTTTGTGTATAGGAATAATCACCCACTCTATCCACTTGTTAGGAAAAAAGCCGGAGGTCAAAATAGCATTAAAAGTATATCACACAAATGCGAGCCTAAAAATAGCAATACTTTCAATAAAATACTCATTTAATAAGAAATCGCTCCCAAACGATTTTCCAGCTTTCAAACTTATGTTAGCGCTCAATATTTCACTAACAGTAATTTGCTGGTCCAATTACTCGAATGGACAATACTTGTGAATACAATCATTATAATTATAGAAAAGATTCGGCATCTGCATTCGATGTCTGAAATATATCATCACTTAAACTAGCAAAATATTTCGGAATTTCTCCAATAAGATGTCATTACTTCTGGCATGATTATTCGTTTTCTTTTGTCAAAAACTCTTTAGGCTTACAATATTTGAAATACAATTTCGGGAACATAATTAATATCGTCTGTAAATAATTTACATTGTCTTGCATAATAAAGTAATGTTAAGCGCCAACTCTGCTATTCAAATCACCCATAACGTACACCGACCAGAGACTTAAAATCTATATTATAATTCAGATGTTCAAATAAATTAACAGTAGCAATATTATATGCAGGTTTATCTTCCCTCATAAATAAATTCCACATACATAAACATCATTATCAAAATTAAAGAATTTCAATCCAAATAGTGGTGTCTATCACAATTTCTCGTTATCGTGGTATCGTTTTTAAATAGTTTTGAGAATAGAACAAAACACACGTAGATGTATTTTAAACTAAACTATTTAATACAATATAAACTAAATATATATGTAATGATCTGATATCTTTTAAAGTTAATCCGTTAAAATAATGACTGATATTGGCACAAAAATAAACGTCTTTTAAAGTTCTATAATTTCAAATTGATCTTCTTTACGACCCCGAGTTCAAAGTATTTTTCTCATCTTTTATGGCACACGCCCTGGTCCAACCCTTCGACATCAATATGCTTTGGTACCTGCACGTACCTTCCCATTTTTTTTCTTATTCGTCGTGCATAGTTATTGCGCCTACGCACACAACCTTCCAATCAACCCGCTATTTAGCATAGCACTCAACTATTTAATCAGCACACATCTCTGAATCTTAGCACGCAGCTTCATGTATTACTTTAGCACACAGCTTTTTACTAAATATCAGTCCGCACATAGTCTTTAGATAAGCACAGAGCCATTAACTAAATATCAGTCCGTACACAGCGTTTAAATAAGCACACAGCTATTAAGATGAGCACACAGCTTTATTTAATCAGCACACAGCTTTACTAATCAACACACAGATTTAAATTAACATTTGTCTGCACACAACGTTTAAACTAACAGACTATAGCAAAACAAAATGACCAAGGGCCAACAGCTCGCTATAGTAGAATATAACTTTTACATAAAATAAAATTATGAATATACAATTATACAATATATATGCAATTCAACAAAATTTACTTAGTATGAGCAAAAATACCGGTCTAATAATGTTCTAAGATGTAATCGTGTTAACACTGTTCACTTTAATCAACTTTTGTTTAAATGATGTCGTGATACAAACTGCTACTAATTAATATATTACTGAATTCGCGATACAAACTGCTATTCACTAATATATCACTGATGTCGCGATGCACACTGCTACTAACTATTATATATCACTCGTGTCGTGATGCAAACTGCTCTGCAACGTTAATGAAATATTTAAATAAGAACAGAACAGAACAGAACAGAACATACAGAACAGAACAGAATAGAATTGTATTGACTTAAACTGTATACAGTTTCTCATCAGGTACAAATACAAATTACATACATATACAAACACACGTGATAGGTGTTTCAAGTAATATAATCTTTACACCGTTGTCTTATGTTACAGTAAGATTTCTTATATAGAAGTCATATATGAATTACTCTAAGTTTGAGGATGAAATCAAAGTGCATTATTCAGCGGTATTGCGTTTCTAATTTTAGATGCCTCTGCGGTGAATTTACAAAGATTTAACATATAATTTATTCATTTTTGATGATTTCAATAACTTTAAAAAATTAAACATTCTACTACTTTTTGTATAGTATTTTTTAATATATTTTTGTCTTTTAATACTATAAGCTTTACATTCAATGATAAAATGGAATTCATCTTCCAAAACTTTTTTGCCACAGTATATACGCAGTCTGTCTTGTCTCTCTAGTCTCTATATGGCATATATTCCCGTTTTTATTTTCAAATTATGAGCGGAAATATGAATTTTAGTTAAACAATATCTGTAACGTTTTGTAGAAACTACATTTAAATAAATAATTTAAAACAAAATTTCACATTCTTTTACCAGGTGTTGATATATCAATTTTAATATTATATTATCTGTGTAAAGCAGTATTTTATGATATTAAAAAATCTAATGATGAAAAGTGGAAATCTGCCAAATTCACCATACAAGCCATTATAACAGGCACTCGGTTTAACTCCCAAAATATTTTTACAGAATTTAAGATGGATGCGTTCCAAATCGTTTGATTTAGAAAAAACGCAAACCGGGGATCCGTAGTTTATTGAACTAACCAAAACATCAAAAACTGCATACATGTTTTGGGATTAATTCACATTTGCATTATGTATCAATAGTATATTCATGACGTCAAGTGATTTTCCATATAATGATTGATTATATAAAACAAATGAACATGTGTAATTAAATACAACCCCAAGATAGAAATCATTAACAACGTCAATTAAATCATTTATAAAAGACCATTTTTCATTTTTCTACTCTCCTTCCTCTCTTTCTAAAAACAACTACTTTTGTTTTAGCAACATTAACTTCTAATCCCCATTTATCACAATAAAATGAAAGATTATTTAAACTATGTTATAGATATTCTGGAGATTTCTCTATAATTGGCGACAGTACTTTTATCCCCCTTTTTGTGTAATGGTACAATGAACCCCTCTGACCATTTTTGTGGAAAATATCCGGCATTAAACATAATATTAAACATTTCTGTTATATGCCCAGCTAAAATATCCACCGATTCGATCAGAAATTCATTTATCAATTCATCACTAGGTACACATGTTTTTTTCCTATTCATGTTTTAATGGCGGATGTCACCTCTTGTATTATGAACAAGCAACTAACTCATTAAAAACTTCAAGAACTTTGACTAATCGACATTACAAACAATAAGCAATTCATTTTGTAAAGAGTTCCAATAAAAACGCTTTGACTTTTGTACTTTACGATCAAATAATTTACGAACTTGTACATATTTAGATTTAAGATCTTTTTTAACATTTGGTTGAGTACACGTAAGCCACCATCGTTTGGCATTACTAACATCAGTCCATATTTCTGACAATCTCTCGGTCCACCATTTTTTACCAGGTCTACATCTTTTATTGTGTTGATTAGACTGTATAGTTTTAAAGAGTATTTGGTTGTACATATTATTCTTAACTATACTACACCAATCTTGATAAACACTATCGATATCATGTTGTGTTTGTAATCCTTGCTCCATCTTGTCAATAGCAATATCAACATCAGTAAGCACTTCTGTATTATTTAGAAAATAATCTGGTTATTTAGTTAAATCAAATTTATCATAACTATTACTAAGTGGTGTTTCAGTATCACAACGCAAAATGAAGAATGATCTGGTATACAAGTTTGTGCAAGAGAAATTAAATCACCTGACCTGTTTATTAAATCCACAGTCCTAACAATTGAAAAATCCGTAAAACGAGACAAATCATCATGACCGAAAATGCAATAATCTATCACTGACAAACCCTTAGTAGAAATAGATGTATAATTGTTGTTAGAACAATTTCTCCCATTTAACATACACATATTGGTACTGATAAGAAAATCTATAAATAGCTCACCATAATGATTTGTTTTAAAATCGATAACATCCCGTGCAATAATGTCATCAACGCCGTTAATAAAATCTTCCATATCTCCACATCTACTATTGAAGTCGCCACATATATATAAAAGTCCTTCATTCTGACATTCATAAATATCTGTTAAAAGAGTATCATAATATATACTAATGAAATATAAGTCGTTGTCAATATCGATTACCTCCACACATTTTAATTGGGTAATTTAATCAGAGTTTAAAGTTACTCGAAACAACCGTATCTGTGTAGACATAATGACACATTGCTATAGTCGCGCGCTTAAGGTGTGGATGAAGCTAATTATCTGACTGCGTTTAATTAATCTAGTATTCTTCTCATTTATTGACTTCTTTAACTATTGCCATTTTTTTAAATAATAATAATATAATAATAATTCGCCAATGAATCTAAGTACAAGTACTTTTTAAAATAATACGTTCGAGATAAAATAAGGGCCCAAATTTCATTATTACCTTTTTTAGTTAATATTATTATATAATTACTATTACTATTATTATCATTATTAACATTATTAACACTATTTTGTAAAGAAAACGAAAGAAAACGATAATGATAAGAACACCCGAAATAATTGGCCAATTTAATTGCAGTTTAAAGTTATACTTAGTGTTTAACCTCATTTGACAAACAATGGAATCGCTTCAATTTTCAAAATTGCTCTTATTTGATAAAACATTCTACAAAACAATTTAATTATTCAGTTCGTTCTTAATTATTAAGAAGTTCATTATCACTGCGTGAATAACATTGAACAGACTCCGCCCTTGATTCAATTTTGAACGAGCCATGTACAAATTACAAACCGCGCGGCTATGCTTAGAAACGACCTTGGCAAACATCAACTTTAAAACGTCAATCATCTCAGCTTTCATCGTAGAATATCAAATGACGTCAAACTGTCAGTCAAATGACGTTTAACACTTAGCCATTTAGCTCCCTTTGGGTTTCTTTAATGTTATTTGTTTACAAAATGAACACTAACTATTACGAAACAAACGCACTTCTGTGGACATAAACGACACAGTGTTGGATGGATGTAGTCGTGCGATTAAGGTGTATATGGAGCTTATTTGTTTTAAACCATTTTAACCTTTAAACATGTGTATAACATTTATTCTAGTTTCTCACGAGTATAAATACCGCTATGGCTACAAGTCTTACTTATCCGCTTAATTTGAAATTCAAAAAGAGTTGTATTAATGATAATAATAAAAAATATATAATACGTTTATAATTTTCGATGTTATCTATTTGATAGCGCGGGTAATGTGGTACGATACCACTCTGTGCCGAGGAGTTGGGTAATGTGTCAACGTTAGACCGGAATGTGGCTTGTCCTTATGGATTACCAATAAAAAAATAAGGGTATGGCTGGGTTATGATGTCACCGGGATGTGTTTAAAATTGAGAATAGATCGATATGGGTTATAATTGCTAAACGTGACATGTTTAAATTAAAACAAAATGTGAATTTCCTGTTTAATATTTTTCGATCATGTAATAAGTTTGGAATGAAAGAAAAAGTGAAATGAATGACAGAAAAGTTTCGCATCTTACTTGATTTGTAGCAATTTCAATTAACGAGAGTTGTGAATGACCAGTAGATAGTTTACTAGCATTGTGCTAAACATGCATTTATGTCAGTCCTGTGTATATCAAAGCTGTTCTCTGAGCATTGTGAATATATGTAGAAATCTATATGATGATAAAAACAGGGCATGACTTACAAATGTATGCGTATATTTATCCTTCAAATACCTGTGCCATTTATGATGTGATCTATGGCATTGCCTAATGGTATAGTTTACTGCCTCAGTGTCACTTACCTCTCACACTGATGTTGTAGGGTTGATTCCTTTTGTGTACACAGATACAGTACGGGAACCGTTTTATTGCCGGGCCGAAACGCGTCGGAAACGCCTAGTAAATGAACGCCAAACGCTTACGATTAAACAAGAGTTTTGGTTGCAGATTGGATTATCTAAGCGTTTATCCAGTCAGCAACTAGAACGCTTAGCGTAAGCGTTCCGGTTGCTGATTGGATAAACGCTTAGATAATCCAATCAGCAACCTAAACGCTAAGCTTAAGCATTCCAGTTGCTGATTGGATAATCTAAGCGAGATATCCAATCAGCAACCAGAACGTTTAGCAGGTGCACTTGAATTCACATTTCATAATTAAGAGCGGTGTGATCTGGTTATCGATATATGCTCGCCAAAATGACCAGTTTAAAGCGCGACGGTCAATAAGAACTTGACTGGTCATCGATATTATTACACATATTGCTGATTAAAACATTGTCTTATAATATTTTTACATAGGTCTGCATACGGTTAATAAATTATTCATTCATACATTCATTCATTTATTCATTCATTCATTTATTCATTCATTCATTCATTCATTCATTCATTCATTCATTCATTCATTCATTCATTCATTCATTCATTCATTCATTCATTCATTCATTCATCCATCCATTCATTCATTCATTCATTCATTCATTCATTCATTCAATCATTCATTCATTTTTTATATTTTTATTTATTTATTAATTGATTGATTTATTTATTAATTTATTATGATTGATTGACTGATTGATTGATTATCCATCCATCCGTCCGTCCGTCCGTCTGGCCGTCCGTCCGTCCGTCCGTCCGTCCGTCCGTCCATCCATCCATCCATCCATCCATTCATCCATCCATCCATTTATTTAATTATTATGATTGATTGATTGATTGATTTAATGGTTAGCTTCATTTTTATGTCATTGAAGTTTAACAGATGATCATTTTACCTAACCGCCGTTTTCTAGAATCCTGAAATGTTAACCAGTACTCGAGCACACCCCATCTCCGCAAGTAACTGGTAACTTTCCAACTTTAATCAGCGGTGAGAGATGAATAATAATGAGACGCAATGTCGTATATCAATCATTACGGACGGGAGACATGCCGGGCGGGGATTCGAACACACGACCTATCTACAATTAAGTAAGAAAGTTAATCAATCATCTAGATCATTAAATATAGATAATTAATAAAATAAGAAAGTATAATCTCCTAGTCTATGAAGTTAATTAATTAAGTAAATACACAATCAGTATGATTAATATAATCAACAAGTATTATTATCAATAATGTTACCGAAAATATACTCATCAATCAGTCATACAGGTTTACAATAACAATCAATTTATTCTTAAATAATCAACATTTCTTACTTGCCAAAAAAACAAAACAACCTTAAACACACAAAATAAACTATTCTGTATTCTGCATAATTTCAATTAAAGTAACATATGTTAATATTTATATAGCAATTTTAACACCAGCCCTAATAAAGCAGTGCGAAGTATGCCCTCCAGCAAGGTAATTATCGCTAATTATTCCATTTCCTGTTCACACGCTGTGTCAACTCGAAGATCATTGACTTTTGATTTTTTACCGCCGATAGGGAAGTTTACCGTGATATGCTTTTGAAACTGTTATTTCATGATTTCATGCATTTGAAAATCAACGGGGGTCTGATTTCTTAATTTATTATTTAACAGAAATTGGTGTTCACTAGTATATTATGTTTTTGTTTTGGAAACCTAAAAGTTGTCCTTACAAGTCATGGATATGACATCACAACGTAAACTGAATAAACAATTTAAAAACACCACACCGTCGTTTCAACCACATATCATAAGAACATAGGTTTCACTTTTATGCGGAGAGATTTGGTAAAAACGTTTTTAAATTAAAAAATGAAGAAATATAAATAAAATAACTATGACCGTATGTTTTATCCTACGCGAAAAATTGACCACCTACAACCTAATTAATTTAAAAGCTCTTTTTATATAAAAAAAAAATATCACAATATCTGTTTTGGATGTTTTGCTTTAATATATATATATATAAATTGAACAGCCACCACAATAGATGCACTATCTGAATGTAGGACAAAAGCCTGTTTTATCTTGTAGAGAGAACACTTAATTTCCACTCAGTTAGTGACTCATATCTACAGGATGGAATGCTATTGTGGACTGAAACAAGATAAGTGTTTGATTTTTGTATACAAGGAATTAAAATCATATTGTTCAACAATCTTCGATAACATAACCGTACTAGATCTTGTAATTAACATAATACATAGTCTCGTTTTGAAAAAGTCATAATCAGGAACAATGAATGAGAAATATATCTAAATAGAGATAGGCGCATATCTGTCAATTATTTGGCCTATTCTAATATCTTAAATATGCCTCCTGCGCTGCAACACTAAGTGATCTATAATCCCATGACTGCAAGCCGTATCATCCCGTATAAAATATCCAATCAAATGACAATGAATTTTACGGCTAATATTGACGGAACGGTTGAAATGATAAAAAGAAAAATGGACGTGTATATATAATTCCTTGCTTAAAAGTAAAATGTATTAATTCCTTTCTTATTTTCATTACCGACTATAACTTTTAATTAAATACGCATTTATCGTCATTAAATTGCTTTTAAATGAATTTAGGTAAAATTTTACTCACTCACTCACTCACTCACTCACTCACTCACTCACTCACTCACTCACTCACTCACTCACTCACTCACTCACTCACTCACTCACTCACTCACTCACTCACTCACTCACTCACTCACTCACTCACTCACTCACTCACTCACTCACTCACTCACTCACTCACTCACTCCACCCCACCCACCCGCCCGCCCGCCCGCCCGCCCGCTAGCCCGCCCGCCCAATCCCACACACTCACCCACCCACTCACTCACTCACTCACTCACTCACTCACTCACTCACTCACTCACTCACTCACTCACTCACTCACTCACTCACTCACTCACTCACTCACTCACTCACTCACTCACTCACTCACTCACTCACTCACTCACTCACTCACTCACTCACTCGTTTATTCATTGATGTATGTATGCATTTATTATAAACATATATTTAAACTCAAACGACTTACTTTCTAGTTGTCGTTCCAAAAATATTATTATCGCATGTACATATTATGCAGTTTAGCGTTAACGAAATCAATATTTGAAATATATGTTATCAATTTCTTTTCGGAGAAAATGTTTTCAAACATACTTAAATCATAAAACAAAATAATGTAGATTATTTTAAACAGTAGATGTAAGTTTTGCAGTCATTAAACTATTGCTTATGTTTCTTATATTGCTAAAATAACGCGTGTCAAATATGCATTGTGTAGATCACAAAGGAAGACTGACATGACGCTGCTGCAATTAAGGGAGTTTGGGTGGGGATGGGGGTGGGAGGGGATTAGTCAGACCTCGTACTGCATTCTATAATAATGGATAGTTAGACTGCTAGATTAAATTTAAATGGACAACAACACTACCACCAATTAGAGTTTCCGCCTATTAACAATAGAATGACAAATACCGACTTTGTGTGGGCATCTTCTATATTAAGTGTATTTTTATACATACGGAAAAATTGACAAAAACAATTATCTGGAAACTTTTTAAACGCCAGAAATGCCTGTATTTCGTTAATTGCCTTGCAGTCAATCAGCATTGAGTATGTATTATGATGATTACAGTACTGTCTAGACGGACCCGCTAAGCTAAGTCGGTTTGATCTTCAAATAAGGGCCCGTGCGTTCGAGTCCCCGCCCGGCCACTCTTTCCGTGTTAATTGTTATGCGACATTGCGTCTCATTGGGATTCGTCTATAGATATACAGAGTGTGGCCGGGAGGGGATTTGAACGCATGACCATTGGATTGATAGTCAATCGCGCTTCCGTCTTAGCCCGGAGTGGTGGTTATAATATGATGATATTGAGATGATATTTATAATGACAGTTTTGTTGTTAGTGATTTGACTATGCGATGATTCTGTTAATACAGTTAACTGTGATAATTATAGTGCTGCTACATCTGTTGCTACTGATATTGATTAAACAGATTATGCTGTTGTTGCTGCATACAATAACGATTGATGATAATTAATAATGATTATGTTTGATGATGATGATGATGATGATGGTGATGATGATGATAATAATGATAATGATGCAGATAATGATAGTGATGGTTGATGATGAAGATGATGTTGAGATAATAATGTCATGATAATGATGATGTAGCAGAAGAAGTAGTAGTAATAAAAATTTCAGAAGCAGCAGCAGTAGCAATAATAGTAATTGTTGTAGTAGTGGTAGTAGCTGCAGCAATATGTGTAGCAGTATTAGAAGCAGCAGCAGCAGCAGTAGTAGTAGAAGTAGTAGTAGTAGGAGTAGTAGTAGTAGTAGTAGTTGTAGTAGTAGTAGTAGTTATAGTAGTAGTAGTAGTGGTAGTAACAGAATTAACACTATTAGAAGCAGTATTAGTTATAAAGTAGTAGCAGCATCATCAGCTAAATTAGAAATATTATCATAATAAATAGTAGTAGTAGTAGTAGTAGTAGTACTAGTAGTAGTAGTAGTAGTTGTAATAGTAGTAGTAGTAGTCCAAATATCAGTGGCAGCAGCAGCAGCCGTATCAATATCAGTAATTGTAGTAGTAGTATTTGTGGCAGTAGTAGTAGTAGTAGTAGAAGTAGTAGTAGTAGTTTTATTTATAGCAACAATATTATTATTAGTATTATTATTTGTTATACTAGTAGTATAAGAAGCAGCATCAGTAGCAGTAGCAGTAGTAATAGTAGTAGTATTGATAGCAGCAACAGTATTATTAGTAGTAGTATCATCATCAGCATTAGCATCATCATCAGTATCAGTAGCAGAAGTAGAAGTAGTAGTAGCAGTAGAAGTAGTAGTAATAGGTGTTGAAGTAGTAGTAGTAATAGTAGTAATTGTAGTAGTATTGATAGAACATTATTATACAAATTAACTTGAATTAGGAAATTAAGTGTATTAATTTATTATTAAATTTAAATACGGCTATCGATCTGTCCCATTACATAAATTATGCCTGTCATTTATCGAAGCCATGTATTAAATATTCTCCAGTGAGATGGTGCTAGAGTTAAACCATTTTCTTTAACGCATATGTCGATTTCTAGAGTAAACGCCAAATTTCACACCAGTGTGACATATTTTCATAATTTGTATTTTAATCAAGTGAATTTGCGATATCAACGTATTCACACCTTTCATCCCGATGCTTTCGACACGTCTCTCTAATCCTGTGATGTTTACACAGCATTGTAACGAAAACTCGCAACACAAACTAATGTTGACATTTCTATCCGAAATTACCCCATGTTGCGATACGCATCTGTAGTCGTGTGATTTCAAGTTTATGTTATTAATTAAAACACATGTTCTTTCAAAGTTTCATGTTTGGTTTTAATTTTTTTACACACTAGCTGGGTACCTAATTTAGAGATGTAAACCATTTAATTATATCAATGAACAATTGAACTATTTACCTTGCCCACATTCTTATTGTTTCAATATAGTTTTTTTTTATATATACACGTATGTTAAATATACCGTTATATGGAATTGTAAATATACACATACAGAGAAGTTTCTGAAATTAGCAAACATTGTCATGATGGAATTGCTATTAACTGGAGAATGTAAAGTTTTCGATATACCTCGATTTCAAAATAAAAAAAATACCAATTGAATGATAACCGAAAGCTACTAATCATAAACTCAGCCGGTATTCATTACACAAAATTGTATAATAAATAAGCGTTAATCGAAACACACATTAACATATTGATCAAGTGAGACTGAAAAACGCTACGCATGCGCATAACACAAACTGAAACGGTAAAACGCTGCGCATGTGCAGAATAGAAATGGATAAACGGTGCGCATATGCATAAGCACCTTAAACCGTTAGTTTCCAAACGAACTAACGCATCACAAACGTGGTCGAAACGGCGTTGAAACGTAAAAACTCGGTAATAAAACGGTTCCCGTACTGTACTTGCATCTAACTAGTGAGCTTTTTCTACAACACAAGTACTGGTTATTGAATATATGTATTGAATAGGCCTTTCTTATTCCCATATGTTTATAAAAAACTATGTGGTCCATTTTTATTATATGATTACCACAGGGCTGGGGTAGTGGAAGCGCTTTCACACAATCCCATCAATGTTCAAGTTAGGGTCAACATATACTTTACCCCTCTTACCATATGTTATATATGATGATTAAAATGTTTTGACCAAATCTTGATTGACTATTATATTTTATCTAAAATAAAAGTCGCTAAAATACAGCAGTTGATGTTTAAATACGAAAAAAATCCATGGGAGGCTACCATAAAGTCTACAGACCCATCTAACACTCTTACTAACATTTTTTATCTCAGTGCACAAGATATCGGGTATGAAACTCAGTAGATGTTGACCTTTATAAAACATCTTATAAAGTGTTTTTTTCCAAGTTTGTTGTATGTTTTGTGAGTGTGTGTATTAATAAAAACGTTTAAAAGTCACAAAATGTTTGAGTAAAATTCAAATAGATATTTTAACTATCACTAAATTGAATACAGGATATGGTTTCTCAGATATAAAAAAAATACGGGGGAATCCTCTCATACCCAACCCCACCAGCGATTACACTATCTTCCACAGCCTCTCCCGAATCTTGGGTTTGGCATCCGGTGGAGGTTCACATTTGTTAAACAGATAAAAACATGTTAAAACATATCAAAGCTACAGCATTTGTACGATTATTTTCATCTTAAATCTCACTAGATGGCAGCATTTAGTTTTAAAGATATAAAAACGTTCTAATTGAGATCTCCCAAATCAGCGAGAGAAGGTGTCACATTCTTCACTACGTCCTTGTTTCCAGTGCATAAGACCCTTGGTTTAAAATCCGATGTTGATTCATTTTCAAATTTTCGGTGTGTGTGTATTTGTAAATGTAAATGACCGATGGTGCATTATCAGGGTTTTTGTGTGTAAGAAATACTTCAATTACTTAGGATTTTTTCCCGGGAAAAGTGCATACCCTAGCTTGTAGTGCCTACATGTATCTACGCTGGTAGTGTGTGTGTGTGTGTGCGTGTGTGTGTGTGTGTGTGTGTGTGTGTGCGCGCGAGGTAATACGAACGTAAATAACAGCCATTGTTTTTCTTTTTAACTTACTAAAATACAACATATTGTCATAATTTACCCTAAACATCCACTAAAATTCAGCTTTTGTTTTTTAAGATATCAACATTTTCCGGAGGCGGACCCTTATCCAAACCAGCGTAAGGAGAGATATTCTGCCCTGCACTAGATCCATGCATCCATCCATCCATAAACCCTTCTACCCTAATACCCATCCATCTATCCAACATTCCGTCCATCCGTGCATCCAAACTTAACCGCCCACCCACCCGCCGATCTCGGTAAAATTGTTGAAAGCGACTTTAAACACCATACACTTACAACAACTAAGTCGCTAAGCACAAAATCCAAAACAGCACAAGCTTCGTGTATGACATCACAAATCAAGAGAGATGACATTTTTGCACTTTACAACCGCAATTGCAACTATACACAATGGCATTGCTTATGACTTTTAAATTTGATACACAAAACTCATTCAGATAAGATGGCTCAGTCTACTCATCAAAGTGTAAGGACAATAGGAACATTATTGCGTCAATGCATTAGAGATGCATTTATTTGTTGGACACGGTAAAACATTGAAAAAAATGCTTAGAATAATCATGTTTTATACTATAAGTAGGATTCTATGAGTTTTGTTAAGATGGAATGACAGTTATAAGTTGCATAAAGATAACCAATGGACGTGTTCACCAAAATTGTTTGCCCTGCATATTTAGAGCAACATATGACTATGGAACTTATACACTCAAAGAACCATCTTTTATGTTTGGCTGAATTCAGAAGTGCATTTCATTAAAAGTAGAACAGTAGACGACAATCATAAAATGTCATATTTTAATCAAACACTTGAAAAACAATAACGTCTTGACCATGATAATTGTACAAAAATACACAACACAATATATCAATATGTGAAATTAGAAGTTACAAACATCTCATAAAATATCACTTAGCATAATAACTAATCGATTCATTTTGCTACATATAATGAATTCCAATGTCTAGTAGTTTAAAACTGTTTTTCTTTGTGTATGCCCTTGCTAATATAGATACAATTTTTTCAATATATTGCACAAAGGCAAAACTTTTCAATATTATTTCAAATACAAATTTTAGCAATAACATATTCTCTTCAAGTTAATGTGGTTGTGAACATGAAAAATAATTAATGTAAATCCTAATTTAGAGGGAAATATAACGCAAATTCTAGTTGGATATGCCTAAATTTGGTTTGGTGTTTTTTCTCTTCCACACAATCACGTGCATATCGCATATAAATTCATCTTTTATGAATATCTCGTCGTTTTTTAATGTTTCAAGCCATGTGCAAAAGTAACTGTTACAATTGAAAACAGAACAAACTCTGCCTCTCTTTCTATTTGTAAAGATGTTTCGATTTCTCTAATTGTAGCTCGGCCATTCTTTCCTCATGTTTCAATTTGTCCCGTTCAAGATCCAATCTTTGCATTTCTAGATCTAGCCTCTGTTTTTCGAGTAATAACATCCGTGTCTCGGCCAACTTTTCTTTATGTGTATTCTCTTGATTTTCTTTAAGAAATTCGTGCTCTCGTTTCTGTCTGCATATAAAACACAAACAAAAGACAATTGACATTTGGTATTATAACGATACAGACAGACAGACAGACAGACAGACAGACAGACAGACAGACAGACAGACAGACAGACAGACAGACAGACAGACAGACAGACAGACAGACAGACAGACATGGACGGACGTACGGACGGACGGACGGACGGACGTTCTGGTGGAATTGATGTTGTGGGGTGTGGTTTTAATATGTTATAAAACATCTTTTTTTTTCATAAAACAAAACAAAATCTATTTTCTTTCTAACCCTAATGTCACAAACCTTGAGATCCAACCCTAATGACACTAAAAAAGAATGAAAAAAGGTGAAAAAAAAGTAAAAGAAAAATGTGAAAAAATAAAATTAACCCCACAATGCCATTTGGACGCATTTTCGCACTTGTGGGCTGAACAGTGCTCCCCACAAGTACCAAAAAACCCACAATGCCATTCTGTACTGGCAACGCAACCCACAACTGCCGCTCTAGACGTACGGACGGACGGACGTATGGACGGACGTACGGAAGGACGGACGGACGGACGGACGGACGGACGGACGGACGGACGGACGGACGGACAGGCGGGCAGCCAGACAGACAAACAGCCAGCCAGCCAGCCAGACAGCCAGCCAGCCAGCCAGCCAGCCAGCCAGCCAGACAGACAGACAGACAGACAGACAGACAGACAGAGAGACAGACAGACAGACAGACAGACAGACAGACAGACAGACAGACAGACAGACAGACAGACAGACAGACAGACAGACAGACAGACTATACGATATATAACTATATATACCTGTCCTCTTCAAGTCGGTTGCATTGAATCATTTCGTTGTTTGAACTGTGTTCATGGCCCAGGTTACAACAGTAGGATCCCATTATGCAATGACGCGCCATGTTTGTTTACAAGTTATATCTGTAAATGTATAACAGAAAAAGTAATGTTTTAGTGTATTCCAACTATGTATCAAAATCCGACAGTTTGTCTGTTCGTCTGTCTCTCTGTCTGAACCTTTAACTTCTAATGTTAGTTTTAAACACGAATATTGAACACTTTCAGTATCTAAATAATCTGATTTTACTGAAATTTCATTATTTGATTTTAAAGTTGTTTATCTGATAGTCCATTATAACTTATTAATTAAGGTGGTCTATATTTATCAGTACAGAGTATAATTACCCCATATGTCATATGTCAGATTTTAAAGTTATTTCATAAGTTTTCGGAACACTGTTGATATATAGTTTTTAATACTAAATTTAATAAGTACACCTGAGCTAAGCCTAAAAGTCATACCTTTATTGTTTCGGAATTTGAAAAAATGACCTCATTACATCACTTGTTCACAGGGATCGAAATGATCAATGATACATAATATGATATATTTCCCTATTATATGTCATCAAGACGACATATATAAGAGTGCATGTAACAGAAGTTCTAAGAAAATAATGTTTCGGACAATTTCTTGAACTTACAAGCCAAATTACGAGCCGTTTAGGTTTTTGTAACATGTTGTCATACAGACAAGTAACAAGGAGAATATAATATGGAGAATATACGAAAGAGTGCAATTTTAAAATAATAATTTTACTTATAAAAAATACATGACATTTTCAATAAGAATGTAAGAATTATTGCACGTATCAAACTGGTTAGACACACTGATAAGATATGTTTCTGACAATTGTAAGCCTTGTTAGCTCCTTGCCTAGTGGTAGTACGTCAGATCTATGATCGGGGATCTTTGGTTCGTGTTTCTATCACGACTTTGTGTGGTGTTCTTAAACAAGTCACTTTAATCGTATGTGCTACCCACAAAGGCTTCGAACGTGATTTATCCAAGTTGCAAATTCTTGTCAAAATAAATAAGTTTAAAACAACATTGCATTTACAGATAAACAAGTACAATACTCAAAATATAAAGAATTAGAACCTAAAAATACATTTTTATATGTTCTTTTCCAAATTAGCCTAATATGTACAGGGTAACATAGCGGTACATTTAGAGATACGATAGCATAATACTTTATTGTAACTAAATAAATAATTATGTATATGAAAGAAAAGAAGATAATCAAAGTGAAATAGACTGGATCGTGTAATATGGATGCAAGTTATATCTTACTGTTTGAATTTTTAAAAGGAAACCAGGGGTCGTGAGTTCGAATCCCCGCTCGGCCACATTATCCTTGATGTTTGATATACGACATTGCGTCACATTATCATTTGTCTCTTATCGCTGATTAAAGTGGGAAAGTTATCATTATTTTCGTAGATGGGTAGTGTTCGAGTACTGGTTAACCTTCCAGGATCTCAGGAAACAGTGATGAGGTTAACTGGTCGTCTGTTAGCCCTCGATGATATAAAATGACGCTAAATACTCAATCAGTCCGTGTGAGATTTCGTATCCGCTCTGAAACTTTGTCATGCATAGATGAATTTTGTTAATACTTGCTACAAATGATCAACATAACATGACGACGTGTCGTGCGTAAGACCCACACCCGTACTTCAAAGGTCAAAGTCACACTTTAAGTTTGTTTGACAACACTTTGAGTCTGTGTGAGATTCCGTGTCCGACTTGTAATTTTGTCATGCATAGATGGATTTTATTAATGCTTGCTACAAATGATCAAAATAACGTGACACATGTCGTGAATAAGACCCACACTCGTACCTCAAAGGTCAAGGTCACACTTTGAGTTTGTTTGTCAACGCTTTGAGTCTGTGTGAGATTTCGTGTACTATCTGTAACTTTGTCATGCATAGATGGATTTTGTCAATACTTACTACAATTGATTAACGTAACATGACGACGTGTCGCGCGTAAGACCCGCACCTGTACCTCAAAGGTCAAGTTCATACTTTGAATTTGTTTGACAATACTATGAGTCTGTGTGAGATTTCGTGCCCGGCCTGTAATTTTGTCATGCTTAGATGGATTTTGTTAATATTTGCTACAAATGATCAACATAACATGCCAGTGTGTCGTGCATAACACCCAGACTCCCACGTCAAAAGTAAAGGTCACAATTTAAATTTGTTTGACATCAGTTCAGTCTGTTTGAGATTTCATGTCCGATCTGTAACTTTGTCACCTATAAATGAATTTCAAAAACACGTGCTTCAATTCATCAGCATGACATGACGACGTGTCACGCGTAAGATTCAAACCCGTACCTCAAAGGTCAATGGCACTCTTTGAACACTTTGAGCCTGTGTGAGATTTTGTGTCCGGTCTGTAACATTGCCATGCATAGATGGATTATATAAATACTTGCTACAAATGACCAACATTAAATGATAACGTGTCGTTTGTAACACCCATACTCCCACAACGTCACAATTTCAATTGGTTTGACAACACTTTCAGTCTGTTTGAGATTTCGCGTCAGATCTGTAACTTTGTCATTTATTGATGTATTTCAAAAACACTTGCCTCAATTCATCATCAGCAAAACATGACAACGTGGTTATTTTCGCAGACCATTTGAGGGGGGTGGGCTTGTGACACTTACTAGTGACATTTATTGTTTCCAATATTTCAAGAGGGACACTATTAAACAAGGAATTTAGTGAATATAGCGCTTTCATTGCTTTCATTAACATTATTTATCTTATTGCCATCATAAAATATATCAACATTTTCAATCATTGAACCAGTTTCAAAAATCATGGCAACGGTTTTATTAGTGTTAATTCTTATTTCCATTTGTACAATACATACATAATTGATTAAGTAAGGTTGAAGTCCTTCCTTTGAGTAAGAAAACAGAACGATATCATCAGCAAATAATAATAAAAATAATTGTTACTCATTTATTGTAATTGTATCGAATGTTCCGTTATTTAACGTTTCATTCATATGATTTAAATACAATAAACAACAAGGGACACAATGATTCACCTTATTTAACGCCCATGTAGCTTTAAAAAAACAACTAAGTGACCCATTAACCTTCAAACAAGATTGAACTCTAGCATTCATTGCTCTCAGCATAGGTGTCATTTTGGTAGAAACACCGTAATAAATTAGTTTTAACTCGATTCCATCTCTTTACACAAGATCAAAGGCTTTACGGAGGCTTTACGGACGTCGAATAAAGAGCAGTATAGGTTTTTCTTTTCCTGTTTAGTTATTCTTTCTATTAACCTTTGTAAAACAAAACAACAAACTATAGTGCTATTCTTAATTCTGAAGTCAAATTCTGAGTTTGTTTAAATATTATTTTTGTTACACCATTCTTAACCGTACATCAAGTAAATTTGAAAATATTTTAGAAAATATACTAGTCAAAGTTGTACTTCGATATTTATTTGCATCTTTTATACCATTAGTCCAAGAATCTAGGTATATACCCTTTTCAAACATGTAATTAAATAATTTACATAACATAGGTGATAATATGTTGATCCCATCAATAAACATTCCCGGTAGTAATAATTAGCATCCAGCACTCTTTTGTCTTTGAAGAGATAATATTATCATCGTCTGAAGTAAAGGAACTGTCTAATTGTTCGACAGTACGTAAAATATGACCTGCAGCAGACAATCTTTTAATAACATCTCAGTTACTATCATATCTTCTGCAGAAAATAAATTCTTAAAATGAGTTAAAATTGCCAGCATTCAAATTACAACTAGATTCTTTCTTATTCCCCTTTAATCGCCAAACTTCCTTCCAAAACCCTTTTGGATTACTTATGATAAAATGTGCAATACATTGTTTTGATTGACAGTATATTTGTATCTAGCTGTTTTTTTAATCTTTCGGTAATGACACCGCTTACCGGCAAGCACAAAACGGGTATTAAATGACCTATTTTTACGATACGCATTGTTCTTTGGAGGGTATTATCCGTCATAATTCAGATTGCTTTATTGTATTTTTTAACTTTGTTATTACAAATAACATTCATTTGTAACTTCCATGTGTGTAAATTGTATGTCACCTTTGTTCATTTACATGAATGTCATTTTTATATTGCAAGTTGCAATTTACAAATTGCATTCATTTAAATGTCACCTTTGTTCATAAGTGTGTATAAAATGTGCAAGTTACTCATTTCATCATCTTAATTTCATGAACTAATGTAAAACTTAAAATATAAAACTTGGAATTTAAAACTTAGAATTTACAAGTTAGTAATAATGACACGTCTGGGTTGATACACTTCCTGGAAATCTCGGATGATAACCTTTGTTTGTTTGTTTAGCAGTCGTTTTGATTAGTTAAAGAAACATTTGCAAAGTAAGTTTGCAGCTGTTTCAAGTGAATATACACCTTAGGTGGAGCGCGTCGTACAGTGGTAGCGCATCGGATTAAAGATCTGGGGTCGTATGTTCGATACCCCACCACGGCTATTTGATGTGCCTTTGAGCAAGACACTTTATCCGCCAGCTTAATTTACTGGTTTTACCCAGGAAGACATCGAGCGTGATTTGTCAATGTTTTAAAAAATTGTTTCACACTTGATGTAAAATTAATAATTAAAACAATAGCAACTCATTTTAATTCTAAGCGCTCACCATATTAGAATGCGGGACAGTATTAGACTGTAAGATATGAAATACGAAATATAAGAAAGCACAATTTTGTAAACAATTTACGTATTAGCCAAATAAGTGCGTTTGAGATTGAAAACTTAACTTAAGCAATCCATATGACTTTTAGACAAAATAAAACTAATAACTATATTCCAATTGAAACAAGAAATTTCAGTTTATTCATATCTCCCGCTCAATAGGGCCATTGTCTGCGCAAAATGAACATTGCTTGTGGATGTGGTTACGTTATGGAACACTGCATTATAATGCATGAGATGTAAATTTAATTGTTATGTTAAAAATATCCTTTTGTATGAGGAGACATGTGTGGGTTGAATTAAACTCAAAATGAAGATTAAACAATAAATCAGTAAATAAACATATGAATAAGAAATTTGGAAGGGTGTGAAATGCAATAGAAAACGAATTAAAAAAACTATCGTCAAAAGGACAAAAAAACAAAACAACAAGAGAAGGTGGGAAGTGGGGAATGTGATTAAGGCCATCACTTCCTGAAGGTCTGAGTCATAAGAAAATTCAAGATGGCAAGTACTGTTATTCAATAGTTATAGGATGAAATGTAAAATTGTACAATTTCATGAAAAAGATCAAAGTGGCATAATTTGGTAAGAAATACTTAAATCAGAACGCCACTACCATATGATCATGTTCCAACCACGTGCCATTCGAATCAGATTAAAACTGCGTGAATAATTGTGTCCACAAGGTTGTTCATTAAATGAATTTAAAAATACGTTTTAGTAACAGAACAGGGCCGTAGCTAAATAATGATCATTAGATTGGAAAATCAAGACCATAGACTAATAATCAGATTATGTACCTGCTGTACAGCAAGTTTCATTGCAGTTGGCCTAAAGCTGTGTGGGGAGTTGCGTCCGTAATGTTGTTGGGTCCAAAGTGTAATATAAAACATAAGTTTAGATAACAAAAGGCCATAACTCCAAAAATAATCTAATCAGAACCCCAATACCAAGGGCACATATTCAGACCATGAACTTACTGTACACCATGTTTCATATGAATCGGGTTACAACTGTGGAAGGAATTGCGTTCACATGGCTATTGGTATTTAATAAATAGAGAATTGCCTTCGAAAATCTGTATTATTTTACTAAGGCAATAATGCATTAACTATTATAAAAAAAATGATATGGAAAATCATTTGTGCGTACATGCTAAATGAACCATTCAATTGTACTATAACCTTAGAAGATATATGATATCTTGTTATACGTGAAAAAATCTCGATCGGCCAGCGTGTATGACAATATTCCGTATATCTTAAAGTCCCCGTAACTGAAATGTTAACATACCCTTTCAAATTTAATTTACCCACATCGTGGAGAAAAGATATTTCTGTCCTATATCAAAATAAATAGTATCAGATTAATGTTTGCAAATGAATAATATTAGTGTAACTCCACTGTTGTGCACTAGTAAAGGTCTCACTTAAGAATTACCTCCCTTACATGATGGTAGCAAGATTCTTATGCCAAAGAAGTTAGAGTTGTGTAAAGTGGTTGGGCAATTATTTTGTTAAAAATGTATAAAATTTCATATTTCTTTGTGCATTTGGAAACATTTGAACATTTTCATGATTTCTGCAAAGTTTGGATGACATTGGGAATTGTTTGAGGATTCCATAACAGTTTAACGATGCGTAGTGATACACTGCAACAAATGGGCAGAATTGTCACAAATGAAGGGGTGCCATCAAACCATCGAAATTGTGAAAAAGCAACCTGGTCAACCCCATGTTTTTTTTCTGCATATTGGACCAACAGAGGACTGAACAGGAAACGAAAATCCTATACTGCTCTTTATTCGACCTCCGTTAAGCCTCCGTAAAGCCTTTGATCTTGTGTAAAGAGATGGAATCAAGTTAAAACTAATTTATTACGGTGTTTCGACCAAAATGGCACCTATGCTGAGAGCAATGAATGCTAGAGTTCAATCTTGTTTGAAGGTTAAGGGGTCATTAAGTTGTTTTTTTAAAGCTACATGGGCGTTAAATAAGGTGAATCATTGCCTCCCTTGTTGTTTATTGTATTTAAATCATATGAATGAAACGTTAAATAACGGAACATTCGATACAATTACAATAAATGAGTAACAATTATTTTTATTATTATTTGCTGATGATATCGTTCTGTTTTCTTACTCAAAGGAAGGACTTCAACCTTACTTAATCAATTATGTATGTATTGTACAAATGGACATAAGAATTAACACTAATAAAACCGTTGCCATGATTTTTGAAACTGGTTCAATGATTGAAAATGTTGATATATTTTATGATGGCAATAAGATAAATAATGTTAATGAAAGCAATGAAAGCGCTATATTCACTAAATTCCTTGTTTAATAGTGTACCGCTTGAAATATTGGAAACTAGAAATGTCACTAGTAAGTGTCACAAGCCCACCCCCCTCAAATGGTCTGCGAAAATAACCACGTTGTCATGTTTTGCTGATGATGAATTGAGGCAAGTGTTTTTGAAATACATCAATAAATGACAAAGTTACAGATCTGACGCGAAATCTCAAACAGACTGAAAGTGTTGTCAAACAAATTGAAATTGTGACGTTGTGGGAGTATGGGTGTTACGAACGACACGTTTTCATGTAATGTTGGTCATTTGTAACAAGTATTTATAAAATCCATCTATGCATGGCAATGTTACAGGCCGGACACAAAATCTCACACAGGCTCAAAGTGTTCAAAGAGTGCCATTGACCTTTGAGGTACGGGTTTGAATCTTACGCGTGACACGTCGTCATGTCATGCTGATGAATTGAAGCACGTGTTTTTGAAATTCATTTATAGGTGACAAAGTTACAGATCGGACATGAAATCTCAAACAGACTGAACTGATGTCAAACAAATTTAAATTGTGACCTTTACTTTTGACGTGGGAGTCTGGGTGTTATGCACGACTCACTGGCATGTTATGTTGATCATTTGTAGCAAATATTAACAAAATCCATCTAAGCATGACAAAATTACAGGTCGGACACGAAATCTCACACAGACTCATAGTATTGTCAAACAAACTCAAAGTATGAGCTTGACCTTTGAGGTACAGGTGCGGGTCTTACGCGCGACACGTCGTCATGTTACGTTTATCATTTGTAGTAAGTATTGACAAAATCCATCTATGCATGACAAAGTTACAGATAGTACACGAAATCTCACACAGACTCAAAGCGTTGACAAACAAACTCAAAGTGTGACCTTGACCTTTGAGGTACGAGTGTGGGTCTTATTCGCGAAATGTGTCACGTTATGTTGATCATTTGTAGCAAGCATTAATAAAATCCATCTATGCATGACAAAATTACAAGTCGGACACGGAATCTTACACAGACTCAAAGTGTTGTCAAACAAACTTAAAGTGTGACTTTGACCTTTGAAGTACGGGTGTGGGTCTTACGCACGACACGTCGTCATGTTATGTTGATCATTTGTAGCAAGTATTAACAAAATTCATCTATGCATGACAAAGTTTCAGACCGGACACGAAATCTCACACGGACTCAAAGTGTCGTCAAACAAACTCATTGTGTGACCTTGACCATTGAGTCACCAGTGTGGGTCTTACCTGCACCACGTCGTAATGTTATGTTTATCATTTGTAGTAAGTAATAACAAAATCCATCTATGCATGACAAAGTTACAAACCGGACACGAAATACCGGATGGAAGGACGGACGGACAGACACTGCGATTACTATATGCTACCCCAACAATTAGTTGCATTCAGTATCTATAACCAGTATTTACTAATATTTATAATTTTTTGTCGTTGACAAATATGAGAAAAATCATTCTGCGTTGTTGTTTTTTTTTTGTTTTTTTTTGTTGTTGTTTTTTTTGGGGGGAGGGGTGCGTTCACTACCTATACAGTAAATGTACTCTTTCAACAGATAAACCGTTATTAAATCTCTAGACGTTACTCCCGTAATTCAAATTGGTAAACTTAAGTTTTTGAAAAAATCTACCCTGTGTTTCGGCGATATGAATGTAAAGTTATATAAATGTTTTATTGATTTTAAAAATAGCCATTTGTGTTTGCCTGACGGAGTTTTAATTGTTTCAACAAAAGAACCACCGACTGTAATATCAGTAGGTAAATATATTAACAAAATCAATGACGACATTATAACACGTGAAATATATATTGCTCGGCAAGCTGCCACAGTTTCTTAAAATAATGATTTTTTTTTTCTGTATACATTTTAAGCGTCCATTCATTATAATATGAAGCCAATAAATTTTAAACTTGTTATAATTCATCAGATGAGTCTAAAAATAAAACAATATCAGCAGCGTATAAGAGCATGAACATTTTAAACAAATCAATGTTATGACCATTTAAGCCACTACGTATACTTTCTGTTCTATGGTATTATTGAATAAAGAAAACAATAATTGATTTATTGTTTCTAAGTAAGGCACACTTTCATTTGACAAGGGTAGCCTTCTCCATATTTTTTTTCTATATTTTACTTCCTACCTCGAATATATAAAAAAATAATATATGAAATGAGAATATCCACAAACACCTTCCTTCATCTAACAACTTGAATGATTCTCAAATCGTTTCAAGTTGCCTTTATTATTTTTATATCCTTTCTTCTTTCAGACTTTTATTCCTTTACCTCTCTTCATCTCTATTATGCCTGGGTCATTTTGCTCGCCCCTCTCTGGTGATTGTTATGACTTTGGAATTACATAATGTGTGTTGATTTAAATATGTACAGGGCGAGAATAGGAACATTCGCCCTTACTCAATCTAAGACAAAGGGACTTAAGTCTCTCACAAGTTTTGAACTATTGTCTTGGTTAGCTATAATCATAATGCAACATGGGGATATTGAATCCAATCCAGGCCCAATCCATACACTTAATTCGCCAGTCAATAACGAAAACACTTCTCATCAACATAATATGTCAATAGTTCACTACAATGTCCAGAGTTTTCTGCCAAAGAAAGATTTACTCTATGCAGAATTATTCAACTTTGATATATTAGCATTTACCGAGACCTGGTTAACAGACAATGTGTCAAACGATGATATATTCTTTGACAATTATTTAGTCCCATTTCGTAAAGACAGACCATTAGACGCTCATGGTGGTATTATTGTATACGTAAGCGATAAATTACACGCAATAAGAAGAACTGAACTTGAACCCAATAATATCGAATGCTTATGGATAGAAGTCTACATTAATAATAAAAAGATGCTTTATGGTACGTTTTACAGACCTCCAAATTCTCCTGAAGCTACATTAAATACTATTGAAGAGTCTATAGGCCTCGCTGTGGATACAGGAATACAAGATATTATTATAATGGGAGATTTCAACCTTGATGTTCTTAAACCAAATACTAATAGGAAACTTATTAATCTAATGCAAAGATTTGACCTTTCGCAAACAATTGCAGAACTCACCCATTTTACAGAATATTCTTCATCTATTATTGACTTATTGTTTGTATCTAAACTCGCTACAATTGCTGCTAGCGGAGTTGGCGAACCTTTTCTTGATCAAAATATGAGATATCAATGTCCTATCTTCTGTCATATCAACATGAGCAAACCATTACCAAATTGCTCCAAACGTACTATTTGGATGTATAATCAGGGCGACTAAGACCGTTTAAGACAAGAAGCGCGTAACATCGACTGGAACTCCCACTATGACAACGACATTGAAACATATGCAAAAAATATATCAAACACAATAATTAAACTCGCTGAAAGCTCAACTCCAAGAAAAATTGTAACAACTCGCCCAACTGACCCCCCTTGGATGAAATCTGAAATACGTAAACTTATGCGAAAACGTAAACAACTATATGACAAAGCTAAAATCTCCAACACACTTGAGAATTGGTCAAACTATAAAAAAAACTTCGAAACGAAACAATAACAAAAATAAGCAATTCCAAGCAGGAACAATTAAACAATCTATCTGAAAAGTTAAAGTCTAGTTCCTTATCAACCTCTGACTGGTGGAAACTCCTAAAATCATTTATTAAGCCAAATTGCACTTCATCTAGCATACCCCCACTTAAACATAATAACACTATATATACAGACGGTCTTGAAAAAGCTAATCTCTTAAATAATCATTTCACTTTACAAACACAACTTAATGACAAAATATAGTCCTGCCAGATATATTGATAGATCAAAATAGACCAACATTAAGTGTTATCGTAATTTCACAAGCAGAAGTAAGAACAGCTCTACAACAGCTAAAGCTTGGCAAAGCGGCAGGGCCTGATATGATAAATAATAGAATTCTTAAAGAACTATCACTTGAGTTAACAGTTCCATTGACTAACCTTTTTAATCGTTCGCTTGAAATAAGCGAAGTCCCTTCCGATTGGAAGTTGGCCCATGTTTGTGCTATTTTAAAAAAAAATGACCCATCCGATATTTCGAACTATCGACCCATATCATTGTTGTCAACTATCGACAAACTAATGGAAAGAATAGTACATAAACATTTATTTAATTTTTTTAACCATAATAAAATTATAACACCCCTCCAATCTGGCTTTGTCCCCAATGACTCTATAACTAATCAACTTGTAGCCATATACAATACTTTTTGCCAGGCCCTAGACGAAGGAAAGGAAGTACGTGCTGTGTTTTGTGATATATCAAAAGCCTTCGATAGGGTCTGGCATAAAGGACTTGTTCTTAAACTAAAGTCAGTTGGAATAACGGGTCCTCTATTAAATTGGATTACAAATTATCTCCAAGACAGAAAACAACGTGTTGTTATTCCTGGCCATATATCAGACACTACCTCAGTTGAGGCTGGAGTTCCGCAAGGATATACGGTCGGGCCTCTTTTATTTTTAATCTACATTAATGACATTGTCTCCCAAATAAACTGTCAAATTAAATTGTTTGCAGATGATACTAGTTTATATATTTTAGTAGATACACCCGAAAATGCTGCTACAATGATCAATCGTGACTTAGCCACTATTAACCACTGGGCAAACACATGGCTAGTTACTTTTAATCCTATGAAAACCGAATCAATGGTTATTTCGAGGAAAATTAACAAACCTGTTTACCCAAACCTAATAATGAATAACGTACCCATTAACGAAGTAAACACTCATAAACATTTAGGTCTAACTCTATCTTCAAATGGAAGATGGCACGAACACTTTTATAGTATTAAAGAAAGGGCTTGGAATAAATTTAAAATTATGAGAAAATTTAAGTTTCAATTAGATCGAAAATCATTAGAAATAATGTATCTAACATTCATTAGACCCATCTTGGAATACGCAGATGTAGTCTGGGATAACTGTACCCAATACGAAGAACAAGAACTAGAATCCATTCAAACAGAAGCAGCTAGAATAGCAACCGGAACTACTAAACTAATCTCAATTCAAACACTTTATCAGGAAATTGGCTGGGAATGGTTAATACACAGACGTAAATAACACAAATTGTCCTTATTTTATAAAATGACTCACAACCTTGCACCATCTCCTCTTACTGCTCTAGTCCCTGCAAACATCGGTAATACAGTTATGTACAACCTGCGAAATTCAAATGACAACCGTACATTACCATGTAATACCCAGCTTTTTTACAAATCTTTTCTTCCCTCTACAACAAGGGACTGGAACGAACTATCAATAGAAATAAAAAACTCAGAATCAATTACAGTTGTTAAGAATAAACTCAATAGCAACCGACTTATTACTCCAAAACACTATTATGCAGGGAAGAGATTATCACAGATCCAACACACTCGCCTTAGAACATACTGTAGTCCTCTTAATTATCTTCTATACACTAAAAACTTAATCAACAGCCCACTTTGTACATGTGGATTAATAGAAAACACAGATCATTACCTCTTCATTTGCTCTTTGTATACGGAGCAGAGAGACATTATGTTACAAAAAATACGAGAATTAAACATACAGCCAACTGTAAATACACTTTTGTTTGGAGATCCCTTGTTATCCATTGAAATCAATACAAGCTTATTTCTAACAGTAAAATACTATATAATAGCATCAAAAAGAGTCAAGTAGCGCATAAACCACTTAACAGTTAATATTTTCAAATCCTTTCAAATCTTAATTTTAACTAACATTTATCTGAACTTAGTTTCGATATATCTGTACATAACTGACCATACCATTAAGTCCCTCAATGGCTATTCCTATTCCTGTTGAGACGAACAGCAAAATTTCACCCATCTCTCTCTCTCTCTCTCTCTCTCTCTCTCTCTCTCTCTCTCTGTTTGTTACAATATGCAAAGTTTCTTGACATATTCTATTAAGAAATTTATATATCTATATATAATATGTAGGAACATCTACAGATCCTTATACTATCATTCATTGATATATATATATATATATAATTGTAATACTGTCACATATTTAATAGATTGATTTTGGGAGACAGATTCACAAAAGCTGTAAGCTTTCTTCTGAATCCCTTTCATAATTGTATACACATGTGTTAACTAATATGTGATATTTTCAATGTAATTGTATACTATTTGTGAATAAAATATGTTTAAACTAATAATAGCGAGAAACACGCGTTCGTTGATTAAACATATACATTATACACGATGGACCAGGACAATCACTGACAACCCCCAAGCTTCTTTTTTAATTAACTAATTGAATATTTATCGTCATTTTATATCATCGAGGGCTAAAAGACGGCCAGTTAACCTAACTACTGTTTCCTGAGATCCTGGAAGGTTATCCAGCACTCGAACACTACCCATCTACGTAAATAACTGATAACTGTCCCACTTGAATCAGCGGTAAGAGACAAATGATAATATGACGCAATGTCTATATCAAACATCAAGGATAATGTGGCCGAGCGGGGATTCGAACTCACGTCACCTGGTTTCCTTTTAAAAATTCAAACAGTAAGACATAACTGGCATCCATGCTACACGATCCAGTCTATTTCACTTTGATTATATCTTATTTTCTTTCATATACATAATTGTTTATTTAGTTACAATACAGTTTTATGCTATCGTATCTCTAAATGTACCGCTATGTTACACTGTACATGTTAGGCTAATTTGGAAAAGAACATATAAAAATGTATTCTTACGTTCTAATTCTTTATATTTTGAGTATTGTACTTGTTTATCTGTAAATGCAATGTTGTTTTAAACTTATTTATTTTTACAAGAATTTTCAACTTGGATAAATCACGTTCGAAGCCTTTGTGGGTAGCACATACGATTAAAGTGACTTGTTTAAGAACACCTCACATAGTCGTGATGGACACACGAACCAAAGATCCCCGATCATAGATCTGACGTACTACCACTAGGCAAGGAACTAACAAGGCTTACAATTGTCAGAAACATATCTTAGATAAGACCAACACACTTTAATCAGTGTGTCTAACCAGTTTGATACGTGCAATTATTCTTATATTCTTATTGAAAATTTCATGTATTTTTTATAAGTAAAATTATCATTTTAATATTGCACTCTTTCGTATAGTCTCCATATATTCTCCTTGTTACTAAATGAACGATAAAATATGTTAAAGAGTTGCGTCACGAATATAAATATTTCTGCATTTGATAACATTTGACATTTAAAATGATTTACAGTAGATTTTGATAACAAATGTCATGATATACACATATATATATTATATAGTACTGCAGTTTTTCGTTAACAGTGTCCCCTGGTGGTACGTATTTTTCGGACGATTTTAGCTGTTTTTCACTCGTAAAATAATCAATATTAATTCAATTTGTTTTTAATGACATTATTCAATTACTTATTTTATTTCGTGTAATATGAGTATAACTTTCATGCAGATAAAGTACAATTTGCATTATCTTTACATCTAATCATTAGGCCGGGGTTGATATAAACGCGGGTTTGAAAACAACGAATTCTGAACATTTACGGCTGATACCAGTTCTTGAATTTCGCATAATTTTGTAAAACTTTATTAATTTTACTAAAATATGACCGAATAGAAAGAGAGGGTGTTCATGCTAGTTTTTTCATAAATTTGAATTGAAAAGAAAATGAAATACTAAAAAAACAAGATTTGTGATTTCGGACGAAGTCAAGATGAAATACTAACATAAAATACGACGTGGGCCAAAATCGCAGGGAAACGTCATTTGTTTTTAATAGTTTAATTTTGAATTTGAAATCGAATTTATGAAAAAAACTGGTGTCAACACCTTTTCTTTTATTCGATCATATTGTGGTGAAATGAATAATGTTTAACATATGTAAAATTCAAGAAATTGTACCAGACCATTTTTGCGAAATTAAGCGTCAATGTTCAAAATTGGTTGTTTTTCAATCCGCGTTTTAATCAAACCCGGCGTAATGACAAGATGTTAAGATAGCAAAAATTGCGTTTTATCTGTATTGAAATTATATTCCTATCACAGGGAATAAAATTAGTAATTTAAAAATATAATTAAAAAACACTTTCAATTAATATTGACCATTTTATAGGAAAATACGAAGACAATCGTCAAAAAAAAACACGTACCGCTAGGGGCGCTGTTAACGAGATTCTGCGGGACTTTATTAAAGAAACAAAAATATAACGAAAGGCGATACTTCATAGTATATGTAAACATTTTTTTGATAATTTACGCCAGATGTCAAACAATTTGATGGGAACGCCGCGAACTACCTTAAACTAGCAAATACAATAATTCATTTTTTCAGTTTAAATTTGCTACATGTGCATAGCCATATGCGTGTAAACGTTAAGTGCAAAACTGATAAAAAGACAGTTTATTTTGTACTTTATTTGATTAATCTTTGTAAGTTATGAGCTTGCAGGTATCAGGCAAAGTTTCAATGAACACATTCGTGGTTTACATACTTTTGCACGTGATGTATGAAAAAACCCCATAGCAAATTGTTATATTTGATATACATGTATTTTTTTTCATAGAATATTTTTAAAAAACGTATTCCACTTACCTTATTTAAGGTTATGAGTATGGAGGTATTTCTCTTTACTCAGCTTTTTTTTCTTTTGAAACCATCCAAAAATGGCATACGATGACGTAAAATATTACCTATGACGGTTTTTTGTTGTTGTTTTTTTCGGGGGGTTTAACGCCAGTTTCAACACATTTCATTTGACACGAAATAAACGTCACAAAATGATTAGAGCGCTTATTATAGATACTACATGTATCTATAGTTTTTTATGAGCGCCAATTTTGTGTAAAAAGAGAAACAACTCTGTTGAGTTGTCCCAATGTTTTGACAGCTCAGTCTTGATAAATGAAAAGAAAATAAAAGACACGAAAGGGTAGTTTACAATAAAGACAGGTATTAGAAATAAAACTTATCATCAGTATAAATAGACGACAGAGGTAAATTCCGTCTCAAACCGTTGCCCAGGACTGTGTTTTAAATAAATAAAACTAGTCATACAGCAATGTTTCAAACCTGTCTCAACACCTGTCTGAAACAAACAATGGCACCCAACAGACTACGACCCGATGCACTGTTCACAAGTTTCAGAGAGATCTGCAACTCAGTAAAAACTGCAATTCTGAGAATTCCTCATTCACTTGTGACACTCGGTCCAAAGTCCCATCCTTCTTCGTCGAGTTGCTACATCTGACTGACCCAAAATACGGGCGGTCGGCTGCTTAAATAGCATAAGTCACATGGCCTAGTAACATGACTTTAATAGAGCATTTTTAGTGTTGTTCGACCACTTAATGATATTCGAGATTATGCGATTCCATTGAATAAGCATTCAATGATCGTCTGCCTGACAGTAAACAATAAGGACTATTTAGACAATTCATATATAAAAGGTATGTATAAACTTATCAACAATGGAAAAGAAAAGTGGTATAATTAGTATCCCGATGTTATGACTTTCTATATATACTAGGCGTTTTTAGTCACAATAGTGTTTGCATAACATAACCTTTTTTCATCTGTCATAAAATTTAAATTCATTTTTATATATCCTTGACAAATAAAAATAATCGTTAAATATTCAACAAGGGAACGAATGATGAAACTTTCTCTGTGGATTCCTCTGTTTTACCACAGTGCGTTTTTAGTATTCATGCACACGACTTACTATCTCGTGCGCATGGCATTACCGACTGGCTAACTGGACTTGTTATAATTCAAGGTTTCGTTATCCTCGGGTCATTTTTTACTGTACAATCACAAATAATAAACTCATTATGGCATGTGACTCTGTAACACGGCACATACATTTACATTTACACGTGTGATTATGATTATAAAATTCTGATCAAGTAATTAAAGCAACTCTTACATTGACGTGTGATTTTGGTAAAGCAGGATTGCTTATAAAACATAACCAACACATGACTCTGTTACAGAAATGTGATATTCAAGTAAATCATTGTCCCTTGAAATACATGCAAAACCCTGATACGGTCACATAAAAACGTAACACAGACGTGTGCTTCCGGTGAAAAACTGTCGCTTATAAAGAGGTATGTGAGTCTGATAGAGTACATACGGTTACATATAAAATACAAATATATACATACGACTCTGATACTGTGCACACTTTCATATATACACAAACAGAGATACGACTCTGATACAGTACACACTCTCATATCTACACAAAAAGAGGTACGACTGCTGTAAAGTACACATTCTCATATATACACAAACAGAGGTATACCTCTGGTAGAGTACTCACTCTCACATCTTCACAAAAAGAGGTATGACTCCGGTAAAGTACACACTCTCATATATACACAAACAGTGGTACGACTCTGGTACAGTACACACTCTCATATCTACACAAAAAGAGGTATGACTGCGGTAAAGTACACACTCTCATATATATACACAAACAGAGGTAAGACTCTGGTACAGTACACACTCTCATATCTACAAAAAAAGAGGTACGACTCCGGTAAAGTACACACTCTCATATATACACATACAGAGGTACGGTTCTGGTACAGAACAAACTCTCATATAAACACATACAGATGTACGATTCTGGTACAGTACAAACTCTCATATAAACACATACAGAGGTCCGACTCTGGTAGAGTGCACATTCTCATATACACACATACATACGTACTACTCTTGTACAGTACATACTCTCATATATACACATACAGGCGATCAATTCTGGTACAGTTCACACTCTCAAATAAACACGTACGACTCTGGTACAGAACACACTCTCATATATACATATACAGACGTATGCCTCTTGTACAGTACACACTCTCATACATACACATACAGACGTACAACACTGGTACAATACACATTGTCATAAATACACTTATAAACGTACGGCTTTGGTACAGTACACACTCTCATATATACACATACAGACTTACGAATCTTGTACAGTACAAACTCTCATATATACATAAACAAACATATGACTCTGGTATTGTACACTCTCTCATATATACACATGCAGAGGTACGACTCTGGTAAAGTACAAACTCTCATATAAACCCATACAGACACACGTCTCTGATATAGTACACACATTCATTTATACAAATACAGTGGTATGGCTCTGGTACAGTACACACCCTCAAATATACACAAACCGACGTACGACAATGGTACAGTACACACCGTCATATATACACATATAGAGGTACGACTCTTGTAGAGTACACACCCTCATATATACACACACAGTTGTAGGACTCTGGTACAGTAAACATTTTCATATATACACATACAGTTGTAGGACTCTGGTACAGTACACACTTTCATATATACACATACAGACGTACATCTCTGGTACAGTACACATTCTCATATATACACATACAGAAGTACGCATCTGGTACAGTACACACACTCCTATATATTGATATACAGACGTATTAGTCTGGTAAAGTACACAGTCTCATATATACACAAACAGAGGTACGACTCTGGTACAGTACATGTACTCATATATACACATACAGACGTACGACACTGTTACAGTACATACTCTCATATACACACATACAAACGTACGACTATGATACAGTACATACTCTCATATATACACATACAGACGTACGACACTGTTACAGTACACACTCTCATATATACACATACAGACGTACGACTATGTTACAGTACACACTCTCATATATACACATACAGACGTACGACTATGATACAGTACACATTCTCATAAATACACATACAGACGTACGATTCTTGAACAGTACACACTCTCATAAATACACATACAAACGTACGAATCTTGTACAGTACACATTTTGATATATACACATACAGACATACGACTCTGGTACAGTAGACACTCTCATTTATACACGTATAGATGTAATACTCTGGTTCAGTACACGATCACATATATACTCATACAGACGTACGATTCTGGTACATTACAAACTTTCATATATACACATACAGACGTACAGTTCTGGTACAGTACACACTCTAATATATACACTTATAGACGTACGACGCTCGTACAGTACACACTCTCAAATGTACACAAAAAGACTTACGACACTTGTACAGTACACACTTTCATATATACTCATACAGACGTACGGCTATGGTACAGTTCACGTTCTCATATATACAGATACTTACGTAGGACTCTGTTACAGTACAAACGTTTATATATGCACATACAGACGTACGACTTGAGTACAATACACATATATAAACATAGAGAAGTATGATATTGTACAGTACATACTCTTATACATACACATCCAGATTTACGACTCGAGCATAGTACACAATCTCATATATACACATACAGACGTACGACAATGGTACAGAACACATTCTCATATAGATACATACGGACGTACGACTGTGGTACAGCACATGTATTCAAATGTACACAAACAGAAGTACGACTCGGGTACAGTACACACACTCATTTGTACATTTACAGACGTTCGATTCTGGTAAAGTAGACTCTCCTCTATATATAAACATACATATTCACAACATTACACACTCTCATCTATACATATACAGACGTACGCCTCCGGTATAGCACACAATCTCATATATACATATACAGACGTACAATAATGGTACATTACATTCTCGCATATATACACATACAGACGTTCGACTCTGTTGAAGTACACATTCTCATATATACACATACAGACGAACAACTCTGGTACAGCACTCACTGTCATATAAACACATACAGACGAACAACTCTGGTACAGCACTTACTGTCATATAAACACATACAGACGAACAACTGTGGTACAGCACTCACTGTCATATATACACATACAGACGAACAACTTGGTACAGCACTCACTGTCATATAAACACATACAGACGAACAACTCTGGTACAGCACTCACTGTCATATAAACACATACAGACGAACAACTCTGGTACAGCACTCACTGTCATATAAACACATACAGACGAACAACTGTGGTACAGCACTCACTGTCATATAAACACATACAGACGTTCGACTCTGTTGAAGTACACACTCTCATATATACACATACAGACGAACAACTGTGGTACAGCACTCACTGTCATATAAACACATACAGACGAACAACTGTGGTACAGCACTCACTGTCATATAAACACATACAGACGAACAACTCTGGTACAGCACTCACTGTCATATAAACACATACAGACGTATGCCTGTGGAAGTGTACACACTATCATATATACACATACACATGTATGACTCTTGTACTGTACACAATCTCTTATAGAGACATACAGATGAACGACTCTGTACTCAGTACATATAAACATACAGACGTACAACATAGGTACTGTACAAAATATGTACATACGTATTAATAACTTGTACAATACATGTTCCTATTTAATATACATACAGACGTACAACTCTGGTACAGTACATTCTCGCATATATACACATACAGACGTTCGACTCTTTGACAGTACACACTCTCATACAAACACATATAGACACTCTTATCAATAGAAATATAAACGTTCTACTCTGATACAGTACATACTGTTATCTTTACACATACAGACGTACGACTCTGGTACAATAAACAATCTTATATATATACACATACAGATGTACAACTCTGATAAAGTACACACTCTCATACATATACAAAAACAGACGTACGACATTGGTACAGTACACACTTACATATATAGATTAAGAGACATACAACTCTTTTACAGTACCCACCCTTATATATAGACATACAGATGTACGATTGTGGTACAGCACACACTCTCACAAGTCATATACACATACAGACATGGACATACAGGCGTACCACTCTGGTATAGTACACACTCTTATATATACACCTACAGTCGTACGACTCTAGTGGTGTACAAACTCTCGATTATAAACATATAGACGTACGTCTTTGGTACACAGTTGCATATATACAAATACAGAAGTACACCAATGATAAAGTACACGATCTCATATATACACATAGATGCGTACGAATTTGGTAAAGTACTCACTCTCATATATACACTTACAAACGTACTACGTTGATAGAGTACACATCCTCAAAATATATCCATAGGACGACGCAAGACTCTGGTACAGTTCACACTGTCATATATACCCATACAGACGTACGATTATGTACAGTTCACACTGTCATATATACCCATACAGACGTACGATTATGTACAGTACATACTGTCATATATAGACATACAAATGTACGACTCTGGTAGAGTACACATTCTCATATATACCCATACAGACGTACGGTTTGGTACAGTCCACACTCTCATATATACACATACAGACGTTCAACTCTGGTGCTTGTGATATACGTTCTTAATTCTTACATATTTTTTGTATATTAAAATAATCAATAAGCAATCCGTTTACCTTTAGGGAGTGGTTTACCAACCCAATCTCCTCATAACTCCCTTCCTTGCACACTTTCATTTTCTTCTAACTTAGTTTTTGTTATAATATCCCCCCGCCTACGTTTCTTAAATAGTCTCCCTCTCTTTCTTTTTTTCTCTCTCTCTCTCTCTCTCACACTCTTTCTTTCTCTCTCTCAACCACCTACCATATATTGATAATTATTTGTATTATCAAAACACATGTAATTTGTTCTTTTATACACTGTAAATGTGTTTCTTGTATGGGAAGCGCCGACTCTAAGTTGGAGGAACTTGTGGCCCATTCCCATTTAAAATATTTTAAATAAAATATGTTTAAACTAACGATCTGTTATAAAATGGTACACGAACGATTTTAAAACACAGTGATACCAACAGGCGCGTAGCTAAATCCCTGTTATAATACGCAAAACTCATCAAATTTGGGGGAGTGTGTGTGGGAATAGAAAATCAGCATAACTGTATGTTTTAAGACAAAAGATGTTAGTATGATAACGAAATACTCCGCCAAGTCCTGCGTAGATTAACAATATACCCATTCATCTAGAAACAATGTTTGTGCAGCGTACTATTCAATTAATTAAAGAGATGAATGCTTTGACATGCGTTTTTATCAGATTAAGTTTCGTTGTATAATGAATGGCAACCAAACATTATGCATAATATGATATAAATCTGACAATATATTATGTTGAACAATTACACGACAGACCAAATTGTGTAACGCAATAATTCAATAAACTAAAGAGGTTATGTTCTCATATCTATTCCTGTGGTTTCCGCACGATCTCGAACGATTAAAATAGCTAACTTAAATATAGAAATATAGGAATATGTTTAGATCGAGGTAACTCATCAAGATCTCTATTTGTAATTTTACGGCTTAAACGTTTGATTCAAAAGCTATTTCAAATAATTCATCCGTAAGATAGTTAATATAATAATATTTAGAGTCGATTGTCATGTTGATAATTGTATTTGTATGTTTAAATAAAAAGTATTAAAATTGAAAAAAAAATCATGTCTCTTTTAAATTGTATCATATTTATCTGAGAGATAAGTATTAATCCTAAAATATGCTGTATATCTCAAAGTCAAACTGTGAATTATTCAGAAAATATTTGTCATATTCCATCCCTGATTTTATTAAACAATCAGTCAGCAGCTGTTTACAGAACGTAGATGTCTTCAGTGGAGCAGACCATAACATACCAGTCATTTATGTACATAAAACTTATCTAGATTAGTGTATTTGTATTTTATGTTCATTTGTTAATCAATGTTTAACACTGTAAAATTTTGTTGTTGAGGACCTCAGTGAAGATTGGAATGAGATATAGTCAAACTGAATTTTCTTGTAAAATAAAGTCATTTTTATTAAAATAATAATAATATTATTATTATTATTAGTTCAATGGGCTCAGTTAATAATTAACAAGCATTTAACGAACAATAATTGGTCAATATAAGACAAAACAATCATTAAATCTAAAATCTCAATGATTAATTACGACGAAACATTCCACTTTTGTTGATTTATGAAACATTTTTACGAAAATTTCGTTACAGCTGCTGCACATGTCATCTATGTATGGTGTACGACCTTGCACACAAGGACAGAATAAAAGTTAGAAGTATATAATTAGCATGACATTGTAGACTTCATAGGCGTAGGAGCCGGGGGAGGTGGTAAGGGGGGGGGGGGAGTTGTTCGTCTGTATGTGTATATATGAGAGTGTGTACTTCAACAGAGTCGAACGTCTGTATGTGTATATATGCGAGAATGTAATGTACCATTATTGTACGTCTGTATATGTATATATGAGATTGTGTGCTGTACCAGAGGCGTACGTCTGTATATGTATAGATGAGAGTGTGTAATGTTGTGAATATGTATGTTTATATATAGAGGAGAGTCTACTTTACCAGAATCGAACGTCTGTAAATGTACAAATGAGTGGGTGTACTGTACCCGAGTCGTACTTCTGTTTGTGTACATTTGAATACATGTGCTGTACCACAGTCGTACGTCCGTATGTATCTATATGAGAATGTGTTCTGTACCATTGTCGTACGTCTGTATGTGTATATATGAGATTGTGTACTATGCTCGAGTCGTAAATCTGGATGTGTATGTATAAGAGTATGTACTGTACAATATCATACTTCTCTATGTTTATATATGTGTATTGTACTCAAGTCGTACGTCTGTATGTGCATATATGAACGTTTGTACTGTAACAGAGTCCTACGTAAGTATCTGTATATATGAAAACGTGAACTGTACCATAGCCGTACGTCTGTATGAGTATATATGAAAGTGTGTACTGTACAAGTGTCGTAAGTCTTTTTGTGTACATTTGAGAGTGTGTACTTTACGAGCGTCGTACGTCTATAGGTGTATATATTAGAGTGTGTACTGTACCAGAACTGTACGTCTGTATGTGTATATATGAAAGTTTGTAATGTACCAGAATCGTACGTCTGTATGAGTATATATGAGATCGTGTACTGAACCAGAGTATTACATCTATACGTGTATAAATGAGAGTGTCTACTGTACCAGAGTCGTATGTCTGTATGTGTATATATCAAAATGTGTACTGTACAAGATTTGTACGTTTGTATGTGTATTTATGAGAGTGTGTACTGTTCAAGAATCGTACGTCTGTATGTGTATTTATGATAGTATGTACTGTATCATAGTCGTATGTGTGTATGTGTATATATGAGAATGTGTACTGTATCATAGTCGTACGTCTGTATGTGTATATATGAGAGTGTGTACTGTAACATAGTCTACGTCTGTATGTGTATATATGAGAGTGTGTACTGTAACAGTGTCGTACGTCTGTATGTGTATATATGAGAGTATGTACTGTATCATAGTCGTACGTTTGTATGTGTGTATATGAGAGTATGTACTTTACCGCAGTCATACCTCTTTTTGTGTAGATATGAGAGTGTGTACTGTACCAGAGTCGTACCTTTGTTTGTGTATATATGAGAGTGTGTACTTTACCGGAGTCATACCTCTTTTTGTGAAGATGTGAGAGTGTGTACTCTACCAGAGGTGTACCTCTGTTTGTGTATATATGAGAATGTGTACTTTACAGCAGTCGTACCTCTTTTTGTGTAGATATGAGAGTGTGTACTGTATCAGAGTCGTATCTCTGTTTGTGTATATATGAAAGTGTGCACAGTATCAGAGTCGTATGTATATATTTGTATTTTATATGTAACCGTATGTACTCTATCAGACTCACATACCTCTTTATAAGCGACAGTTTTTCACCGGAAGCACACGTCTGTGTTACGTTTTTATGTGACCGTATCAGGGTTTTGCATGTATTTCAAGGGACAATGATTTACTTGAATATCACATTTCTGTAACAGAGTCATGTGTTGGTTATGTTTTATAAGCAATCCTGCTTTACCAAAATCACACGTCAATGTAAGAGTTGCTTTAATTACTTGATCAGAATTTTATAATCATAATCACACGTGTAAATGTACATGTATGTGCCGTGTTACAGAGTCACATGCCATAATGAGTTTATTATTTGTGATTGTACAGTGAAAAATGACCCGAGGTTAACGAAACCTTGAATTATAACAAGTCCAGTTAGCCAGTCGGTAATGTCATGCGCACGAGATAGTAAGTCGTGTGCATGAATACTAAAAACGCACTGTGGTAAAACAGAGGAATCCACAGAGAAAGTTTCATCATTCGTTCCCTTGTTGAATATTTAACGATTATTTTTATTTGTCAAGGATATATAAAAATGAATTTAAATTTTATGACAGGTGAAAAAACGTTATGTTATGCAAACACTATTGTGACTAAAAACGCCTAGTACATATAGAAAGTCATAACATCGGGATACTAATTATACCACTTTTCTTTTCCATTGTTGATAAGTTTATACATACCTTTTATATATGAATTGTCTAAATAGTCCTTATTGTTTACTGTCAGGCAGACGATCATTGAATGCTTATTCAATAAATTCGCATAATCTCGAATATCATTAAGTGGTCGAACAACACTAAAAATGCTCTATTAAAGTCATGTTACTAGGTCATGTGACTTATGCTATTTAAGCAGCCGACCGCCCGTATTTTGGGTCAGTCAGATGTAGCAACTCGACGAAGAAGGATGGGACTTTGGACCGAGTGTCACAAGTGAATGAGGAATTCTCAGAATTGCAGTTTTTACTGCGTTGCAGATCTCTCTGAAACTTGTGAACAGTGCATCGGGTCGTAGTCTGTTGGGTGCCATTGTTTGTTTCAGACAGGTATTGAGACAGGTTTGAAACATTGTTGTAGGACTAGTTTTATTTATTTAAAACACAGTCCTGGGCAAGGGTTTGAGACGGAATTTACCTCTGTCGTCTATTGATACTGATGATAAGTTTTATTTCTAATACCTGTCTTTATTGTAAACTACCCTTTCGTGTCTTTTATTTTCTTTTCATTTATCAAGACTAAGCTGTCAAAACATTGGGACAACTCAACAGAGTTGTTTCTCTTTTTACACAAAATTGGCGCTCATAAAAAACTATAGATACATGTAGTATCTATAATAAGCGCTCTAATCATTTTGTGACGTTTATTTCGTGTCAAATGAAATGTGTTGAAACTGGCGTTAAACCCCCCGAAAAAAACAACAACAAAAAACCGTCATAGGTAATATTTTACGTCATCGTATGCCATTTTTGGATGGTTTCAAAAGAAAAAAAAGCTGAGTAAAGAGAAATACCTCCATACTCATAACCTTAAATAAGGTAAGTGGAATACGTTTTTTAAAAATATTCTGTGAAAAAAAAATACATGTATATCAAATATAACAATTTGCTATGGGTTTTTTCATACATCACGTGCAAAAGTATGTAAACCACGAATGTGTTCATTGAAACTTTGCCTGATACCTGCAAGCTCATAACTTACAAAGATTAATCAAATAAAGTACAAAATAAACTGTCTTTTTATCAGTTTTGCACTTAACGTTTACACGCATATGGCTATGCACATGTAGCAAATTTAAACTGAAAAAATGAATTATTGTATTTGCTAGTTTAAGGTAGTTTGCGGCGTTCCCATCAAATTGTTTGACATCTGGCGTAAATTATCAAAAAAATGTTTACATATACTATGAAGTATCGCCTTTCGTTATATTTTTGTTTCTTTAATAAAGTCCCACAGAATCTCGTTAACAGCGCCCCTAGCGGTACGTGTTTTTTTTTTGGACGATTGTCTTCGTATTTTCCTATAAAATGGTCAATATTAATTGAAAGTGTTTTTTAATTATATTTTTAAATTACTAATTTTATTCCCTGTGATAGGAATATAATTTCAATACAGATAAAACGCAATTTTTGCTATCTTAACATCTTGTCATTACGCCGGGTTTGATTAAAACGCGGATTGAAAAACAACCAATTTTGAACATTGACGCTTAATTTCGCAAAAATGGTCTGGTACAATTTCTTGAATTTTACATATGTTAAACATTATTCATTTCACCACAATATGATCGAATAAAAGAAAAGGTGTTGACACCAGTTTTTTTCATAAATTCGATTTCAAATTCAAAATTAAACTATTAAAAACAAATGACGTTTCCCTGCGATTTTGGCCCACGTCGTGTTTTATGTTAGTATTTCATCTTGACTTCGTCCGAAATCACAAATCTTGTTTTTTTAGTATTTCATTTTCTTTTCAATTCAAATTTATGAAAAAACTAGCATGAACACCCTCTCTTTCTATTCGGTCATATTTTAGTAAAATTAATAAAGTTTTACAAAATTATGCGAAATTCAAGAACTGGTATCAGCCATAAATGTTCAGAATTCGTTGTTTTCAAACCCGCGTTTATATCAACCCCGGCCTAATGATTAGATGTAAAAATAATGCAAATTGTACTTTGTCTGCATGAAAGTTATACTCATATTACACGAAATAAAATAAGTAATTGAATAATGTCATTAAAAACAAATTGAATTAATATTGATTATTTTACGAGTGAAAAACAGCTAAAATCGTCCGAAAAATACGTACCACCAGGGGACACTGTTAACGAAAAACTGCAGTACTATATAATATATATATGTGTATATCATGACATTTGTTATCAAAATCTACTGTAAATCATTTTAAATGTCAAATGTTATCAAATGCAGAAATATTTATATTCGTGACGCAACTCTTTAACATATTTTATCGTTCATTTAGTAACAAGGAGAATATATGGAGACTATACGAAAGAGTGCAATATTAAAATGATAATTTTACTTATAAAAAATACATGAAATTTTCAATAAGAATATAAGAATAATTGCACGTATCAAACTGGTTAGACACACTGATTAAAGTGTGTTGGTCTTATCTAAGATATGTTTCTGACAATTGTAAGCCTTGTTAGCTCCTTGCCTAGTGGTAGTACGTCAGATGTATGATCGGGGATCTTTGGTTCGTGTGTCCATCACGACTATGTGAGGTGTTCTTAAACAAGTCACTTTAATCGTATGTGCTACCCACAAAGTCTTCGAACGTGATTTATCCAAGTTGAAAATTCTTGTAAAAATAAATAAGTTTAAAACAACATTGCATTTACAGATAAACAAGTACAATACTCAAAATATAAAGAATTAGAACGTAAGAATACATTTTTATATGTTCTTTTCCAAATTAGCCTAACATGTACAGTGTAACATAGCGGTACATTTAGAGATACGATAGCATAAAATTGTATTGTAACTAAATAAACAATTATGTATATGAAAGAAAAGAAGATATAATTAAAGTGAAATATACTGGATCGTGTAGCATGGATGCCAGTTATGTCTTACTGTTTGAATTTTTAAAAGGAAACCAGGTGACGTGAGTTCGAATCCCCGCTCGGCCACATTATCCTTGATGTTTAATATAGACATTGCGTCATATTATCATTTGTCTCTTATCGCTGATTCAAGTAGGACAGTTATCAGTTATTTACGTAGATGGGTAGTGTTCGAGTGCGTGTTAACCTTCCAGGATCTCAGGAAACAGTGGTTAGGTTAACTGGCCGTCTTTTAGCCCTCGATGATATAAAATGACGATAAATATTCAATTAGTTAATTAAAAAAGAAGCTTGGGGGTTGTCAGTGATTGTCCTGGTCCATCGTGTATAATGTATATGTTTAATCAACGAACGCGTGTTTCTCGCTATTATTAGTTTAAACATATTTTATTCACAAATAGTATACAATTACATTGAAAATATCACATATTAGTTAACACATGTGTATACAATTATGAAAGGGAGTCAGAAGAAAGCTTACAGCTTTTGTGAATCTGTCTCCCAAAATCAATCTTTTAAATATGTGACAGTATTACAATTATATATATATATATATATATATCAATGAATGATACTATAAGGATCTGTTGATGTTCCTACATATTATATATAGAGATATAAATTTCTTAATAGAATATGTCAAGAAACATTGCATATTGTAACAAACAGAGAGAGAGAGAGAGAGAGGGAGAGAGAGAGAGAGAGAGAGAGAGAGAGAGAGAGAGATGGGTGAAATTTTGCTGTTCGTCTCAACAGTAATAGGAATAGCCATTGAGGGACTTAATGATATGGTCAGTTATGTACAGATATATCGAAACTAAGTTCAGATAAATGTTAGTTAAAATTAAGATTTGAAAGGATTTGAAATATTAACTGTTAAGTGGTTTATGCGCTACTTGAATCTTTTTGATGCTATAATATAGTCTTGTACTGTTAGAAATAAGCTTGTATTGATTTCAATGGATAACAAGGGATCTCCAAACAAAAGTGTATTTACAGTTGGTTGTATGTTTAATTCTCGTATTTTTTGTAACATATGTCTCTCTGCTCCGTATACAAAGAGCAAATGAAGAGGTAATGATCTGTGTTTTCTATTAATCCACATGTACAAAGTGGGCTGTTGATTAAGTTTTTAGTGTATAGAAGATAATTAAGAGGACTACAGTATGTTCTAAGGCGAGTGTGTTGGATCTGTGATAATCTCTTCCCTGCATAATAGTGTTTTGGAGTAATAAGTCGGTTGCTATTGAGTTTATTCTTAACAACTGTAATTGATTCTGAGTGTTTTATTTCTATTGATAGTTCGTTCCAGTCCCTTGTTGAAGAGGGAAGAAAAGATTTGTAAAAAAGCTGGGTATTACATGGTAATGTACGGTTTTCATTTGAATTTCGCAGGTTGTACGTAACTGTATTACCGATGTTTGCAGGGACTAGAGCAGTAAGAGGAGATGGTGCAAGGTTGTGAGTCATTTTATAAAATAAGGACAATTTGTGTTTTTTACGTCTGTGTATTAACCATTCCCAGCCAATTTCCTGATAAAGTGTTTGAATTGAGATTAGTTTAGTAGTTCCGGTTGCTATTCTAGCTGCTTCTGTTTGAATGGATTCTAGTTCTTGTTCTTCGTATTGGGTACAGTTATCCCAGACTACATCTGCGTATTCCAAGATGGGTCTAATGAATGTTAGATACATTATTTCTAATGATTTTCGATCTAATTGAAACTTAAATTTTCTCATAATATTAATTTTCTTCCAAGCCCTTTCTTTAATACTATAAAAGTGTTCGTGCCATGTTCCATTTGAAGATAGAGTTAGGCCTAAATGTTTATGAGTGTTTACTTCGTTAATGGGTACGTTATTCATTATTAGGTTTGGGTAAACAGGTTTGTTAATTTTCCTCGAAATAACCATTGATTCGGTTTTCATAGGATTAAAAGTAACTAGCCATGTGTTTGCCCAGTGGTTAATAGTGGCTAAGTCACGATTGATCATTGTAGCAGCATTTTCGGGTGTATCTACTAAAATATATAAACTAGTATCATCTGCAAACAATTTAATTTGACAGTTTATTTGGGAGACAATGTCATTAATGTAGATTAAAAATAAAAGAGGCCCGACCGTATATCCTTGCGGAACTCCAGCCTCAACTGAGGTAGTGTCTGATATATGGCCAGGAATAACAACACGTTGTTTTCTGTCTTGGAGATAATTTGTAATCCAATTTAATAGAGGACCCGTTATTCCAACTGACTTTAGTTTAAGAACAAGTCCTCTATGCCAGACCCTATTGAAGGCTTTTGATATATCACAAAACACAGCACGTACTTCCTTTCCTTCGTCTAGGGCCTGGCAAAAAGTATTGTATATGTCTACAAGTTGATTAGTAGTAGAGTCATTGGGGACAAAGCCAGATTGGAGGGGTGTTATAATTTTATTATGGTTAAAAAAAATAAATAAATGTTTATGTACTATTCTTTCCATTAGTTTGTCGATAGTTGACAACAATGATATGGGTCGATAGCACAAACATGGGCCAACTTCCAATCGGAAGGGACTTCGCTTATTTCAAGCGAACGATTAAAAAGGTTAGTCAATGGAACTGTTAACTCAAGTGATAGTTCTTTAAGAATTCTATTATTTATCATATCAGGCCCTGCCGCTTTGCCAAGCTTTAGCTGTTGTAGAGCTGTTCTTACTTCTGCTTGTGAAATTACGATAACACTTAATGTTGGTCTATTTTGATCTATCAATATATCTGGCAGGACTATATTTTGTCATTAAGTTGTGTTTGTAAAGTGAAATGATTATTTAAGAGATTAGCTTTTTCAAGACCGTCTGTATATATAGTGTTATTATGTTTAAGTGGGGGTATGCTAGATGAAGTGCAATTTGGCTTAATAAATGATTTTAGGAGTTTCCGCCAGTCAGAGGTTGATAAGGAACTAGACTTTAACTTTTCAGATAGATTGTTTAATTGTTCCTGCTTGGAATTGCTTATTTTTGTTATTGTTTCGTTTCGAAGTTTTTTTTATAGTTTGACCAATTCTCAAGTGTGTTGGAGATTTTAGCTTTGTCATATAGTTGTTTACGTTTTCGAATAAATTTACGTATTTCAGATTTCATCCAAGGGGGGTCAGTTGGGCGAGTTGTTACAATTTTTCTTGGAATTGAGCTTTCAGCGAATTTAATTATTGTGTTTGATATATTTTTTGCATATGTGTCAATGTCGTTGACATAGTGGGAGTTCCAGTCGGTGTTACGCGCTTCTTGTCTTAAACGGTCATAGTCGCCCTGATTATACATCCAAATAGTACGTTTGGAGCAATTTGGTAATGGTTTGCTCATGTTGATATGATAGACGATGGGACATTGATATCTCATATTTTGATCAAGAAAAGGTTCGCCAACTCCGCTAGCAGCAATTGTAGCGAGTTTAGATACAAACAATAAGTCAATAATAGATGAAGAATATTCTGTAAAATGGGTGAGTTCTGCAATTGTTTGCGAAAGGTCAAATCTTTGCATTAGATTAATAAGTTTCCTATTAGTATTTGGTTTAAGAACATCAAGGTTGAAATCTCCCATTATAATAATATCTTGTATTCCTGTATCCACAGCGAGGCCTATAGACTCTTCAATAGTATTTAATGTAGCTTCAGGAGAATTTGGAGGTCTGTAAAACGTACCATAAAGCATCTTTTTATTATTAATGTAGACTTCTATCCATAAGCATTCGATATTATTGGGTTCAAGTTCAGTTCTTCTTATTGCGTGTAATTTATCGCTTACGTATACAATAATACCACCATGAGCGTCTAATGGTCTGTCTTTACGAAATGGGACTAAATAATTGTCAAAGAATATATCATCGTTTGACACATTGTCTGTTAACCAGGTCTCGGTAAATGCTAATATATCAAAGTTGAATAATTCTGCATAGAGTAAATCTTTCTTTGGCAGAAAACTCTGGACATTGTAGTGAACTATTGACATATTATGTTGATGAGAAGTGTTTTCGTTATTGACTGGCGAATTAAGTGTATGGATTAGGCCTGGATTGGATTCAATATCCCCATGTTGCATTATGATTATAGCTAACCAAGACAGTAGTTCAAAACTTGTGAGAGACTTAAGTCCCTTTGTCTTAGATTGGGTAAGGGCGAATGTTCCTATTCTCGCCCTGTACATATTTAAATCAACACACATTATGTAATTCCAAAGTCATAACAATCACTAGAGAGGGGCGAGCAAAGTGTCCTAGGCATAACAGCGATGAAGAGAGGTAAAGGAATAAAAGTCTGAAAGAAGAAAGGATATAAAAATAATAAAGGCAACTTGAAACGATTTGAGAATCATTCAAGTTGTTAGATGAAGGAAGGTGTTTGTGGATATTCTCATTTCATATATTATTTTTTTATATATTCGAGGTAGGAAGTAAAAAATAGAAAAAAAATATGGAGAAGGCTACCCTTGTCAAATGAAAGTGTGCCTTACTTAGAAACAATAAATCAATTATTGTTTTCTTTATTCAATAATACCATAGAACAGAAATTATACGTAGTGGCTTAAATGGTCATAACATTGATTTGTTTAAAATGTTCATGCTCTTATACGCTGCTGATATTGTTTTATTTTTAGACTCATCTGATGAATTATAACAAGTTTAAAATTTATTGGCTTCATATTATAATGAATGGACGCTTAAAATGTATACAGAAAAAAAATAAATCATTATTTTAAGAAACTGTGGCAGCTTGCCGAGCAATATATATTTCACGTGTTATAATGTCGTCATTGATTTTGTTAATATATTTACCTACTGATATTACAGTCGGTGGTTCTTTTGTTGAAACAATTAAAACTCCGTCAGGCAAACACAAATGGCTTTATTTAAAATCAATAAAACATTTATATAACTTTACATTCATATCGCCGAAACACAGGGTAGATTTTTTCAAAAACTTAAGTTTACCAATTATGAATTACGGGAGTAACGTCTAGGGATTTAATAACGGTTTATCTGTTGAAAGATTGCATTTACTGTATAGGTAGTGAACGCACCCCTCCCCCCAAAAAAACAACAACAAAAAAAAACAAAAAAATAAAACAATCGCAGAATGATTTTTTTCATATTTGTCAACGACAAAAAATTATAAATATTAGTAAATACTGGTTATAGATACTGAATGCAACTAATTGTTGGGGTAGCATATAGTAATCGCAGTGTCTGTCCGTCCGTCCTTCCATCCGGTATTTCGTGTCCGGTTTGTAACTTTGTCATGCACAGATGGATTTTGTTAATACTTACTACAAATGATAAACATAACATTACGACGTGGTGCAGGTAAGACCCACACTGGTGATTCAATGGTCAAGGTCACACAATGAGTTTGTTTGACGACACTTTGAGTCCGTGTGAGATTTCGTGTCCGGTCTGAAACTTTGTCATGCATAGATGAATTTTGTTAATACTTGCTACAAATGATCAACATAACATGACGACGTGTCGTGCGTAAGACCCACACCCGTACTTCAAAGGTCAAAGTCACACTTAAAGTTTGTTTGACAACACTTTGAGTCTGTGTGAGATTCCGTGTCTGACTTGTAATTTTGTCATGCATAGATGGATTTTATTAATGCTTGCTACAAATGATCAACATAACGTGACACATTTCGCGAATAAGACCCACACTCGTACCTCAAAGGTCAAGGTCACACTTTGAGTTTGTTTGTCAACGCTTTGAGTCTGTGTGACATTTCGTGTACTATCTGTAACTTTGTCATGCATAGATGGATTTTGTCAATACTTACTACAAATGATAAACTTAACATGACGACGTGTCGCGCGTAAGACCCGCACCTGTACCTCAAAGGTCAAGCTCATACTTTGAGTTTGTTTGACAATACTATGAGTCTGTGTGAGATTTCGTGTCCGACCTGTAATTTTGTCATGCTTAAATGGATTTTGTTAATATTTGCTACAAATGATCAACATAACATGCCAGTGAGTCGTGCATAACACCCAGACTCCCACGTCAAAAGTAAAGGTCATAATTTAAATTTGTTTGACATCACTTCAGTCTGTTTGAGATTTCATGTCCGATCTGTAACTTTGTCACCTATAAATGAATTTCAAAAACACGTGCTTCAATTCATCAGCATGACATGACGACGTGTCACGCGTAAGATTCAAACCCGTACCTCAAAGGTCAATGGCACTCTTTGAACACTTTGAGCCTGTGTGAGATTTTGTGTCCGGCCTGTAACATTGCCATGCATAGATGGATTTTATAAATACTTGCTACAAATGACCAATATTACATGAAAACGTGTCGTTCGTAACACCCATACTCCCACAACGTCACAATTTCAATTTGTTTGACAACACTTTCAGTCTGTTTGAGATTTCGCGTCAGATCTGTAACTTTGTCATTTATTGATGTATTTCAAAAACACTTGCCTCAATTCATCATCAGCAAAACATGACAACGTGGTTATTTTCGCAGACCATTTGAGGGGGGGTGGGCTTGTGACACTTACTAGTGACATTTCTAGTTTCCAATATTTCAAGCGGTACACTATTAAACAAGGAATTTAGTGAATATAGCGCTTTCATTGCTTTCATTAACATTATTTATCTTATTGCCATCATAAAATATATCAACATTTTCAATCATTGAACCAGTTTCAAAAATCATGGCAACGGTTTTATTAGTGTTAATTCTTATTTCCATTTGTACAATACATACATAATTGATTAAGTAAGGTTGAAGTCCTTCCTTTGAGTAAGAAAACAGAACGATATCATCAGCAAATAATAATAAAAATAATTGTTACTCATTTATTGTAATTGTATCGAATGTTCCGTTATTTAACGTTTCATTCATATGATTTAAATACAATAAACAACAAGGGACACAATGATTCACCTTATTTAACGCCCATGTAGCTTTAAAAAAACAACTTAATGACCCATTAACCTTCAAACAAGATTGAACTCTAGCATTCATTGCTCTCAACATAGGTGTCATTTTGGTAGAAACACCGTAATAAATTAGTTTTAACTCGATTCCATCTCTTTACACAAGATCAAAGGCTTTACGGAGGTCGAATAAAGAGCAGTATAGGTTTTTCTTTTCCTGTTTAGTTATTCTTTCTATTAACCTTTGTAAAACAAAACAACAAACTATAGTGCTATTCTTAATTCTGAAGTCAAATTCTGAGTTTGTTTAAATATTATTTTTGTTACACCATTCTTAACCGTACATCAAGTAAATTTGAAAATATTTTAGAAAATATACTAGTCAAAGTTGTACTTCGATATTTATTTGCATCTTTTATACCATTAGTCCAAGAATCTGGGTATATACCCTTTTCAAACATGTAATTAAATAACTCTAGCATTCATTGCTCTCAACATAGGTGTCATTTTGGTCGAAACACCGTAATAAATTAGTTTTAACTTGATTCCATCTCTTTACACAAGATCAAAGGCTTTACGGAGGCTTTACGGAGGTCGAATAAAGAGCAGTATACGATTTTCTTTTCCTGTTCAGTCCTCTGTTGGTCCAATATGCAGAAAAAAAACATGGGGTTGACCAGGTTGCTTTTTCACAATTTCGATGGTTTGATGGCACCCCTTCATTTGTGACAATTCTGCCCATTTGTTGCAGTGTATCACTACGCATCGTTAAACTGTTATGGAATCTTCAAACAATTCCCAATGTCATCCAAACTTTGCAGAAATCATGAAAATGTTCAAATGTTTCCAAATGCACAAAGAAATATGAAATTTTATACATTTTTAACAAAATAATTGCCCAACCACTTTACACAACTCTAACTTCTTTGGCATAAGAATCTTGCTACCATCATGTAAGGGAGGTAATTCTTAAGTGAGACCTTTACTAGTGCACAACAGTGGAGTTACACTAATATTATTCATTTGCAAACATTAATCTGATACTATTTATTTTGATATAGGACAAAAATATCTTTTCTCCACGATGTGGGTAAATTAAATTTGAAAGGGTATGTTAACATTTCAGTTACGGGGACTTTAAGATATACGGAATATTGTCATACACGCTGGCTGATCGAGATTTTCCACGTATAACAAGATATCATATATCTTCTAAGGTTATAGTACAATTGAATGGTTCATTTAGCATGTACGCACAAATGATTTTCCATATCATTTTTTTATAATAGTTAATGCATTATTGCCTTAGTAAAATAATACAGATTTTCGAAGGCAATTCTCTATTTATTAAATACCAATAGCCATGTGAACGCAATTCCTTCCACAGTTGTAACCCGATTCATATGAAACATGGTGTACAGTAAGTTCATGGTTTGAATATGTGCCCTTGGTATTGGGGTTCTGATTAAATTATTTTTGGAGTTATGGCCTTTTGTTATCTAAACTTATGTTTTATATTACACTTTGGACCCAACAACATTACGGACGCAACTCCCCAAACAGCTTTAGGCCAACTGCAATGAAACTTGCTGTACAGCAGGTACATGATCTGAATATTAGTCTATGGTCTTGATTTTCCAATCTAATGATCATTATTTAGCTACGGCACTGTTCTGTTACTTAAACGTATTTTTAAATTCATTTTAGATGAACAACCTTGTGGACACAATTATTCACGCAGTTTTAATCTGATTCGAATGGCACGTGGTTGGAACATGATCATATGGTAGTGGCGTTCTGATTTAAGTATTTCTTACCAAATTATGCCACTTTGATCTTTTTCATGAAATTGTACAATTTTACATTTCATCCTATAACTATTGAATAACAGTACTTGCCATCTTGAATTTTCTTATGACTCAGACCTTCAGGAAGTGATGGCCTTAATCACATTCCCCACTTCCCACCTTCTCTTGTTGTTTTGTTTTTTTGTCCTTTTGACGATAGTTTTTTTAATTCGTTTTCTATTGCATTTCACACCCTTCCAAATTTCTTATTCATATGTTTATTTACTGATTTATTGTTTAATCTTCATTTTGAGTTTAATTCAACCCACACATGTCTCCTCATACAAAAGGATATTTTTAACATAACAATTAAATTTACATCTCATGCATTATAATGCAGTGTTCCATAACGTAACCACATCCACAAGCAATGTTCATTTTGCGCAGACAATGGCCCTATTGAGCGGGAGATATGAATAAACTGAAATTTCTTGTTTCAATTGGAATATAGTTATTAGTTTTATTTTGTCTAAAAGTCATATGGATTGCTTAAGTTAAGTTTTCAATCTCAAACGCACTTATTTGGCTAATACGTAAATTGTTTACAAAATTGTGCTTTCTTATATTTCGTATTTCATATCTTACAGTCTAATACTGTCCCGCATTCTAATATGGTGAGCGCTTAGAATTAAAATGAGTTGCTTTTGTTTTAATTATTAATTTTACATCAAGTGTGAAACAATTTTTTAAAACATTGACAAATCACGCTCGATGTCTTCCTGGGTAGAACCAGTAAATTAAGCTGGCGGATAAAGTGTCTTGCTCAAGGGCACATCACATAGCCGTGGTGGGGTATCGAACATACGACCCCAGATCTTTAATCCGATGCGCTACCACTGTACGACGCGCTCCACCTAAGGTGTATATTCACTTGAAACAGCTGCAAACTTACTTTGCAAATGTTTCTTTAACTAATCAAAACGACTGCTAAACAAACAAACAAAGGTTATCATCCGAGATTTCCAGGAAGTGTATCAACCCAGACGTGTCATTATTACTAACTTGTAAATTCTAAGTTTTAAATTCCAAGTTTTATATTTTAAGTTTTACATTAGTTCATGAAATTAAGATGATGAAATGAGTAACTTGCACATTTTATACACACTTATGAACAAAGGTGACATTTAAATGAATGCAATTTGTAAATTGCAACTTGCAATATAAAAATGACATTCATGTAAATGAACAAAGGTGACATACAATTTACACACATGGAAGTTACAAATGAATGTTATTTGTAATAACAAAGTTAAAAAATATAATAAAGCAATCTGAATTATGACGGATAATACCCTCCAAAGAACAATGCGTATCGTAAAAATAGGTCATTTAATACCCGTTTTGTGCTTGCCGGTAAGCGGTGTCATTACCGAAAGATTAAAAAAACAGCTAGATACAAATATACTGTCAATCAAAACAATGTATTGCACATTTTATCAAGAAGTAATCCAAAAGGGTTTTGGAAGGAAGTTTGGCGATTAAAGGGGAATAAGAAAGAATCTAGTTGTAATTTGAATGCTGGCAGTTTTAACTCATTTTAAGAATTTATTTTCTGCAGAAGATATGATAGTAACTGAGATGTTATTAAAAGATTGTCTGCTGCAGGTCATATTTTACGTACTGTCGAACAATTAGACAGTTCCTTTACTTCAGACGATGATAATATTATCTCTTCAAAGACAAAAGAGTACTGGATGCTAATTATTACTACCGTGAATGTTTATTGATGGGATCAACATATTATCACCTATGTTATGTAAATTATTTAATTACATGTTTGAAAAGGGTATATACCCAGATTCTTGGACTAATGGTATAAAAGATGCAAATAAATATCGAAGTACAACTTTGACTAGTATATTTTCTAAAATATTTTCAAATTTACTTGATGTACGGTTAAGAATGGTGTAACAAAAATAATATTTAAACAAACTCAGAATTTGACTTCAGAATTAAGAATAGCACTATAGTTTGTTGTTTTGTTTTACAAAGGTTAATAAAAAGAATAACTAAACAGGAAAAGAAAAACCTATACTGCTCTTTATTCGACCTCCGTAAAGCCTTTGATCTTGTGTAAAGAGATGGAATCGAGTTAAAACTAATTTATTACGGTGTTTCTACCAAAATGACACCTATGTTGAGAGCAATGAATGCTAGAGTTCAATCTTGTTTGAAGGTTAATGGGTCACTAAGTTGTTTTTTTAAAGCTACATGGGCGGTAAATAAGGTGAATCATTGTGTCCCTTGTTGTTTATTGTATTTAAATCATATGAATGAAACGTTAAATAACGGAACATTCGATACAATTACAATAAATGAGTAACAATTATTTTTATTATTATTTGCTGATGATATCGTTCTGTTTTCTTACTCAAAGGAAGGACTTCAACCTCACTTAATCAATTATGTATGTATTGTACAAATGGAAATAAGAATTAACACTAATAAAACCGTTGCCATGATTTTTGAAACTGGTTCAATGATTGAAAATGTTGATATATTTTATGATGGCAATAAGATAAATAATGTTAATGAAAGCAATGAAAGCGCTATATTCACTAAATTCCTTGTTTAATAGTGTCCCTCTTGAAATATTGGAAACAAGAAATGTCACTAGTAAGTGTCACAAGCCCACCCCCCTCAAATGGTCTGCGAAAATAACCACGTTGTCATGTTTTGCTGATGATGAATTGAGGCAAGTGTTTTTGAAATACATCAATAAATGACAAAGTTACAGATCTGACGCGAAATCTCAAACAGACTGAAAGTGTTGTCAAACAAATTGAAATTGTGACGTTGTGGGAGTATGGGTGTTACAAACGACACGTTATCATTTAATGTTGGTCATTTGTAGCAAGTATTTATAAAATCCATCTATGCATGGCAATGTTACAGGCCGGACACAAAATCTCACACAGGCTCAAAGTGTTCAAAGAGTGCCATTGACCTTTGAGGTACGGGTTTGAATCTTACGCGTGACACGTCGTCATGTCATGCTGATGAATTGAAGCACGTGTTTTTGAAATTCATTTATAGGTGACAAAGTTACAGATCGGACATGAAATCTCAAACAGACTGAAGTGATGTCAAACAAATTTAAATTGTGATCTTTACTTTTGACGTCGGAGTCTGGGTGTTATGCACGACACACTGGCATGTTATGTTGATCATTTGTAGCAAATACTAACAAAATCCATCTAAGCATGACAAAATTACAGGCCGGGCACGAAATCTCACACAGACTCATAGTATTGTCAAACAAATTCAAAGTATGAACTTGACCTTTGAGGTACAGGTGCGGGTCTTACGCGCGACACGTCGTCATGTTACGTTAATCATTTGTAGTAAGTATTGACAAAATCCATCTATGCATGACAAAGTTACAGATAGTACACGCAATGTCACACAGACTCAAAGCGTTGACAAACAAATTCAAAGTGTGACCTTGACCTTTGAGGTACGAGTGTGGGTCTTATTCGCGACATGTGTCACGTTATGTTGATCATTTGTAGCAAGCATTAATAAAATCCATCTTTGCGTGACAAAATTACAAGTCGGACACGGAATCTCACACAGACTCAAAGTGTTGTCAAACAAACTTAAAGTGTGACTTTGACCTTTGAAGTACGGGTGTGGGTCTTACGCACGACACGTCGTCATGTTATGTTGATAATTTGTAGCAAGTATTAACAAAATTCATCTATGCATGACAAAGTTTCAGACCGGATACGAAATCTCACACGGACTGATTGAGTATTTAGCGTCATTTTATATCATCGAGGGCTAACAGACGACCAGTTAACCTCATCACTGTTTCCTGAGATCCTGGAAGGGTAACCAGTACTCGAACACTACCCATCTACGTAAATAATGATAACTTTCCCACTTTAATCAGCGATAAGAGACAAATGATAATGTGACGCAATATCGTATATCAAACATCAAGGATAATGTGGCCGAGCGGGGATTCGAACTCACGACACCTGGTTTCCTTTTAAAAATTCAAACAGTAAGATATTACTTGCATCCATATTACACGATCCAGTATATTTCACTTTGATTATCTTCTTTTCTTTCATATACATAATTGTTTATTTAGTTACAATAAAGTATTATGCTATCGTATCTCTAAATGTACCGCTATGTTACACTGTACATATTAGGCTAATTTGGAAAAGAACATATAAAAATGTATTTTTACGTTCTAATTCTTTATATTTTGAGTATTGTACTTGTTTATCTGTAAATGCAATGTTGTTTTAAACTTATTTATTTTGACAAGAATTTGCAACTTGGATAAATCACGTTCGAAGCCTTTGTGGGTAGCACATACGATTAAAGTGACTTGTTTAAGAACACCACACAAAGTCGTGATAGAAACACGAACCAAAGATCCCCGATCATAGATCTGACGTACTACCACTAGGCAAGGAGCTAACAAGGCTTACAATTGTCAGAAACATATCTTAGATAAGACCAACACACTTTAATCAGTGTGTCTAACCAGTTTGATACGTGCAATTATTCTTATATTCTTATTGAAAATGTCATGTATTTTTTATAAGTAAAATTATTATTTTAAAATTGCACTCTTTCGTATATTCTCCATATTGTATTCTCCTTGTTACTTGTCTCTATGACAACATGTTACAAAATCCTAAACGACTCGTAATTTGGCTTGTAAGTTCAAGAAATTGTCCGAAACATTATTTTCTTCTAACTTCTGTTACATGCACTCTTATATATGTCGTCTTGATGACATATAATAGGGAAATATATCATATTATGTATCATTGATCATTTCGATCCCTGTGAACAAGTGATGTAATGAGGTCATTTTTTCAAATTCCGAAACAATAAAGGTATGACTTTTAGGCTTAGCTCAGGTGTACTTATTAAATTTAGTATTAAAAACTATATACCAACAGTGTTCCGAAAACTTATGAAATAACTTTAAAATCTGACATATGACATATGGGGTAATTATACTCTGTACTGATAAATATAGACCACCTTAATTAATAAGTTATAATGGACTGTCAGATAAACAACTTTAAAATCAAATAATGAAATTTCAGTAAAATCAGATTATTTAGATACTGAAAGTGTTCAATATTCGTGTTTAAAACTAACATTAGAAGTTAAAGGTTCAGACAGAGAGACAGACGAACGGACAAACTGTCGGATTTTGATACATAGTTGGAATACACTAAAACATTACTTTTTCTGTTATACATTTACAGATATAACTTGTAAACAAACATGGCGCGTCATTGGATAATGGGATCCTACTGTTGTAACCTGGGCCATGAACACAGTTCAAACAACGAAATGATTCAATGCAACCGACTTGAAGAGGACAGGTATATATAGTTATATGTCGTATAGTCTGTCTGTCTGTCTGTCTGTCTGTCTGTCTATCTGTATGTCTGTCTGTCTGTCTGTCTGGCTGGCTGGCTGGCTGGCTGGCTGGCTGGCTGGCTGGCTGGCTGGCTGTTTGTCTGTCTGGCTGCCCGTTCGTCCGTCCGTCCGTCCGTCCGTCCGTACGTACGTACGTACGTCCGTCCGTCCGTCCGTCCGTCCGTACGTACGTCCTTCCGTACGTCCGTCCATACGTCCGTACGTCCGTACGTCTAGAGCGGCAGTTGTGGGTTGCGTTGCCAGTACAGAATGGCATTGTGGGTTTTTTGGTACTTGTGGGGAGCACTGTTCAGCCCACAAGTGCGAAATGCGTCCAAATGGCATTGTGGGGTTAATTTTATTTTTTCACATTTTTCTTTTACTTTTTTTTCACCTTTTTTCATTCTTTTTTAGTGTCATTAGGGTTGGATCTCAAGGTTTGTGACATTAGGGTTAGAAAGAAAATAGGTTTTGTTTTGTTTTATGAAAAAAAAAGATGTTTTATAACATATTAAAACCACACCCCACAACATCAATTCCACTGTCATTCCATCTTAACAAAACTCATAGCATCCTACTTATAGTATAAAACATGATTATTCTAAGCATTTTTTTCAATGTTTTACCGTGTCCAACAAATAAATGCATCTCTAATGCATTGACGCAATAATGTTCCTATTGTCCTTACACTTTGATGAGTAGACTGAGCCATCTTATCTGAATGAGTTTTGTGTATCAAATTTAAAGGTCATAAGCAATGCCATTGTGTATAGTTGCAATTGCGGTTGTAAAGTGCGAAATGTCATCTCTCTTGATTTGTGATGTCATACACGAAGCTTGTGATGTTTTGGATTTTGTGCTTAGCGACTTAGTTGTTGTAAGTGTATGGTGTTTAAAGTCGCTTTCAACAATTTTACCGAGATCGGCGGGTGGGTGGGCGGTTAAGTTTGGATGCACGGATGGACGGAATGTTGGATAGATGGATGGGTATTAGGGTTGAAGGGTTTATGGATGGATGGATGCATGGATCTAGTGCAGGGCAGAATATCTCTCCTTACGCTGGTTTGGATAAGGGTCCTCCTCCGGAAAATGTTGATATCTTAAAAAACAAAAGCTGAATTTTAGTGGATGTTTAGGGTAAATTATGACAAAATGTTGTATTTTAGTAAGTTAAAAAGAAAAACAATGGCTGGTATTTACGTTTGTATTAACGCACGCGCGCGCGCACACACACACACACACACACACACACACACACACACACACACACTACCAGCGTAGATACATGTAGGCACTACAAGCTAGGGTATGCACTTTTCCCGGGAAAAAATCCTAAGTAATTGAAGTATTTCTTACACACAAAAACCCTGATAATGCACCATCGGTCATTTACATTTACAAATACACACACACCGAAAATTTGAAAATGAATCAACATCGGATTTTAAACCAAGGGTCTTATGCACTGGAAACAAGGACGTAGTGAAGAATGTGACACCTTCTCTCGCTGATTTGGGAGATCTCAATTAGAACGTTTTTATATCTTTAAAACTAAATGCTGCCATCTAGTGAGATTTAAGATGAAAATAATCGTACAAATGCTGTTGATCTGATATGTTTTAACATGTTTTTATCTGTTTAACAAATGTGAACCTCCACCGGATGCCAAACCCAAGATTCGGGAGAGGCTGTTGAAGATAGTGTAATCGCTGGTGGGGTTGGGTATGAGAGGATTCCCCCGTATTTTTTTTTATATCTGAGAAACCATATCCAGTGTATTCAATTTAGTGATAGTTAAAATATCTATTTGAATTTTACTCAAACATTTTGTGACTTTTAAACGTTTTTATTAATATACACACTCACAAAACATACAACAAACTTAGAAAAAAAACAACTTTATAAGATGTTTTATAAAGGTCAACATCTACTGAGTTTCATACCCGATATCTTGTGCACTGAGATAAAAAATGTTAGTAAGAGTGTTAGATGGGTCTGTAGGCCTTATGGTAGCCTCCCATGGATTTTTTTCGTATTTAAACATCAACTGCTGTATTTTAGCGACTTTTATTTTAGATAAAATATAATAGTCAATCAAGATTTGGTCAAAACATTTTAATCATCATATATAACATATGGTAAGAGGGGTAAAGTATATGTTGACCCTAACTTGAACATTGATGGGATTGTGTGAAAGCGCTTCCACTACCCCAGCCCTGTGGTAATCATATAATAAAAATGGACCACATAGTTTTTTATAAACATATGGGAATAAGAAAGGCCTATTCAATACATATATTCAATAACCAGTACTTGTGTTGTAGAAAAAGCTCACTAGTTAGATGCAAGTACAGTACGTGAACCGTTTTATTACCGAGTTTTTACGTTTCAACGCCGTTTCGACCACGTTTGTGATGCGTTAGTTCGTTTGGAAACTAACGGTTTAAGGTGCTTATGCATATGCGCACCGTTTATCCATTTCTATTCTGCACATGCGCAGCGTTTTACCGTTTCAGTTTGTGTTATGCGCATGCGTAGCGTTTTTCAGTCTCACTTGATCAATATGTTAATGTGTGTTTCGATTAACGCTTATTTATTATACAATTTTGTGTAATGAATACCGGCTGAGTTTATGATTAGTAGCTTTCGGTTATCATTCAATTGGTATTTTTTTTATTTTGAAATCGAGGTATATCGAAAACTTTACATTCTCCAGTTAATAGCAATTCCATCATGACAATGTTTGCTAATTTCAGAAACTTCTCTGTATGTGTATATTTACAATTCCATATAACGGTATATTTAACATACGTGTATATATAAAAAAAACTATATTGAAACAATAAGAATGTGGGCAAGGTAAATAGTTCAATTGTTCATTGATATAATTAAATGGTTTACATCTCTAAATTAGGTACCCAGCTAGTGTGTAAAAAAATTAAAACCAAACATGAAACTTTGAAAGAACATGTGTTTTAATTAATAACATAAACTTGAAATCACACGACTACAGATGCGTATCGCAACATGGGGTAATTTCGGATAGAAATGTCAACATTAGTTTGTGTTGCGAGTTTTCGTTACAATGCTGTGTAAACATCACAGGATTAGAGAGACGTGTCGAAAGCATCGGGATGAAAGGTGTGAATACGTTGATATCGCAAATTCACTTGATTAAAATACAAATTATGAAAATATGTCACACTGGTGTGAAATTTGGCGTTTACTCTAGAAATCGACATATGCGTCAAAGAAAATGGTTTAACTCTAGCACCATCTCACTGGAGAATATTTAATACATGGCTTCGATAAATGACAGGCATAATTTATGTAATGGGACAGATCGATAGCCGTATTTAAATTTAATAATAAATTAATACACTTAATTTCCTAATTCAAGTTAATTTGTATTGATAAATAGTAAATAAAAACACACGAGGTAAAACACATTTTATCAACGTATATAATTATATAATAGATAATGAAATATAGGTCTAAGTTTCCTCAATTCACCATGTGTATTTGTCCGTTACGGCCAATACGTGTATTATACAAAAAATATAACCATAAAACCAAAAATTCGCAATTAATTCACATATATTGTAAACAAATAGATACAGATGTCTATAAACTACAGATTCCCATGGTATTCGAATTTCACGCTACCTAATGTCAATCTGGTTTACACGGATCGATAGATGAAAAAATATTGTAATTATATTCTGAGAATTGCTATTCCTACTACCACCACTACTACTACTACTGCTACTGCTACTACTACTACTACTATTACTACCACTGCTACTATTACTACTACTACTAAAACTACTACTACTACTAATACTAATACTAGTATTAATACTGCTGCTAATACTGTTGCTGCTATTATTACTTCTACTACTACAACAACTACTAGTGCTATTGCTGCTGCTTCTGATACTACTACTACTACTACTACTACCACTAACAATACTACTACTTCTACTTCTACTACAACTACTACTACTACTACTACTACTACTAATGTTACTAATACTGTTACTACTGTTACTACTCTACTACTACTACTACTACTACTACTACTACTACTACTAATATTAATACTGATGCTAACAATATTGCTGATATCAATACTACTACTACTACTGCTACTACTGCTACTGATGCTGCTACTGATACTATTACTACTACTACTACTACTATTACTATAACTACTACTACTACTACTACTACTACTACTACTACTACTACTACTACTACTACTTCTACTACTACTACTACTACTTATACTACTTATACTACTAGTACTACTGCTACTGATACTGATGATGATGCTAATGCTGATGATGATACTACTACTAATAATACTGTTGCTGCTATCAATACTACTACTATTACTACTGCTACTGCTACTGATGCTGCTTCTTATACTACTAGTATAACAAATAATAATACTAATAATAATATTGTTGCTATCAATAAAACTACTACTACTACTGCCACAAATACTACTACTACAATTACTGATATTGATACGGCTGCTGCTGCTGCCACTGATATTTGTGCTACTACTACTACTATTACAACTACTACTACTACTACTACTACTACTACTATTTATTATGATAATATTTCTAATTTAGCTGATGATGCTGCTACTACTTTATAACTAATACTGCTTCTAATAGTGTTAATTCTGTTACTACCACTACTACTACTACTATAACTACTACTACTACTACAACTACTACTACTACTACTACTCCTACTACTACTACTACTACTGCTGCTGCTGCTGCTTCTAATACTGCTACACATATTGCTGCAGATACTACCACTACTACAACAATTACTATTATTGCTACTGCTGCTGCTTCTGAAATTTTTATTACTACTACTTCTTCTGCTACATCATCATTATCATGGCATTATTATCTCAACATCATCTTCATCATCAACCATCACTATCATTATCTGCATCATTATCATTATTATCATCATCATCATCATCATCATCATCATCATCATCATCATCATCAAACATAATCATCATTAATCATCATCAATCGTTATTGTATGCAGCAACAACAGCATAATCTGTTTAATCAATATCAGTAGCAACAGATGTAGCAGCACTATAATTATCACAGTTAACTGTATTAACAGAATCATCGCATAGTCAAATCACTAACAACAAAACTGTCATTATAAATATCATCTCAATATCATCATATTATAACCACCACTCCGGGCTAAGACGGAAGCGCGATTGACTATCAATCCAATGGTCATGCGTTCAAATCCCCTCCCGGCCACACTCTGTATATCTATAGACGAATCCTAATGAGACGCAATGTCGTATAACAATTAACACGGAAAGAGTGGCCGGGCGGGGACTCGAACGCACGGGCCCTTATTTGAAGATCAAACCGACTTAGCTTAGCGGGTCCGTCTAGACAGTACTGTAATCATCATAATACATACTCAATGCTGATTGACTGCAAGGCAATTAACGAAATACAGGCATTTCTGGCGTTTAAAAAGTTTCCAGATAATTGTTTTTGTCAATTTTCCGTATGTATAAAAATACACTTAATATAGAAGATGCCCACACAAAGTCGGTATTTGTCATTCTATTGTTAATAGGCGGAAACTCTAATTGGTGGTAGTGTTGTTGTCCATTTAAATTTAATCTAGCAGTCTAACTTTCCATTATTATAGAATGCAGTACGAAGTCTGACTAATCCCCTCCCACCCCCATCCCCACCCAAACTCCCTTAATTGCAGCAGCGTCATGTCGGTCTTCCTTTGTGATCTACACAATGCATATTTGACACGCGTTATTTTAGCAATATAAGAAACATAAGCAATAGTTTAATGACTGCAAAACTGAGTGAGTGAGTGAGTGAGTGAGTGAGTGAGTGAGTGAGTGAGTGAGTGAGTGAGTGAGTGAGTGAGTAAAATTTTACCTAAATTCATTTAAAAGCAATTTAATGACGATAAATGCGTATTTAATTAAAAGTTATAGTCGGTAATGAAAATAAGAAAGGAATTAATACATTTTACTTTTAAGCAAGGAATTATATATACACGTCCATTTTTCTTTTTATCATTTCAACCGTTCCGTCAATATTAGCCGTAAAATTCATTGTCATTTGATTGGATATTTTATACGGGATGACACGGCTTGCAGTCATGGGATTATAGATCACTTAGTGTTGCATCGCAGGAGGCATATTTAAGATATTAGAATAGGCCATATAATTGACAGATATTTATTTATTTATTTATATCTTTATTTAAGTCTCATCTATGTACAAACATATAAATAAAACATACAGTAACACATACAACGTACATAGCCATTCAATATTAGAATTACAAGAGACTATCGCTATAATATTGACATAAAATATATACAACTATCACAGATTATTCATGCATTATTTTTGAAAAAGATGTATACTATAAAGCATTATATACTAAGAATTGAGACACCGGCGCTAATCTTGGCTCGAGACCTAGAAGATTATTAAAATAACTTTTGTTAAATCGTGAAAGGAAAAATAAATGCAAATGCATCGCTATATAGTCAAAAGCTTTTTAAAAATATTTTAAAAGATCAGTTATCACCCCAGATCAGATCTGGAATGACCTGATTAGCACCGATTTCTCAACATAATATAAAATTAATTTGTTTTACATTTAAGATATAATACATTATTTATATAAAATATTTCTACGTTTTTGTAGTATTGTAAAACAGGTTTTGGCACATATTCTTATCATATCTTTATTGGAAAAGAGAAACTTCATTTTATTACAGTCATCAAAATTATTAAAGTTTGCATCTATGCTTACTGCTTTAAGCATCAGATCTGTCCTAATATCTTTATAAGAGGCACATTTTAAAATAACATGACACTCATCTTCTATAGCATCATTACAGAAAGGACATAACCGGTCATTCTCATTAATACCCTCATATCGACCAGTTTCTAGTTTTAATGGCGCAACACCACATCTGAATTTTGCAAACGCTGATCTATGCTTCATTGGTAGCACAATTTTACAGTAATTTTCTACTTCATAATCATTTTTAAAAAGCCTATAAGTTCTTAATTTGTTACGTCCATTACCACGTATACTAGTTGTTTGATTTACACTTGCTTTCCACTCCGTAATATATATAGACATCATCTTTTCAAATACAGTATCAACAAATTTAATTTTGTTAATGTTTGAGTATGTATGAATATGAAGCTGTAAACTATCAAATTGATTTATAACTGTGAAAACCCAATTTTTACAAGAGTTATTAGCTTTATTTCGTGCCCAAATAAATATTCTTTTATTTAATCTTGTATCAATTGTATAGATGTTGCGTACCCAATGTCTGGCTATACATTTCCATTGTTTGACTATTGGAGGGACCTAACCGATATCGCCTGAAATGGCTGCAGTAGGTGTATATTTGCCAGTTCCCAGAAAAAATCGCATCGCCCTATTTTGTATTGAATTTATGCACGAATAAGATTTAACGCCCCATATTGTAGCTCCATACGATATAACAGACCAAACAAGTGAATTAAACAACTTTGTAAATACTTTATGGGGCATTCCACCTAAGCTTTTATACCTGGCAATAAGTAAACCTAGAGCACGACCAGCGCTTTGAGCCACTATTTTTGCAGTTACATTAAAATCTAGATGCTCTGTCAATGTTAATCCAAGATATACATATTTATCAGTATAAGTTAGAACATTGTCACCGCAAGTAAATACAATATCTGATTTAGCAATTGACAATGGTCTGAAATGTACGATGCTACTCTTAGTAAAGTTAATTGTCATACTGTTAATACTGTTAAGACAGATATGCGCCTATCTCTATTTAGATATATTTCTCATTCATTGTTCCTGATTATGACTTTTTCAAAACGAGACTATGTATTATGTTAATTACAAGATCTAGTACGGTTATGTTATCGAAGATTGTTGAACAATATGATTTTAATTCCTTGTATACAAAAATCAAACACTTATCTTGTTTCAGTCCACAATAGCATTCCATCCTGTAGATATGAGTCGCTAACTGAGTGGAAATTAAGTGTTCTCTCTACAAGATAAAACAGGCTTTTGTCCTACATTCAGATAGTGCATCTATTGTGGTGGCTGTTCAATTTATATATATATATATTAAAGCAAAACATCCAAAACAGATATTGTGATATTTTTTTTTTATATAAAAAGAGCTTTTAAATTAATTAGGTTGTAGATGGTCAATTTTTCGCGTAGGATAAAACATACGGTCATAGTTATTTTATTTATATTTCTTCATTTTTTAATTTAAAAACGTTTTTACCAAATCTCTCCGCATAAAAGTGAAACCTATGTTCTTATGATATGTGGTTGAAACGACGGTGTGGTGTTTTTAAATTGTTTATTCAGTTTACGTTGTGATGTCATATCCATGACTTGTAAGGACAACTTTTAGGTTTCCAAAACAAAAACATAATATACTAGTGGACACCAATTTCTGTTAAATAATAAATTGAGAAATCAGACCCCCGTTGATTTTCAAATGCATGAAATCATGAAATAACAGTTTCAAAAGCATATCACGGTAAACTTCCCTATCGGCGGTAAAAAATCAAAAGTCAATGATCTTCGAGTTGACACAGCGTGTGAACAGGAAATGGAATAATTAGCGATAATTACATTGCTGGAGGGCATACTTCGCACTGCTTTATTAGGGCTGGTGTTAAAATTGCTATATAAATATTAACATATGTTACTTTAATTGAAATTATGCAGAATACAGAATAGTTTATTTTGTGTGTTTAAGGTTTGTTTTTTTTTTGGCGAGTAAGAAATGTTGATTATTTAAGAATAAATTGATTGTTATTGTAAACCTGTATGACTGATTGATGAGTATATTTTCGGTAACATTATTGATAATAATACTTGTTGATTATATTAATCATACTGATTGTGTATTTACTTAATATATAACTTCATAGACTAGGAGATTATACTTTCTTATTTTATTAATTATCTATATTTAATGATCTAGAGGATTGATTAACTTTCTTACTTAATTGTAGATAGGTCGTGTGTTCGAATCCCCGCCCGGCATGTCTCCCGTCCGTAATGATTGATATACGACATTGCGTCTCATTATTATTCATCTCTCACCGCTGGTTAAAGTTGGAAAGTTACCAGTTACTTGCGGAGATGGGGTGTGCTCGAGTACTGGTTAACATTTCAGGATTCTAGAAAACGGCGGTTAGATAAAATGATCATCTGTTAAACTTCAATGACATAAAAATGACGCTAACCATTAAATCAATCAATCAATCAATCAATCAATCATAATAATTAAATAAATGGATGGATGGATGGATGGATGGATGGATGGACGGACGGACGGACGGACGGACGGACGGACGGACGGACGGACGGACGGATAATCAATCAATCAGTCAATCAATCATAATAAATAAATAAATAAATCAATCAATTAATAAATAAATAAAAATATAAAAAATGAATGAATGATTGAATGAATGAATGAATGAATGAATGAATGAATGAATGAATGAATGAATGAATGAATGAATGAATGAATGAATGAATGAATGAATGAATGAATGAATAAATGAATGAATGTATGAATGAATAATTTATTAACCGTATGCAGACCAATGTAAAAATATTATAAGATAATGTTTTAATCAGCAATATGTGTAATAATATCGATGACCAGTCAAGTTCTTATTTACCGTCGCGCTTTAAACTGGTCATTTTGGCGAGCATATATCGATAACCAGATCACACCGCTCTTAATTATGAAATGTGAATTCAAGTGCACCTGCTAAACGTTCTGGTTGCTGATTGGATATCTCGCTTAGATTATCCAATCAGCAACTGGAATGCTTAAGCTTAGCGTTTAGGTTGCTGATTGGATTATCTAAGCGTTTATCCAATCAGCAACCGGAACGCTTACGCTAAGCGTTCTAGTTGCTGACTGGATAAACGCTTAGATAATCCAATCTGCAACCAAAACGCTTGTTTAATCGTAAGCGTTTGGCGTTCATTTACTAGGCGTTTCCGACGCGTTTCGGCCCGGCAATAAAACGGTTCCCGTACTGTATCTGTGTACACAAAAGGAATCAACCCTACAACATCAGTGTGAGAGGTATGTGACATTGAGGCAGTAAACTATACCATTAGGCAATGCCATAGATCACATCATAAATGGCACAGGTATTTGAAGGATAAATATACGCATACATTTGTAAGTCATGCCCTGTTTTTATCATCATATAGATTTCTACATATATTCACAATGCTCAGAGAACAGCTTTGATATACACAGTACTGACACAAATGCATGTTTAGCACAATGCTAGTAAACTATCTACTGGTCATTCACAACTCTCGTTAATTGAAATTGCTACAAATCAAGTAAGATGCGAAACTTTTCTGTCATTCATTTCACTTTTTCTTTCATTCCAAACTTATTACATGATCGAAAAATATTAAACAGGAAATTCACATTTTGTTTTAATTTAAACATGTCACGTTTAGCAATTATAACCCATATCGATCTATTCTCAATTTTAAACACATCCCGGTGACATCATAACCCAACCATACCCTTATTTTTTTATTGGTAATCCATAAGGACAAGCCACATTCCGGTCTAACGTTGACACATAACCCAACTCCTCGGCACAGAGTGGTATCGTACCACATTACCCGCGCTATCAAATAGATAACATCGAAAATTATAAACGTATTATATATTTTTTATTATTATCATTAATACAACTCTTTTTGAATTTCAAATTAAGCGGATAAGTAAGACTTGTAGCCATAGCGGTATTTATACTCGTGAGAAACTAGAATAAATGTTATACACATGTTTAAAGGTTAAAATGGTTTAAAACAAATAAGCTCCATATACACCTTAATCGCACGACTACATCCATCCAACACTGTGTCGTTTATGTCCACAGAAGTGCGTTTGTTTCGTAATAGTTAGTGTTCATTTTTTAAACAAATAACATTAAAGAAACCAAAGGGAGCTAAATGGCTAAGTGTTAAACGTCATTTGACTGACAGTTTGACGTCATTTGATATTCTACGATGAAAGCTGAGATGATTGACGTTTTAAAGTTGATGTTTGCCAAGGTCGTTTCTAAGCATAGCCGCGCGGTTTGTAATTTGTACATGGCTCGTTCAAAATTGAATCAAGGGCGGAGTCTGTTCAATGTTATTCACGCAGTGATAATGAACTTCTTAATAATTAAGAACGAACTGAATAATTAAATTGTTTTGTAGAATGTTTTATCAAATAAGAGCAATTTTGGAAATTGAAGCGATTCCATTGTTTGTCAAATGAGGTTAAACACTAAGTATAACTTTAAACTGCAATTAAATTGGCCAATTATTTCGGGTGTTCTTATCATTATCGTTTTCTTTCGTTTTCTTTACAAAATAGTGTTAATAATGATAATAATGATAATAATAGTAATAGTAATTATATAATAATATTAACTAAAAAAGGTAATAATGAAATTTGGGCCCTTATTTTATCTCGAACGTATTATTTTAAAAAGTACTTGTACTTAGATTCATTGGCGAATTATTATTATATTATTATTATTTAAAAAAATGGCAATAGTTAAAGAAGTCAATAAATGAGAAGAATACTAGATTAATTAAACGCAGTCAGATAATTAGCTTCATCCACACCTTAAGCGCGCGACTATAGCAATGTGTCATTTATGTCTACACAGATACGGTTGTTTCGAGTAACTTTAAACTCTGATTAAATTACCCAATTAAAATGTGTGGAGGTAATCGATATTGACAACGTATTATATTTCATAAGTATATATTATGATACTCTTTTAACAGATATTTATGAATGTCAGAATGAAGGACTTTTATATATATGTGGCGACCTCAATAGTAGATGTGGAGATATGGAAGATTTTATTAACGGCGTTGATGACATTTTTGCACGGGATGTTATCGATTTTAAAACAAATCATTATGGTGAGCTATTTATAGATTTTCTTATCAGTACCAATATGTGTATGTTAAATGGGAGAAATTGTTCTAACAACAATTATACATCTATTTCTACTAAGGGTTTGTCAGTGATAGATTATTGCATTTTCGGTCATGATGATTTGTCTCGTTTTACGGATTTTTCAATTGTTAGGACTGTGGATTTAATAAACAGGTCAGGTGATTTGAGTTCTCTTGCACAAACTTGTATACCAGATCATTCTTCATTGTTTTTAACATTTTGCGCTGTGATACTGAAACACCACTTAGTAATAGTTATGATAAATTTGATTTAACTAAATTACCAGATTATTTTCTAAATAATACAGAAGTGCTTACTGATGTTGATATTGCTATTGACAAGATAGAGCAAGGATTACAAACACAACATGATATCGATAGTGTTTATCAAGATTGGTGTAGTATAGTTAAGAATAATATGTACAACCAAATACTCTTTAAAACTATACAGTCTAATCAACACAATAAAAGATGTAGACCTGGTAAAAAATGGTGGACCGAAAGATTGTCAGAAATATGGACTGATGTTAGTAATGCCAAACGATGGTGGCTTACGTGTACTCAACCAAATGTTAAAAAAGATCTTAAATCTTAATATGTACAAGTTCGTAAATTATTTGATCGTAAAGTACAAAAGTCAAAGCGTTTTTATTGGAACTCTTTACAAAATGAATTGCTTATTGTTTGTAATGTCGATTAGTCAAAGTTCTGGAAGTTTTTAATGAGTTAGTTGCTTGTTCATAATACAAGAGGTGACATCCGCCATTAAAACATGAATAGGAACAAAACATGTGTACCTAGCGATGAATTGATAAATGAATTTCTGATCGAATCGGTGGATATTTTAGCTGGGCACATAACAGACATGTTTAATATTATGTTTAATGCCGGATATTTTCCACAAAAATGGTCAGAGGGGTTCATTGTACCATTACACAAAAAGGGGGATAAAAGTACTGTCGCCAATTATAGAGAAATCTCCAGAATATCTATAACATAGTTTAAATAATCTTTCATTTTATTGTGATAAATGGGGATTAGAAGTTAATGTTGCTAAAACAAAAGTAGTTGTTTTTAGAAAGAGAGGAAGTAGAGTAGAAAAATGAAAAATGGTCTTTTATAAATGATTTAATTGACGTTGTTAATGATTTCTATCTTGGGGTTGTGTTTAATTGCACATGTTCGTTTGTTTTATATAATCAATCATTATATGGAAAATCACTTGACGCCATGAATATACTATTGATACATAATGCAAATGTGAATTTAATCCCAAAACATGTATGCTGTTTTTGATGTTTTGGTTAGTTCAATAAACTACGGATCCCCGGTTTGCGTTTTTTCTAAATCAAACGATTTGGAACGCATCCATCTTAAATTCTGTAAAAATATTTTGGGAGTTAAACCGAGTGCCTGTTATAATGGCTTGTATGGTGAATTTGGCAGATTTCCACTTTTCATCATTAAATTTTTTAATATCATAAAATACTGCTTTACACAGATAATATAATATTAAAATTGATATATCAACACCTGGTAAAAGAATGTGAAATTTTGTTTTAAATTATTTATTTAAATGTAGTTTCTACAAAACGTTACAGATATTGTTTAACTAAAATTCATATTTCCGCTCATAATTTGAAAATAAAAACGGGAATATATGCCATATAGAGACTAGATAGACAAGACAGACTGCGTATATACTGTGGCAAAAAAGTTTTGGAAGATGAATTCCATTTTATCATTGAATGAAAAGCTTATAGTATTAAAAGACCAAAATATATTAAAAAATACTATACAAAAAGTAGTAGAATGTTTAATTTTTTAAAGTTATTGAAATCATCAAAAATGAATAAATTATATGTTAAATCTTTGTAAATTCACATCAGAGGCATCTAAAATTAGAAACGCAATACCGCTGAATAATGCACTTTGATTTCATCCTCAAACTTAGAGTAATTCATATATAACTTCTATATAAGAAATATTACTGTAACATAAGACAACGGTGTAAAGATTATATTACTTGAAACACCTATCACGTGTGTTTGTATATGTATGTAATTTGTATTTGTACCTGATGAGAAACTGTATACAGTTTAAGTCAATACAATTCTGTTATGTTCTGTATGTTCTGTTCTGTTCTGTTCTTATTTAAATATTTCATTAACGTTGCAGAGCAGTTTGCATCACGACACAAGTGATATATAATAGTAAGTAGCAGTGTGCATCGCGACATCAGTGATATATTAGTGAATAGCAGTTTGTATCGCGAATTCAGTAATATATTAATTAGTAGCAGTTTGTATCACGACATCATTTAAACAAAAGTTGATTAAAGTGAACAGTGTTAACACGATTACATCTTAGAACATTATTAGACCGGTATTTTTGCTCATACTAAGTAAATTTTGTTGAATTGCATATATATTGTATAATTGTATATTCATAATTTTATTTTATGTAAAAATAAAATCGTAAAATATTTGAGTAAAAGTTATATTCTACTATAGCGAGCTGTTGGCCCTTGGTCATTTTGTTTTGCTATAGTCTGTTAGTTTAAACGTTGTGTGCAGACAAATGTTAATTTAAATCTGTGTGTTGATTAGTAAAGCTGTGTGCTGATTAAATAAAGCTGTGTGCTCATCTTAATAGCTGTGTGCTTATTTAAACGCTGTGTACGGACTGATATTTAGTTAATGGCTCTGTGCTTATCTAAAGACTATGTGCGGACTAATATTTAGTAAAAAGCTGTGTGCTAAAAGTAATACATGAAGCTGCGTGCTAAGATTCAGAGATGTGTGCTGATTAAATAGTTGAGTGCTATGCTAAATAGCGGGTTGATTGGAAGGTTGTGTGCGTAGGCGCAATAACTATGCACGGCGAATAAGAAAAAAAATGGGAAGGTACGTGCAGGTACCAAAGCATATTGATGTCGAAGGTTTGGACCAGGGCGTGTGCCATAAAAGATGAGAAAAATACTTTGAACTCGGGGTCGTAAAGAAGATCAATTTGGAATTATAGAACTTTAAAAGACGTTTATTTTTGTGCCAATATCAGTCATTATTTTAACGGATTAACTTTAAAAGATATCATATCATTACATATATATTTAGTTTATATTGTATTAAATAGTTTAGTTTTAAATACATCTACGTGTGTTTTTTTTCTATTCTCAAAACTATTTAAAAACGATACCACGATAACGAGAAAGTGTGATAGACACCACTATTTGGATTGAAATTCTTTAATTTTGATAATGATGTTTATGTATGTGGAATTTATTTATGAGGGAAGATTAACCTGCATATAATATTGCTACTGTTAATTTATTTGAACATCTGAATTATAATATAGATTTTAAGTCTCTGGTCGATGTACGTTATGGGTGATTTGAATAGCAGAGTTGGCGCTTAACATTACTTTATTATGCAAGACAATGTAAATTATTTACGGACGATATTAATTATGTTCCCGATATTGTATTTCAAATATTGTAAGCCTAAAGAATTTTTGACAAAAGAAAACGAATAATCATGCCAGAAGTAATGACATCTTATTGGAGAAATTCCGAAATATTTTGCTAGTTTAAGTGATGATATATTTCAGACATCGAATGCAGATGCCGAATCTTTTCTATAATTATATTGATTGTATTCACAAGTATTGTTCATTCGAGTAATTGGACCAGCAAATTACTGTTAGTGAAATATTGAGCGCTAACATAAGTTTGAAAGCTGGAAAATCGTTTGGGAGCGATTTCTTATTAAGTGAGTATTTTATTGAAAGTATTGATATTTTTAGGCTCGCATTTGTGTGATATACTTTTAATGCTATTTTGACCTCCGGCTTTTTTCCTAACAAGTGGATAGAGTGGGTGATTATCCCTATACACAAAACATCTGAAACATTTTGTGATAATAATCTTAGCAAAGGAATAACAGTGTTAGATATTGATGAAAATGGCATCTTGTGGGTTAAATTTTGTAAAACCTTTTTAACATTGAAACTGACATATATGCATGCTTTTCAAATGTACCTCCTTGTAATTCAGTTTATTTTACCCTACATGAAATAAGTTTCTATAATAGAATTGAACACAATGTTAGAAAATATTCAGAACTTGGTAATGTGATGTTAATAGGAGATCTAAATGCAAGGTGTGGAGAGAGGTCAGCTATATTACTCAACACAGTTGACTTTAAGAAGTATATTCCTACCTTAAGCAGAGATGATACTGTTGATATAAACTATATAAAAGCTATCCCACATAGATTTAGTATGGATAAAACTGTGAATTCTTCTGGTCTCAAATTACTGGAAAAATGCTGAAACAGTAACTTAAAAATTGCAAATTGGAGAATGGGTGATGATGCAGGTGTTGGAATGTTTACTTATATGTCAACTAATGGTAATAGTCTTATTGACTATGCTGTATGTTCAAGCGAATTATATCCCTTTATTAATGACTTTATGGTTCATGACATGTATTCTTGTTCTACACATGCCCCTATTCAAATTAATGTATGTGTCAAATGTCGGCCTACTGAGGTTTTTACTAAACCACAAAAATCAATAAAATCATATGGGATCAGGATAAGGTAAGCGACTTTAAAGAAACCATGACAGCTGAAGCTAATAGTATTTATTGCATTGTAAATAACATTATATCATCTGATATAAATTTGAATAATGGTGTTGATAGTATATAAAAAATTATATATGATAATGCTTTTAATGTATTTGGGCAAACTATAAATATACCAGGCTCCGACATAAAAAACGTAAATTCAAAAGCCCATGGTTTACACCAGAATGTGAAGTTGAAAGACGTGAGTTTCGTAAAGCAAACAAGATATTTAATAAATGTAGAACTACAATTAACAGTGAAATACTAATTGCAAAAAGACGAAGGTACAGGTTAGCCAAACGCAGAGCACGCGCTAAATTTTAAAATTAAACAAAGACATGATTTACATATTTTTTCTAAATCTCAACCCCAAAAATTTTGGGCCGAACTAAAGAAACTGAAAACTAAAAAACCGAAACAAAACAAAATTAGCCATGAAGAATTTTTTGAACATTTTAAAAATCTATTTTCATCAAATACAGAATTTGCGAATGAAGAAGTTGAAGAACAGTTAATAATGAAACATTATTTATAAATATTATACAACAACTGAATCATGACTTTGATACTCAGGAGGTTAGGAAGGCCATATCAACACTTAAGGCAGGCAAAAGTGGATGTATAGATAATCTGATCCCAGAAATGTTTTTAGAAAGTAGTGATATTTTGGCACAATCTCTATGTAAACTGTTTAACTTCATGTATGAAAGTGGCTTTTACCCAGAAAACTTGACTAAAGGATCTAGTGTTACCATTTCCAAGAAGGGCAATATAAATGAGGTAAATAATTACAGAGGTATAGCTTTAACAAGTATTTTTTCAAAGATCTTTTCTATTTTACTTGATACACGATTACGGAATGGGGTCAAATAGTTTGCTTTCTGATTACCAATTTGGTTTCAGAAAAAATAAAAGTACTAAAGATTGCATTTTTGTATTAAGTTTTATCATTGATAGTCATTAATACGGAAAAGAAAAGTTATATTGTGCTTTTGTGGATTTTCAGAAAGCGTTTGATGTTGTTTATCGTAATGGAATATGGTTTAAATTACTTTTATTAGGTGCATCAACAAAAATTGTTAACATGTTAAAATCAATATATGAGAGTGTAAAGTCCTGTGTGAAAGTTGATGGCCATGTTACTAAATATTTTAATAGTAATACGGGTGTAAAACAAGGAGAGCCCTTGTCGCCCTTCTTGTTCAATTTATTTGTAAATGACATGCATGATTGCTTAAAATATGACACTTTTGACAGTATTACAATTGACCAATTACAAATGTTTATGTTGTTTTTTGCCGTTGATACAGTATTATTTTCATATTCAAAAGAGGGTTTACAAATAATGCTCACAAAATTATATTATTATTGTGACAAGTGGGGTTCAACTGTAAATATAGCGATAACTGTTGTTATGGTTTGTAGAAAAGGAAATAGACAAGACAATTTTGTAGTATTCTATAATAATAATAATAAGCTAAGTAATATACACAAATTTACCTATTTAGGAGTTACCTATCATATAATGGTAGTTGTTACCAATCACAAAAGCATTGTCTGAACAAGCCTCAAGAGCAGTATACTCATTATATTCATTATATGATAGTGTTTCACTAGAAATAGGAGACAAAATTAAATTATTTGATTCCATGATTTCGCCAATTTTGAATCATGGATCAGAAGTGTGGGAGTTCATAAGTCACCAGATGTTGAACGCATACATTTAAAATTTATGTAACAATTGTTAAATGTAAGACAGCAAAAGGCGAATGCTTCGATATATGGCGAGCTTGGTCGTGTTCCATTATATATTATAAGAAAGGTCAGAATAGTAAAATACTGGTACAAAATTATCAAAAATCCTGACTCCCTAGTACACAAAGTATTTAATTTACAGGATGAAAATGGCAATCATATAAACAATTTTGCTAGAAATATCAAACAACTGTTAGATTCATTAGGATTCTCATTTATATGGAATTCTAATAATGTTACAAATTTACAACTAAATAACATTGTTCAGTGTATTTATAAGCAGTATTTACAGCAGTGGTTTGCTGACCTTAGAACGTCACCCAAACGTGAAACATATCAAATTATAAAGAGCAAGTTCGATTATGAAACTTATCGTTCAAGTGTTCAAAACAATAAATACAGAACTGCTTTAACCAGGTTTAGATGTTCTGCATACAATGTAATGATTGAGGAAGCAAGATACAGAAACATTGAAAGAAACACAAGATTATGTACTAAATGTAATTTGAACTCGGTTGAAACAGAATACCATTTTGTATTAGTTTGTCCATTTTATTTTTGACACCGGCCATCGATGACAAAATTTAAAAATCTGATGAATACAAAACAGAAACAATTATTAAACAAAGTAGCAAAGTTTGTGTTTCTTGCTACAAAACAAAGGCGACGACAAAATATTAGCTGACACATGGACAGTAATGTACTTGTAAAGATTTGTGTGATTAAATGTTATATGTATATAACAATCTGGTGACATTATAATAATAACTCATTAACAATGTATATGTGTGTGCGTGTGGTTTCCTGTTATGTAAATAACTAAATACCATAAAGAAAGTTCTAAATTGCATGTTACAACACTGTGTAAAAACAGTAAGCAGAAATGGTCGAGTATGAATAGGTCAATTATTGCTGAGAAATCACATATTATTATCTTGTTGTAACAAGGTTACTCATACTATTCATAGATTAAAGTGACATCTATTAATAATATGTTGCAGGTCATATTAAGCTGTACAGTCATCTCACATAGATTAAATTTTCAATAATCAGTTACTTTTCGCAATGCGCTGAATAACAATCATGGCATGTCAGACGATTCTGCGACTGTAAACAAGTAAATAACAGCCGATAACCTTTTGCAATCATTCATGCGTTGTCTATTTCAGCAGCAATAAATACGAATGTTACTCTTACCAACACTCTGGCAAACAACACTGATAAGAACTTAAAAAATCCGATTATTACGCGACACTTTTTCCCCCCAAAATAGAACATGTGAGAATTCTGCAAGCATCTAATGGATCTGGACTTCCGGTGATTAGGTATAATAATCGCCCCACAAAAATATTATTGATTATTATCATCGTCATAATAAATAAGTCGTACTTTTTCAATATTGATTGTAAGATATAAATTGTTTTTTCTTTATAGAAATGTTTATATAATACAGTCTTCTTATAGATACTGTAACAAATGTTATATCATGTTTTTTCACAAAGTATTGTGTGGTGTGCGAGGTAGCTGTGTGTGTGAAGTGTGTGGTGTGCGAGGTAGCTGTGTGCGTGAAGTGTGTGGTGTGTGAGTTAATGGCTGTTGTTAGATTTATTATTGTACTATCATGATAGCCATACATATGGCGATGAACATGTATATTTTGACTTGACTTGACTTGTAAATGACACAATGCTTGCTGTAGTCTCGCGATCAAGGTGTGAATGAAACTAATTATCTGACCGCGTTTAAATAATCGGATATTCTTCTCATTTATTGACTACGTTAACTATTGACAAACAAAATAAAATAATTCGCTAATAAATCTGATTATTAGTACAATTTAAAAGAATACGTTCGAGATAATATAAGTGCCCAAATTTTATTATTGTTGTTATTAAGTTGATATTTTTACTTTTATTATTACTATCATAATTATTACTATTATCATTATAAATATCATTTTATTATTATTATTATTATTATTATTAATATTTTGTAGGAAAAACGACAGTAAACGATAATGATAAGCACACCCGAAAATAATGGCAAATTTGTCCGCAGCTCAAAGTTATACGAAACAACCATATCTATGTGGACATAAATGACACATTATTGGCAGTAGTCGCGCGATCAAGGAGGGAATAACGCGTTCGGCGGATATAATTACTTTTAAACCATTTTGATCTATAAGTTTGTATTTAAAATTTATTCCATCTAGTGTCTTGCGAGTATAAATACCTGTTATGGGTACCAGCTTTACTTATCCGCTAAGCGTCCACTTAATTTAAAATTCAACCAATATACTAACACTTTTTTAATTTCAAATTTGGTAATCATGATAAAAAATGTATAATATAAAATTAAAGTTTTCGACATTATATCTTTATAGCGCGGGTACGGACTCGTGGGACGTCGTATTTATACCCCGTGATGTTGCGCGATACCACGCTATGACGTCAACGGTTAATTTGGGATATACAGGAAGAGGCGCGTGTCACGGACGACGTATCGATGCTTGAATTGGTCAAAACAGTTCGATGAAAACTGAACTTTTTCCTCGCTACAACTTTATATACATGTATAAAGTATTACAATTATTTGCCATGGTAACACTATATTTTTTGCTAGTATCTGAACTCAGAGCAAAATAAAATTTGAAGCTCTTAAATGGCATAAACAGTATTTTAAGATATTTCGATTATAAAGAAAGAAACTTTTGTATGAATGACAATTTTTTTCGTTTGTGAAATCGCATGGCCTTTGATGCATTAATAATAACCGTCGCGATATGACTGAAAAATTGTTGAAAGCGACGCTAAACACCATACAACAACAACAACAAGCATTAATAATGGCCGATAACTATCGTAAACGTGAATAAATAGTGTTTTAAATCTAAATTTAGTGATCAGTAAATCGAATATGTATAAAAGCTGTTTTGCAGAGGGAAAAAAAACAAACGTAAAACTTAAAAAAAGATAAAAATGAACATAATTATGAGCAAATTGTTTTCCCATTTTGTCGGAACATAATTCTCTTGAAAAGAAGTTGCCTTGGAATTCAAACACAGATCGCTACTTCGACAGTCTCTAACCACTGCGATTAAAATGGTGTTACAGGATAGTATGCATAATTATGTTTATAAAATAATCATCTTGAACATAACCGCTAGGCTTATTAGATAAATGAATATGAGAAAATAAGGTATTAACCAATTATACAATTATAAAACTAGAAAATACCGAAAATAGTTCCAAGACAGCTGGTAATTGTCTCGGAGCTGAATTAGGATGATCGGCGATTCGGAACTCAACTGTTGAACTACTTTTCGGTGGTATAATTTCTTTTAGACACATGGCAGCCATTTAAAAGAGGATCAATTAAATGATAAAGAAATTGAAAAGAGGTCTGTAGAAAGTTCACCTCCCACCCTTGTATAGTATGTTATTTTTTCAGTAGTTTTTACACTCTTGTTGTTCTCTTTGGAGTGTACGTTCATGTCACTGAAAGACGCACACCATGCTTGATTAGTCAAATAAATACTGCCTCAAACCACTACATAACGATTAACATCACTGAATTAGTATGTAACTTTACCAGCAATTGTATGGTACACTCTATATATTACACCACGATGTAGCACAGTAACAGTGTTGGAATGGTATGGATTTTTTCTCAGTCCTGAACATTTTTATTTTTGGATCGGAAAGAGGGTTCATTCTATCAACATGATTTTCCTAGCTTCTTGTTATTCAATTTGTTCGCATTTGAGATATTTTGAGAGGGCTGACAGTTCTTTACAAATTTATCATGTTCCAGTTATGAACTGAAGACCTTCCGCCATTCACGTAAAACTTGTTTCCTTTCCACAGGAATACTTCTTCATCTGTGGCTGACAATCTCATGCGTGGCTGAAATATACAACAGTCATGTTTTACTAACTCTCTTCACAATATTATTAATTCACGTAACCACCGTTCCTGGGTATCCAATCACTTTTAACTGATTTTTCCGCAAGAAACTGATTTCTGTATCACATGAATTCTCAGAGGTCGGATATTAATGACCTACATACGACATGTCAAATCAAATCATCGACGAAAAATGTGCGCCGGGCCAGGGATTCAAACCCAAAGCTTCCGCATCACCACTAATTACAATCTGTTACTTATGTAACAGTTGCTCGACAAACTGAGTTACACCGGCCCTAGCATAAAACGGGGTTTAAAAGATGAAACAAGCCTGGTTTACATAACCTTCTTGTAAGATAAGTTATTTGGGCATTAAACAATCACAAGAAATGTGCCCACAACAGTTTTATCACAAATACTAATACCGCTTCGTAAATCTTCTCGCTGCTGTATATTTTCACTACTTCAATGGCCATACCTCTACTCTAACTGGGACAACATCAGGGAAACACTCGCTTTATTAATGACTTTTATCTTGGAAATTGAGAAGAGACCCATTTTGAAACCTTCGAGTTTGGGAAAAAACAGCGCGACTAAAGGGAAATGGGAACTTTGTAGCAAATTCGAAGATAAAGTGTAACACTTTTGATAGATGTGACACTCAAGGAAGTAATGAGATGTACTTTCTTTTTCACCGATTATACACAATGGGAATCTTCATTTTTTTTTAAAACATACGTTGCTTAAGTGAGCTACAATTTATACGGGGACGAGCATGTAAACGTGGACATTTCCTTGTAACTGTGTAAAAGATTTTTTTCAATATATTCCAATCTAAATGATGCTTAAATATTGTTATGCTTCGATTACCAGGGTTTTTTGGACTGGACTGCAGTTTGTTTGTCATCACTGCCATTACGTGAATAAACAAACTTTGATAAAAGTTTATCGTGTGTCATCATTTTAATTGGATTATCAACTGACTGTAGAATATATTTTATACTTCAGATAGTACTGTATTACCCCCCCCCCCCCCCCCCCCCCAATAAACGTCCAGGGGCGATGCATTATCAAAAATGGGTTCGTTTATTTGGGTCCCAGTTTTTAGAAACAATATTGTGTTTGATAATTGTTTCACAAGCAAATACACATTACACTGATCTACATTTTCAGACCATACTTGGTGGTGCTTTTTTTAAAAGGGGAAACGTTAATACAGGGGAATACGGTATATACACATTGTCAGTACATTGTTTGTCATAATTTGTTCAAACAAACACTCGTCGTAACAACTTTTTAATCATCATGGTATATTTTTCCAACATTCCTTTTATGTCTGCTAATGTTTTAGAATTTGTTTAGGATTGATGCTTCCAAGGTCTAAATCTTACAGTAAGTTTATGACATAGTACACACGACATGATTTCCCATGAAGTCAATATGACTTACACCAGACCGACTTACAGTTATTACAGTCATTTCATGACGTACATGACATCCCGTTAAGTCTCATTATATTGGCACCAGACCGACTGAGTCCTTGCATATATTTCATGAATCGCACAGTACATTCCAATATTGTACAAAACACTGTTAATATTATAGCTTAAACAATAAAAATATGAAATACCTTGATATTATAATTTATGCATCTTTAAAGGTACATTCAAAATAAATCAATTATGTTGATAAAATGCGTATAACAGACATCTTATAATCTTATAATGTTATTATTTCATATATCTCACTTCTAGCTTAACATTTTGTGCATGGTGCTTTTTGTTGAACTTTTACCTTAGGTAAATGTATACCTAGTATTTACATACATAACAAAATAAAATGGCTTAAGTTTGTATGATGGCATTAGACACATATAACTCAAACCTTCATGACTCTCCTTGTATAAGGTAAAACAATTTAATAATATGCAAATTATTCAATATTTTACTTGTTAACATTTTACCAAATGATCTCAATGAATAAACAAAGTTCTTATTTTATACGAATGTCACGTTTATTTAAAATAGTGACGGTTAAATCAAGTAACTGATATCTTAAATAATAATGTTTTTGGTAGTATCTCTTCCAGTTGATAATTTTGATTGTGGTGACCTTTGACCTTATAATTCGAAAGGTCAAATATCTGTTGGCGACCGATTGTTTATAATGTATAGTGGTAAATTCATACATTCAGGTTGCCGGCAATGAACACGCCATACTTCATGCATAGATTACTTGCAACATATATGAGCAATATCACCAGACTAATATAGGAGTAAAAACTTCAACATATATGAGCAATATCACCAGACTAATATAGGAGTAAAAACTTTATTTTACTTTTGATGTTTTCAATATAAAGTCAAGTAACATATACATTGTTTTATCATTAGTATCATTTGTCAAACATAGTTAACAAAACGTCACCAAAGATATATGAATAAATAACATTGAGTTGCATGCTATCAAAGAAAAATCAGGATGTGGGGAATCCTATATTCCAACAGTGTATGTATTCTTTAATATAATCTGTACCAACACTTGAAGTAAAGAAATATTGTTTGAAAGTTTAAATATATATCTTATACACAGGCTTAATGTGATGATTACATTTTCTATTGAATGTCCCACTACTCTATTTAACTTACCAATATATTAATGTTGATAAAACTATTTCATTATTTTCCTCAGTGTAGGTCGTCAGTTTTAAAGGGTTCCAATTATTTTTTGGCCATTTTGTTCATGGAAACAGGTACAGATTTAGATATATGGGAAATAACTTCCAAGTCTTCCATCTGCCTGTCATACCATCTCATTAAGTCGACATGGTTGACCTTTGATTTAATACATTTATGCGCGTTCGTTCTAATTTAATGTTAAATTTAAGTCATACCCATGAAATGTTTTCGTTCTGTGTTTGTTTATATCAACAATAATTTTAAGAGTCTAAACTCCATTGCGAAAGTCCGAGTTATGTTCGCTTGACTATTCATGAATAACATTTTCTCATATTACAGGACATACATCTATATGTCTCTTGTTAAAAACAGTTAAAGTCAGGACTTTAATAATTTGGTATTTTTAATGAATTCCCACCAACATTGGTGGGTTTAAAACTACAATTCCTCATTATAATGAAACTAAACGTAAATACTTTGTATACTCTTTGCAAGATCGCACACGTAAACGCAAAAGAGTACAACATAATAATAATGTCGCGCGATCTGACTTTCTTTGAAGAAACATATCTTTTTAGATTTTGGTAAAAAAAAACAAACATTTATTTTAGGAATGTTATATTAAATAGTATATGTTTCTGTTTCCAGACTAAAAACAAACATGTCGTCGTGGTGGGATTGGTTTACCGGAAGAAATAATAATAATAAATGTATTCATGGCCATGAACACAAATCACAACAAGAAAGTATTGATTGTTACAACATGGAGAAAACCAAGTAAACTTTATGTTATGTAATATCTCCTGTCTGTATGTTTGTTGGTCGGTCTGTATGTCTCTCTCTCTCTCTCTCTCTCTCTCTCTCTAGAACGCAAACCGTTTACACGCTATGGCAACCGAAGACATATACACCGTATTAGTATTTCCCGAGTAACCGGGAACAAGTGTGTAAAAGTGTACGAGCCAGTATAAACGGCAACGCACACCGTTTACACACTCTGGCTACCGGGAACATACGGCACACCGTATTAGTATTTCCCGAGTGACTGGGGACAATGTGTGTAAAATTGTACGAGCCAGTATAAACGGGGACGCACATCGTTTACAGACGCTGGCAACCGGGGAATACACACCGTATTAGTATTTCCCGAGTAACCGGGAACCAAGTATGTAAAACTGTACGAGCCAGTATAAACGGGAACGCACATCGTTTACAGACGCTGGCAACCGGGGAATACACACCGTATTAGTATTTCCCGAGTAACCGGGAACCAAGTATGTAAAAGTGTACGAGTCAGTATAAACGTGGACGCATACCGTTTACACACTCTGGTAACCGAGGACATACACATCGTATCAGTATTTCCCGAGTAACCGGGGACCAAGTGTGTAAAATTGTACGAGCCAGTATAAACGGGGACGCACATCGTTTACAGACGCTGGCAACCGGGGCATACACACCGTATTAGTATTTCCCGAGTAACCGGGAACCAAGTATGTAAAAGTGTACGAGTCAGTATAAACGTGGACGCATACCGTTTACACACTCTGGTAACCGAGGACATACACATCGTATCAGTATTATCCGAGTAACCGGGGACCAAGTGTGTAAAAGAGTACGAACCAGTATAAACGGGGTCGCACATCGTTTACAGACGCTGGCAACCGGGGAATACACACCGTATTAGTATTTCCCGAGTAACTGTGGACAAAGTGTGTAAAACTGTACGAGCCAGTATAAACGGGGACGCACATCGTTTACACACTCTGGCAACCGAGGTCGTACACACCGTATAAGTATTGACCGAGTAACCGGGGACAAAGTGTGTAAAATTGTACGAGCCAGTATAATTTTGACGCACACCGTTTACACACTCTGGCAACCGAGGACATGCACACCGTATTAGTATTTCCCGAGTAACTGGGGATCAACTGTGTAAAAGTGTACGAGACAGTATAAAAGGGGACGCACACCGTTTACACACTGTGGAAATCAGGGACATACACACCTTATTAGAATTTACCGAGTAAATGGGGATCAAGTGTGTAAAAGTGTACGAGCCAGAATAAACGGGGACGCACGCCGTTTAAACACTCTGACAACAGAGGACATACACAACGTTTTAGTATGTACCGATTAACCGCGGACCAAGTGTGTAAAAGTGTACGAGCCAGAATAAACGGGGACGCACACCGTTTACACACTCTGGCAACAGAGGACATACACACCGTATTAGTATTTACCGACTAACTGCGGACCAATTGTGTAAAAGTGAACGAGTCAGTATAAACGGGGACGCATACCGTTAACACTCTGGCAACCGGGGACATACACACTGTGTAAGTATTTCCCAAATAACTGTGGACCAACTGTGTAAAACTGTACGAACCAGTATAAACGGGAACGCACATCGTTTACGCACTCTGGCTACCGGGGAAATACATACCGTATTAGTAATCCCAAGTAACTGGGGACCAAGTGTGTAAAAATGTACGAGCCAGTAGAAACGGAGACGCACACCGTTTCGACACTCTGGCAACCGGAGACATACACACCGTATAAGTATTTCTCGAGTCACTTGAAACCAATTGTGTAAAAGTGCACGAGCCAGTATAAACGGAGACGTACATCGTTTACACACTTTGGAAACAGGGGACATACACACCGTATTATAATTTACCGAGTAACTGCGGACGAGCTGTGTAAATGTGAACGAGCCAGTATGAACGGGGAAGCGCATCGTTTACACACTGGCAACCGGGGAAATAACACCGTATTAGTATTGAACAAATAAACGGGTATCAAGTGTATAAAAGTGTACGAGCCAGTATAAATAGAGTCGCACATCGTTTACACTCTCTTGCAACAGGGGACATACCGTACTAGTTTTTCCCGAACAACATGGGATCAAGTGTGTAAAAGTGTACGAGCCAGTATAAACGGGGACGCACATCGTTTACACACTCTGGCAATCGGGAACATACACACCGTATTAGTATTTACCGAATTACCGGAGACCAAGTGTGTAAAAAGGTACGAGCTAGTATAAACGGGGACGCACATCGTTTACAAATTCTGACAACCGAGGACATACACACCGTATAAGTATTTCCCGAGTAACTGGGAATCAACTGTGTAAAAGTGAACGAGCCAGTATAAACGGAGAGGAACACCGTTTACACACTCCGGCAACCGGGGACATACACACTGTATAAGTATTTACCGAGAAACCTGGGACAAAGTGTGTAAAAGTGTACGAGCCAGTATAAACGGGGACGCACACCGTTTACAAACTCTGGCAACCAGGGACATACACACCGTTTTAGTATTTCCGGAGTAACGGGAGACCAAGTGTGTAAAAGTGTACGAGTCAGTATAAACAGAGACGCACACCGTATACACACTCTGGCAACCGGTAAAATACACACCGTATTACTATTTCCCGAGTAACTGTGGACAAAGTGTGTAAAACTGTACGAGCCAGTATAAACGGAGACGCACACCGTTTACACACTCTGACAACCGGGGACATATACACCGTATTAGTATTTCCCGAGTAACTGGTGACCAAGTGTGTAAAAGTGTACGAGCCAGTATAAACGGGGACGCACATCGTTTACACACTCTGGCAACCGGGGACATACACACAGTATTAGTATTTCCCAAGTAACCGCGGACCAAGTGTGTAAAAGTGTACGAGTGAGTATAAACGGGGACGCACACCGTTTATACTCTGGCAACCGAGGACATACACACCGTATTAGTATTTCCCAAGTAACTGGGAACCAACTTTGTAAAAGTGAACGAGTCAGTATAAACGGAGACGCATACCGTTTACACTGTGGCTAAAGGGCACATACACACCTCGTAAGTATTTCCCGAGAAACCGCGGACAAAGTGTGAAAAAATGTACGAGTCAGTATAAACGGGGACGCACATCATTTATACTCTGGCAACCAAGGACATACACACCGTATTAGTATTTCCCAAGTAACTGGGAACCAACTTTGTAAAAGTGTACAAGCAAGTATATACGGGAAAGCACACCGTTTACATACTCTGTCAACCGGGGACATACGGCACACTGTATTAGTATTTCCCAATTAACTGGGGACGATGTGTGTAAAAGTGTACAAGCCAGTATAAACGGAGACGCACGCCGTTTACACACTCTGGCAACCGCGGACATATGGCACACCGTATTATTATTTTCCGGTTAACTGGGGACAATGTGTGTAAAAGTGTACAAGCCAGTATAAACGGAGACGCACACCGTTTACACACTCTGGCAAATGGGGACATACACACCGTATTAGTATTTCCCGAGTAACTGAGGACAAAGTGTGTAAAAGTGTACGAGCCAGTATAAACGGGGATTCACATCGTTTACACACTCTGGCAATCGGGAACATACACACCGTATAAGTACTTACCGAATAACCGGGGACCAAGTGTGTAAAAGAGTACAAGCCAGTATAAACGGGAACTCACATCGTTTACACACTCTGGCAACCGAGGTCGTACACACCGTATAAGTATTGACCGAGTAACCGAGGACAAAGTGTGTAAAATTGTACGAGCCAGTATTAACTCTGACGCACACCGTTTACACACTCTGGCAACCGAGGACATACACACCGTATTAGTATTTCCCGAGTAACTTGGGATCAACTGTGTAAAAGTGTACGAGCCAGTATAAAGGGGGACGCACACCGTTTACACACTGTGGCAGTCAGGGACATACACACCTTATTAGTATTTACCGAGTAACTGGGGATCAAGTGTGTAAACGTGTACGAGCCAGAATAAACGGGAACGCACACCGTTTACACACTCTGGCAAAAGAGGACAAACACACCGTTTTAGTATTTACCGCGGACCAAGTGTGTAAAAGTGTACGAGCCAGAATAAACGGGGACGCACACCGTTTACACACTCTGGCTATAGAGGACATACACACCGTATTAGTATTAACCGAGTAATTGCGGACCAAGTGTGTAAAAGTGTACGAGTCAGTATAAACGGGGACGCATACCGTTTACACTCTGGCAACCGGTGACATACACACTGTGTATTTCCCGAATAACTGTGGACCAACTGTGTAAAACTGTACGAACCAATATAAACGGGAACGCACACCGTTTACACACTCTGGATACCGGGGAAATACATAACGTATTAGTTATCCTGAGTAACTGGGGACCAAGTGTGTAAAAGTGTACGAGCCAGTATAAACGGGGACGCACACCGTTTACCCACTCTTGCTAACGAGGTTGTACACACCGTATTAGTATTGACCGAATAACTGAGGACCAAGTGTGTAAAAGTGTACGGGCCAGTATAAACGGGGACGCATATCGGTTACACATTCTGGCAACCGGGAACATACACACCGTATTATTATTTACCGTATAACCGGGGACCAAGTGTGTAAAAGAGTACAAGCCATTATAAACGGGACGCACATCGTTTACACACTCTGGCAACCGAGGTCGTAAACCGTATTAGTATTGACCGAGTAACCGGGGACAAAGTGTGTAAAACCGTTTACACACTCTGGCAAATGAGGACATACACACCGTATTAGTATTTCCCGAGTTACCGTGGATCAACTTTGTAAAAGTGTACGAGCCAGAATAAACGGAGACGCACACAGTTTACACACTCTGGCAACAGAGGACATACACACCGTATTAGTATTTACCGAGTAACCGCAGACCAAGTGTGTAAAAGTGTACGACCCAGTATAAACGGGGACGCACACCGTTTACCCACTCTTGCAACCGAGGTTGTACACACCGTATTAGTATTGACCGAGTAACCAGGAACAAAGTGTGTAAAATTGTACGAGCCAGTATAAACTGGGACGCATATCGTTTACACACTCTGGCACCCGAGGACATACACACCGTATTAGTATTTCCCGAGTAATTGGGGACCAAGTATGTAAAAGTGTACGAGTCAGAATAAACGGGGACGCAAACCGTTTACCCTCTGGCAACCGGGAACGTACACACCGTGTAAATATTTCCCGAGTAACTGTGGACTCACTGTGTAAAACTGTACGAGCCATTATAAACGGGAACGCACACCGTTTACATACTCTGTCAACCGGTGACATACACACCGTATTAGTATTTCCCGAGTAACCGGGGACCAAGTATGTAAAAGTGTACGAACCAGTATAAACGGGGATGCACACCGTTTACACACTCTGGCAACCGAGGACATACACACCGTATAAGTATTTCCCGAGTAACTGGGGACCACTTGTGTAAAAGTGTACGTGCCAGTATAAACGGGGACGCACACCGTTTACACACTCTGGCTAACGGCGACATACATACTGTATAAGTATTTCTTGAGTTACTGGGGACCAATTGTGTAAAAGTGTACGAGCCAGTATATACGGGGACGTACACCGTTTACACACTCTGGCAACAGAGTACATACACTCCGTATTAGTATTTCCCGAGTAACCGTGAACCCAGTGTGTAAAAGTATACTAGCCAGTATAAACGGGGAAGCACACCAAGATCATCAAATTCCGACAAGAAATGGCCTCTAGGCAGCGCTTTGAACATGACATCTAAACATGCCAAAATTTGTTGAATTGCACATGTTTGCATGGGACGCCTTTCTGACTTACCGAAAACAGATAGCTAAACGCTCTAAGAACCAAAGTGTCTCAGAATAAGTTGTTCTACAACGCATATGGGCATTTCTGGCACGTCCTACAACATGATCTAAGTTCAAAGCCCGCTAGCGATCCTTGACGGCCAAATAATTTTTAATAAAGTGTACCTACCTCAAGAGCTACTCAAAACCTGTCAAATCCTATGTTCTGGTTGAAAACGTCACAATGAGCTCAGTACCAGGGTTAGAACATGGCACCCCAAATTGCCAACAATTTTTTGAATTGCACGTGTTGACACGGCCCGTTTCTAACCGTACAGAGACTCTAAGGAGAAAATTTGCTCAGAATTAGTTGTTCTAATGATAATGTACTTAATGCACGTGCCTCTAACTTTCTGGCACGTACTACAAATCTTTGACTCGAGTTATATAAAATTTATTTTTCAAAACGGTAAAAATAAACTGACCTTTATTCAACAAAATTGAGCTAATCAATATATTTTTTTTTACTCTAGCTCTATTATTTCAATTGTTGCACGTGCATGTGCACCCATTTCAGACTTTCTAAAAAAACTCGAAATAACATTGTACAGCTCGCCAACACCTTTAAAATAATACCCGAGTTGGGAATATCGGACCGAATATGGCTTCTAGACTCAGATTTGAGTCCTTTTTTTGCCCTCCGGCTGCCCATAAGTGGGTTGGGTTAAGGTTATACTGGCTAAATAATGTGATTTAGTCGCATAGTTTTAAGCCAAAGTTGCTCAGAATTAAATTCTCTACAACTTATATGAAAATAAACTAAATGCACGTGCCTCTCAGAATTGTGCACGTGCCAGGGTGACCACCTCAGTTTTAGGCCCAGGAATGACCTTGAACAAGCGCATTCTGGCAAATTAAATACGGTAACCTTCATATCTATTCAATACCTGTCGAACGACACAAAGATCATCACATTCCGACAAGAAATGATCTCAAGTTTGTTGAATTGCACGGTTTTACACGAGACTCGTTTCTGACTAAACGGAGATAGATAGCTTAACACTCTGAAATCTAAAGTTGCTCAGAAATGAGTTGTTCTACAAAATATGTGAAAATAAACTAAATACACGTTCCTATCATTATCCGGTACGTGCTACAACGTGACTTCAGTTCGAGGCCCGCTGGTAACACCTGGCGGCCAATTAAAAATAAAGCTCAGCTACATTAAGAGGTATTTAATATTCAAATACTTTATTCTTGTTAAAAACATAACAAGAATCAGCTCAGTACAGGGGTTTGAACACGGCAATCCCAGCCCCCATCCTGGCCGAGCAAGTGTTGGCACGGGCGCGTTTCTAACTAAACGGATACAGATAGCGCAACACTCTAAGAACAAAAGTTGCTAAGAATCATAAAATACACAACATATATGAACATGACCCCAATACACGCCCCCCCTCCGCATGCTTCCACGTGCCCCTTAAGTAACCCGTAACCCAAGTTTGAGGCCTACTGGTCACAAATCACTAAACAATACATTGGTACCTCAAGATCTATTCAATACCTCAAGCATAGAAATGGGTTTGGTCGCATGGGGCTATTAATAAGCTCTCAACAAGGGTTTCGTCATGACACCCATCCCGGCCATGCTTGTGTGTGGTTGAACGGAGGTAGATATCATATTTGTTTAAGAACAAAAGTTGCTTAGAATCGTTCAATCTACAACATAATAGTATTTCACATTTCCGCACCTCACAAAGTCCCACCTCAACTAAAGACACGCAGGCGGTGAGGAAATAAAACCAACTCATTATCTTGTCAATACCTACAAAATGGTACCAAGTTCAACAAAATTGGTCAAGGAATGAGCTCTCGGCAGTGATTTGAACATGACACACACATGTATACAACAAGTATTATCACGGCTTTTCACAGCTTTTTTTAGAAAAAGTCAAATTTCTTCATTTTCAAAAAGTTCCACATACTTCAATACTTGGTCTACAGATCTGTTTTTTTGTACCATTTCTTTATCTGAACATGTTTATTGTCTTGTTTTTACCACAAATAGTTTTTAAAAAAATATTAATGACCCGTGCGACACGGCCAAACATAGAACCTAAACGCAGAAATCAATTAGCCTGGTCTGGAACTTTAACGGTGTTTTTCTGCAAATGCTTATGGTTAGATAAAGCGATTTATGTAAGAAAAACAATTCGAAGCATATTATATATTATAATTAGTGATGTAGTGTCATTTGAAATTAAGGAAAAACGCTTTACATACAATCTATAAAACATACCATAGCAACTGAGGACACGCAAACAGAATGTACAGTAGCGACATGTCTTTGTATAAAGCAGTTGCGATGGGGACGCACACTCTATAAAACATACCATAGCAACTGGAGACGTGCAATCAGAGTGTACAGTAGCGATATGTACATGTATGGGGCGGTTGAAATAGGGATGCACACTCTATAAAACATACCATAGTAACTGGGGACGCGCAACAAGCATGTACAATAGCGATATGTACTGTATGGGTCAGTTGAAATGGCGACGTACACTCTATAAAACATACCATAGTAACTGGGGATGTGCAACAAGAGTGTACAGTAGCGATACGTAGACTGTACGTGTATGAGGCAGTTAAAATGGGGACGAACACTATATCAAACATACCATAGCAACTGAGGACGTGCAACCAGAGTATACAGTAGCAATACGTACATGTATGGGGCACATGGAATGGCGACGCACACTCTATAAAGCATACCATAGCAACTGGGGACGCGCAAACAGAGTGTACTGTAGCGATAAGTACATGTATGAGGCAGTTGAAATGGGGACGCACACTCTATAAAACAAACCATAGCAACTGAGGACGTGCAACCAGAGTGAACAGTAGCGACATGTACATGTATGGGGTAGTTGATTTGGGGACACTAACTCTATAAAACATACTATAGTAATTTGGGACATACAACCTGAGTGTACATTTGCGATACGTACATGTATGTAGCACTTGAAATGGGGATGCACTCTCTTTAAAACATACATTAGTAAATGCAGACACGCAACTAGATTGTACAGCAGCGATACGTACATGTATGAGGTATTTGAAATGAGGAAGTAAACTCAAGACAATATACAATACCAACTGGGGACGCTCAACAAGAGCGTACGGTAACGGTACGTACATGTATGGGGCACTTGAAATGCGGACGTACTCCCTATAAAACAAACCATAGTAACTAGAGACGCGCAACAATAGTGTACATTACCGATACGTACATATATGAGGCAGTTAAAATTGGGGACATACACTCTTTAAAACATACCATAGCAACTGAGGACACACAACCAGAGTGTACAATAGCGATACATACATGTACGAGACAGTTGAAACTGGGGACGTACACTCTTTACAAAATAACATATCAACTGAGTACATGCAACCAGACTGTACAATAGCGATACGTACATGTATGAGGCAGTTAAAATGAGGAGGCACACTCTATAAAACATACCATAGCAACTGAAGACGTACAACCAGAGTGTACAGTAGCGATACGTACAGGTACGGGGCACTTGAAACCAGATTGTACAATAGCGATATGTACATGTATGAGGCACTTGAATTAAGGACGCACACTCTTTAAAACATACCATAGCAACTGGGTACGTGCAACCAGAGTGTTCAGTAGCGATAGGTACATATATGAGGCAGTTGAATTGGGAACGCACACTCTATAAAACATACCATAGCAACTGAGGACACACAACCAGAGTGTACAATAGCGATACATACATGTACGAGACAGTTGAAACTGGGGACGTACACTCTTTACAAAATAACATATCAACTGAGTACATGCAACTAGAGTGTACAACAGCGATACGTACATGTATGAGGCAGTTAAAATGAGGAGGCACACTCTATAAAACATACCATAGCAACTGAAGACGTACAACCAGAGTGTACAGTAGCGATACGTACAGGTACGGGGCACTTGAAATTTGGATGCACACTCTATAAAACATACAAGAGTAACTGGGGACGTTCAACCAGATTGTACAATAGCGATATGTACATGTATGAGGCACTTGAATTAAGGACGCACACTCTTTAAAACTTACCATAGCAACTGGGTACGTGCAACCAGAGTGTTCAGTAGCGATATGTACATATATGAGGCAGTTGAATTGGGGACGCACACTCTATAAAACATACCATAGCGACTGGTGACGCGCAACCAGAGTGTACAGTAGCGATATGTACATGTATGGGGCAGTTGAAATGGGGACGTACACTCTATAAAATATACAATAGCAACTGGGAACGTGCAACCAGAGTGTACAGTAGCGATATGTACATATATGAGGCAGTTGAATTAGGGATGTACATTCTATAAAACATACCATAGCAATTGGGGATGCACAACCAGAGTGTACAGTAGCGATATGTACATGTATGGGGCAGTTGAAAAGGGGACGTACACTCTATAAAATATACCATAGCAACTGGGGACGTGTAACCAGACTGTACTTTAGCGACATGTACATGTAAGGGGCAGATGAAGTCGTTCATCTGGTTTCACATGTCACTTCCGTTCAAATTTTGTATAGAATAAGCCTAAGAAGAAATTATTATAGTTATAGATGAGTTTTTATAAGTTTTTATTTAACCTTGCATTTAGCTCTTTCTTTTTACAAGCAATACAGCAGCATTGTATGTACAATATTTAAGTTTTTAATTTACCCTCGGACTTCGAACTAGTAATTTTGGCAGCAGTATCAGCAATTCTAATGATTTGTATAAGTAGAAAGTTACTTTGAAATGGTGGAGTTCATTTAACACTTAGAAATTCTGTCCATTAATTTTACGTTAAATATTTACTAAAAACCTATACATATTAACTTATTGAACACAGAAACAACAACAAAAGTTATAAAGGGAGGTAATAAACTATTGAATTTTTTTTTTTTACTATTCACCATTTTATCCTTTTTGGATTCCTGCTAGCACTTAATGAATATATGATATCCTTTAAAAGTCTTGAGCTCAGCTGCTGTGACTAAACAATACTTCAGACCTTGATATGATTAAAAATATTCCTAAAATAACTAATAACAAGAGGTGTCAGAGAGACAGCGCGCTCGACTATTTCGAAATAAAATAACAGCTTTTTCAGGAAATAAGTACCAAATAGAAAACAATTAAAAGTCAGGGGTGGTAAAATTAAACTATAATAATTCACCAACACTATTCATTTTCATTATCAACGGTTATGTTTTTTTTGAAAACAACAAAGTGAATGGATGGCTCGTATTGCCATAATATTATTTAATTCAGCATGACTTATAGGCCTGTGCACTAACTTCACCTCCGAGGACAATATATCGGTACCAGTTCATGAAAATGGATCTATAGTTGAAATAATCGTGTACCAGCAGGCAATTTATTTACCACAGATGGATACCCCTTCATAAAAATAAAGAAAATAAATCTAAAAAAAAAGGATTAAACTTTACAACAAGAAAAACAGATTATATTTAGAAAAAAAGGGTTAAACTTTACAAAAAGGAAAAACAAAATTTTAAAAAAATAAGTGAAATTATTTACCTCTCAGAGCAAACAAAAGTTGCCCGCACTAAGGTGTAAATATTTTTTTTTTTCTGAGTATTTTTTTGGTCTGCTCAGGGGTAAACAAATTCACTTTTTTAAATACATTTGTCAAACATCTAAGATCAAGGCATTGTATTACAAACTTTAACATGCTGAAAACAACATTTTTAAGTCTAAAAGGGAGATAATTCTGCCAAAATGTATTCAAGATAAAAAAACTTTAACCTGCCTAAATGCAGCTCAAAGGTTATGGTTCTTATACCTGCGAGTTCCATTGATGATGCTGAATACACATGTGATGTTTCATTCATACCAAATGAGTGGTTGCACTGAAATCTTATCTGATAAAAAACTAACCTGAAAAATTATGTTCAAAAAGGGTTATAACCCTGCCAAAATGCAACCCAAAGTTATGGTTCTTATGTCTGTGAGTTACATTGATGATGCTTAACACACATATGGAGTTTCATTCATATCAAATGAGTGGTTTCTTTTGCGATTTAAACTAGGGATATTTGTGTTATTCCCGCGTAAGTCTGGTCAATTCAATGACATCGCATGGTCACTGATATGCCACTTTATACACTTTTTGTTGTTGTTGTTGTTGTTGTTGTTGTATGGTGTTTAGCGTCGCTTTCAACAATTTTTCAGTCATATCGCGACGGTGTCTACTTGAGACAGTATTCTAAGCGCTGTCACACTGGAGTATCATGCCACTGACACATGGTATGATACCCCACCCAGTAACATTATACTGACACCGGGCCGACCAGACCTAGAACTCTCCTCTAAATGCTGAGCGTCAAGCGAGGAAGCTTCTAGTACCATTTTTTAAGTCTCACTATATACAAATAGAAGCTATTTTTTTAAAAACTTTAAATAGTAACCATATGATGTCGTCCATAAATTTACTTTGTGAAATGTTGCGCTATACGAATATAAACATACGATCTCTGAAAAATAAATTATAAGGTGTTGTTTTTGTGATTGAAAATAGAGTGTGTCGAAATGTGTATTTATGGAATGAGACCATGCGTCCAGATGGGTCTTTATGGGGGACACATACCAGGTGTCCAGATGCGTATGAAGCGGGCGGTAGGGTCGTCGAAATGCGTCTTTATGAAGTAAATCTTCTGTAAATTATTGGTTTCCGACCAATGGGGGTGGGGGGGGGGGGGGGGGGGGGGGGGGTGCTACTTTCAAAGTATTCTGAGATTCAAAAGCTTAGCACTTTTAAAAATAATATGGAAGCTTAATACTAATCTCAATGCTTATTTTATCGGTAATCAGTCTCCATCTATTGATTCACTTTCGCTATATGTATTTATTCGCTTTGAAATCTTATATTAACATTCAGAATAAAATTAGTCATGTAATATACAGTTCTCACCAACCCTCATGTAGGAAATTAAAATGGAAACCATAGTAATATCTCCTTTCAGCTTCTTCCTCAGTAGTCTCCTATGTACTGTGCAATGTACTATCAAATTTCAATTGGTGTGGATGTAAACAGAGCAAAACCTGAAAATGACAAATGCACTTGGTTAACAAGAAATGGCCACCAGTAAATCATATCGGAAAAAAAGTAATATGTGTGTTTGTTGGCGGGGAGATTTATCATGGTGAGGGGGGGGGGGGAGTTTTCAGGGCATTATATTGTCTGTTACATTGGAAATGCTCACAATTTTATCGATAGTACCATAAAGAGCTATGACATTAAAAAAAATCATTTCATTTATGTAAGACTTAATTATGACCTTGACAAAAATTAACTTCCATAAACCCTTCATTCACAGGACAGCAATACTACATGTAAATAGCAGAAAAGAAAAATCAACAATGGTGCAAAGCTCTATCTATTTTTTGGTGTGCTCCGGGTACGCTGTTTTATCATAACTACGTTCCTACAACACTTATGTATTTTGTCTTAAGAAAAAAATCCTCGTACATGTAAAATGATGTGAAGAAAATTGTGTATATAGATCTTACCAATATCATTGTCTTCTTTTTTAATGAAAAGGTCACACTAAAGGTCTCTTTTCAACAGACTAGCCAACATTTCCCTTTTAGATTGTCTCTTTGAACATTTCTTACACATTAAAATTCAGGGTAAAAAAGACATTAAAAACTTGAAACAGTGTTTTCTCGAGCTCCAAATTGTTGGGGGTCATTAAAGACCCACTGACTTAAAATCTTGGGGTCATTTTTAAAATATAGCGGTCATCAGTTGACTAGTCTAAAACTTAATGAATTTGAATAAGTAGAGGTAAAAAGACATATTTTTCTAAAACAGTTTACTTCCTGTTTCACACAAATTTCAAAATCAAAACTGCAGCTTACATTAACAACTTCAAAAATATTTGACTTTAAAAGAATGTTTCACTTTTGACAACACGTTACAACAACTAGAAACTTTTCCTTCCAAACAGCAGTGTGCGACATTAAATTTTTTATGATGGGGGCCGCAGGACCATGAACTTTTCAATTGTCATGGCCCAAGCTAAATTACCATGGCCCTATTTTTAATAAAAAGACACCAAAATTATTAAATTTAATATTTTAAATTTCAGCTGAGCAAAATGTTTAGCTTAATTAAGCATTATATTATACTCTTTAGAAAACAAAACTATTATGTTGAGTTCATTTACTAAGAAGGGTTTCTCTTCTGGCTCATAGCTAGACTCATTTTAAAGTTACCTTAAAATTAAAAACAACACCATAATATTAAAACATTTTACTGGTAACTGAAGAAAAAATGATTATTTTTTTTTAAATTATGTAATCATTACTTTTTTAAGCAAAAATTGTTTCTTTTAAAATGAATACAATTTTCTTAAAGTTCCTTATTTTTCTTATTCCATAACCTTTCAAACGTGCGTTAAAGAAACATAAATGGCGCCGGAAAGACTGCCTTAAACATGGACCGATCAATGTTTAAACTGGTATTAGAAATTGGCGCATGTGCGTCTTGATACCTTATAAAATTTCATGATTTCCACATTTCATCTTTATTTACCAACAACCTAAAACCGGGTACATAACAGTGCTATTGTTGCAGCATACATTTGTTTTTAAACATTACAATATTGTTCCATATTGCTTCGTGGAACATAACGTGTGTAATCATAATCGTCTATGCAATTGCATCAATATAGTGCATATAACAAACTAAAGCATTTATGTAACTCAGTATAACCGTTTCCCTCATATCACGTAATCTGTCAAAACAAACAGCATTGTAAAAACAACTTTTTATCGATGGGGAAAAAAAAGTTAACAAATATGCTTAATTTGATTTTCAGTATTTTTGAAGGTTGCGTCATAGTTGATGTACTAAACAAACTTAATTGCCTCAAATCATATATAATTGCATCAAAAACGCAAGAAATGCGCTCTAAAGAAAACACTGTAACTTCATATATACATACATATATGTTGTATAAACCATATCAAGAAATCAATTCCTAATTATTATAGGAATCCGAGTTTCTGAGGGAGGTTTAGAGGCATTTGCATCGCTGATACACATAAAAGTTCAGCAAGATATTTTACATGCACTGGGTACGACACTCCCTGTAAACGGAACAACTGCTTTGAATCTTCTTAAACAGTTAAAAGGATTTGATGCTTCCGCAGTACCTTGTCCGAATAGGGAGTGCTTTCGAAAAAAAAAAAAAAAACACACACCAGGACTCGGTCCGTGGAACTCTGGGTCTTGAAGCTAACCACTTGACCACCACGATTGTTATGTTAATGGTTAAAAGGTGGGTGGGGTAATTAGGACAAGGGTGCTTTTCATATAATTTGTTTCAGACTTAGTGTTCTTGTTCTTCGGGGATTGAAAAGTATTACACGTGTAACTTGTCTTTTCGACTGTGTCTTTCATTTAAATCGACCACAGGTCTTTATAGTTCATATATAAAGTGTTTTATCCAGATCAAGATCCTATGCGTATAAACAAAAATGCCCCAGTGATTCAACACGTGATGTAGGTGAAATATTTACCTTTTTGCCAGTTGGTGACGATAAACATACAAGTTACATGTCCGCGAAATGCGCTGACCCTCTCGTCATTTTGAATGTAAGTGACAGACGCTGATCGCCCGTTTGTGAAACGATAACTGGGGACGTTGTGTGCGAAAACAATTTCTGTCACAATATGCCATAATTTTTATTAAAGGGAGACAATTCTTACGATTTTTTCCTAGGTGCGGTATAAGACCCGGTAACCGGGGACCATTGTCGAAACAGACGAATGCCAGATTATGGTTACGGGAAAATGACGTAAATTGCATAATGTATGTTTTTTGTACTTTTGTCCAACCGGAGACGTCCCCGATTGTCGGGCTGTCCCTGGTTGGAAGGTGTGTATTTATATAAATGTCCCCAGTTGACACATCTGCGACCATGAGTGTGCCACCAGGCGTGTAGCGTGGTATACTCAGATATTCTTCTGAGTATTATTTTAAATCAAAGTCTAAATATTGAAAAGCCCCCACCAGCGGATGTCGAACCACCTTTATACACCCTTTTCTGAGTAACTTGCAAAGTTATCACACTTTGCTTCTGGTCACCTCTGAATATATGGGGCAAGTAGCCGGTAACTCGCAGAGAAAACGAGAAGTGTTTCTGATATTGGATCCAATAATGAAGAACGATAATATACTGCGCTTACCGCCGTTATATGATTGGGATACTGTTGAAAAAAAATGCGATAACCTCCAAACAAATTCTCTACCTCTTTCCATGTTTCTTCTAATTCCTTATCTCTTCTTAATTATTCTCTTCATTTCTCTTTCTTCTCCATTATTTCTTCGCTTTCCATGTTTCTTATCATTTCTTTCGGCTCGTTAAGTCAGCTTTTTTAGTTCTCCATCCTATCCATTCAATTTCTCTTGTTTGTTGTTCTTTAATTATCTTCTACTTTCTCTCCTTCATATGCTCTCTCTCTCTTTCTCTCTCTCTCTCTCTCTCTCTCTCTCTCTCTCTTCCAACTTTTATCGTTGTCTTTTCTTTATTTCTTTCATGGGTTCGATCTCTTTTTACTTCAAAATTATATTAAATGTGGACCAGTATTTCTGCGCATGTTCAAAGTTAAAACGCTAAAAGTATTTTAATTAGTCTTGTTCTTATACAAATTATTCTCTCTTTGTTTGTGAACAGACGGGATCGTGAGCATGAACTTTCAAAGGAAAAAGCTGAGAATAAGAAAATAGAAACAGCGGCTAAACATGAATTAGATATGCGTAAAATGGATCAAAAACAGGAAGAAATGAAACACGTTGAGGAAATGGCAAAACTAAAACTAGAGGAACTTAAAAGGTAGTAAGAAAGTGTTTTCCAATGTCATTTAAGCGTCAGCAAACAACCTAATTAATAGTATGTTCTACTTGAACTTATGTCGGTAAGCTCTCTCTTTCTCTCTCTCTCTCTCTCTCTCTCTCTCTCTCTCTCTCTATATATATATATATATATATATATATATATATATATCTTTATCTCTATCTCTTTCTCTCTCTCTTTCTCTGTCTGTCTGTCTGTCTGTCTGTCTGTCTCTCTCTCTCTCTCTCTCTCTCTCTCTTCAAATAAAATTTTACTGTGTTTTTTATTGTGTTCAGAAAATGATACTCGCGATAATGCGTTTACAAAAGATACTTGCAATAATGTATTAAGAAAATGATACTCGCGCTAATGTGTTAAGAAAACGATACTTGCAATGATGTGTTAAGAAAACGATACTCGCGATAATGTGTTAAAAAACGATACTTGCGATAATGTGTAAAGAAAGCGATACTTGCTATAACGTGTTAAGAAAACGATACACGCGATAACGTGTTAAGAAAACAATCATAGAAACACTGTGTTAAAAAAACGATACAGGCGATAATGTGTTAAGGAACGATATTCACGATAATGTGTTAAGAAAACGAAACTCGCAATAATGTGTTGACAAAATGATACTCGCGATAGTATGCTAAGAACAGAAAACGATTCTTGCGATTATGTGTTAACAAATGATACTCACGCTAATGTGTAAAGAAACGCTACTCTCAATAGTGTGCTAAGAAAAGAAAACGCTACTCGCAATAATATGTTAACAAAAGATACTCGCAATAATGTGTTAAAAACAAGATGCACGCAATAATGTGAAAACGATACTTGCGGTAATGTGTTAAGAAAATGATACTCGCGATGATATGTTCACAAAACGCTACTTGCGATAGTGTGCTAAGAAAAGAACCGTTACTCACAATAATATGTCAACAAAAGATATATACATTAAGAAGACGCTACTCGCGATAATGTTTTGAGAACACGATACTCGCGATAATGCGTTAAGAAGACACTACTCGAGATAATGTGTTATCAAAAGATACTCGCAAAAATATGTAAAGAAAACGATACTCGCGATAAAGCGTTAAGAAGAAGCTACTCGAGATAATGTGTTATCAAAAGATACTCACAAAAATGTGTTAAGAAAACGATACTCGAGATAATGCGTTAAGAAGACGCTACTTGCAATAATGTGTTAAGATAACAATACTAGCAACAATGTGTTAAGAAACGATACTTGCAATAATGTGTTAAGAAAACGATACTTGCGATCATGTGTTAAGCAAACGATACTTGCAATAATTTGTTAAGAAAACGATACTCGCGATAATGCATTAAGAAAACAATGTTCGCGATAATGTGTTAAGAAACTATACTTGCGATGATGATACTGTTCATATTCGACAATAATGATCGGCATTCTTGCTTTTGTGGAAATAGATTGATAAACATCAAGTTACATTTTATGCTATAGGCGCACCCAGAAGCTTGTCAATAAGCAACAGTTTAAAGGGCACATCGGAACATATGTCAATTTTGGTTAGTTTTCACTTAAATCTTGATCTGAAATTTATATAGCCTCTTGATGCAAATATGAAATTAAAATATCTCTATTGGAATGTGGTATAAACCTTCCAACTGGCTAAACGGCATCATTTACTGCATATTTATAGTTCTCCATGACAATATTTTTATACACATTATATTTGGTTTTTATCAACATGATAGAAAATATTGTTTTATATGTGTGAAGAATGTTTGATCATAAAAAACTATCCTGACGCGACTATATAGTTTCGTCAAACTTTTAACAGTTTCTTCTATGAAGTTTAAGATAGTAATACCTGGAAATCTTAAAAGAATGATGACTCTTGTGAGTGTTATCTGAAATTAGACAGACGACTGAATTCATGTGTGTGTGCATTAGCACGTTATAAAATATATACTGCTTGTTAAATTGCTTTAATTTTAAAAGAAATATAATTATAGGTCTTATTCATCAAGCATGATTAATTTAGGAAATCGAAGTAACCACAAATTAATACATTATACTCATCAATTTTAATGATTTCTTTAAATATGAAGTTTTAGATAGTAATACCTGGTTATATTCACAATGGTAAAGCGCTCAAAGTGTAAATATTTATTTGATAAGTGGATATCAGTAAAATAAATACATTGTAATACAATGTAATGTTTACTTAGAGACCGTTAGCATGTCTGAGAAAACTGGCGGAACTGGAAACAATATCGAACGCTGTTTGGATTATCGACTTGTTTGATTGACATCCCGCATGTCAATTAATATTTCGCTATCGATTGAAAGCCTATAAGATTCGGAACCCTGCCCGGATACTTTCTGATTGTACTAACGGCTTTCTCTCTTCATGTCTTGTTAGACTTGTGTCTAGTGTCCGTATATTGTGACTAGGGGTGGGGTGATATTATATCATGTGTTTGTGACATGATATTTCAGTACGACTGTCCTTATATACACTATCTCAAGTACAGAACCAACTTCACTAGACATGTGTCAGTTACCGCTGCGAGTCATTACTATCTCACCCTAATACGACCCGGTTAACTCAGTCAGTAGCGTGTCCCACTATCAATACAGGGTACAGAGTTCGAATCACCGACCAGTCATATCTTCATGATAATTCATATACGACATTGTGTCTCGTTGTCATTTGTCTCTCATCGTTAATTCAATTGAGAACATTATCAGTTACTGACGAAGATGGGTGTGCTCGAGTACTGGTTGCGTGGAAAAAGTGGTTAGGTTAACTAACTTATCGTCCGTTAGACCTTGATGGCATAAAATGACGCTAAATATTTAAACATAATGTCTCGCCTTACAAACTCATAAAACACCACATAGCCAGTATATATGATTTCGCGCTATAAGTAAAACATCCATATCATGCTAGGCTGTACTTCATTCGCAATACATTTTTTATCAGTTTTAACAAGGATATATACAAGACTTCTACATGTACAGGTCCTTGCTTTTAACAATTCTTTTTTTTTTCTTTCAGAGAAGAATCTAAGAAGTCGAGTGTGTGTGTGTTGTTCTGAATCACGATCAATACGACATACTTTATAGTGACAATTTGCGCTTTTTTGCAGAACAATAACACGTCACAGAAATGGTATTCTACTATTCAAACCCTATTGACAATTATAAACAAAATATGGATACACTTTATGCAATATTTTCAATATTATGGAAAGACGACAATACACTACGAAAATGCTACACGATACAGAAAAGCACGATTATTTCTGTGTAAAATTTAAAAAGAAGAAACGTATTATATTTAATAAAAACATAACTTTTATCAACTTTCTTTTTCACCATATATATAATATGGGTGTACATGTAATACTGCAAAATATTAATTCAATTACTCAACTGTGAAATACTGTAAATATTATCAAATACTTGTTTGATGTACTTGATACCTTTTGGATGCCATTCTTTTCAAAAAAGTTCTGTTTTTGTTTTTTTATATACGAATTGTTCCATAATACCTGGTTGTTTAATGTTTCTGGATTATTTTTGATAGTTTATGTTTGACCAAGATAGTAATATTTCTAATAAAAAGTTGGGAATCTGGTTGTTTTTTGTTTTTTTTGTATATTCAGTTTCATTTGAATTACATTGAAACATTAATTGTTCTCTTAACTTTTCTAGTATTTCCAATCCCCATCATTTTCATCATCTATTATTCTTTTAACCCATCCCGCTTTTATTGCTTTTATAATCATATTTACATCGATCATTTTCAGATCCCCATTTTGGTAGTCTTGTATTATGTTATTTTAATTTTTTTTTCAGGTTTACCGTTCCATAAATAATCGTATATACTTTTATTGATTAAATTAATTAATTCCGACTTTGGATTTTCTAGGATTGTAAGAGGTTATATAAGTTTTGGTAATGCAAATGTTTTGATAACAGTTATCATTCCAATTATTGATAAATTATGTCTCTATCATTTTTGTAAACAGTTTAAAATCTCCTGTATACTTGTATTAAATCTAATTCAAGATATTTACTTCTCTCATTTGAAAAAAAAAATTTCTAATGTAGATGAACGTTCTGTTATCCATATAAATGTATTGTTTGTATGAAATGTTTCAGTAGAATTGTTTAAAAATCCCGATCTTAATATAACATATCTTATGTTGTTTAATTTTAAACCAGATATCTTACTAAAATCATTTAACATTTTTATCAGAGATGTAAACGTTTTATATGATCCATCCATCATAAAGTGGCATCATCTGCAAATGCTGTATTTCAAATTTTTATTATATATATTTATATCCTCTATATTTTTATCTGCTTTCACAGACTTATATAGTATTTATATTATTAGTATAAATTAATATGTTGGCAGTGGACATCCTTATCGTACTTCGTTATTTATGTCGAAAAACATGGACATGTGTCCGTTATTAACAACACATCTTTGTGCATCGTTGTAAACAGTTTTATCCAATATACAAAAGAATTACCAAAATTAAATATTCAAGAGCTTTGAAAATAAAATCATGCTAAATACTATCGAATGCCTTTTCAAAATCGGCATCAAATATAAGTCCTGGTTTGTCTTCATCATTTAAATATTCTATTTCTTCAAAGATAGTTCGAATGTTTCATCTATATATCTTCCTTTTAGCAAACTGTTTATCTATTATTTATTAGATTATCAAAACTTTTTCATTTTATTTGCTATAGATTTTGTAGTTATTTATGGCAATTTTAAGTAAACTTATTGGTCTCGAGTTACCTAATGAAGTTATTTTTTTCTTTCTTATGTATAAGAGAAATTATCTTGTTTTTGAATGGTTGTTAATAAATTGTTTTCGTATATATTACTTATAGAGACTTTGTAATAAGTTTTAATTATATTCCAAATTTGTTTATATAATTCAGCTATAATTCCGTCTGATCCGTGACTTTTGCCATTTGTCATTTCGATGAGGGCGGTTAAACATTTTGTTTCATTTAAAAGACCTTCACATGAGTTCTTTTCATCTTCGATCAACAATATAATATCTAATTGTGTTAAAAACGAGTCATCATTGTCTAATGTGTTATCTTAACTGTATAATGTTCTGTAGACTGATTTAGTTTCCTATAAAATATCTTTTGAGTTCGTAATTTAGCTATTTTTATTTTTTTTACTAGTCTTCTTATAGTTTTATTATCTGGTCTTTTCTTTTCTTAATTACTAAAATACGTTGTGTGTTTTTTTTCTTCCCCTTCGATCCATTCTGCTTTTGCTCTAAGTAATATGATGTTACTGTAATTTATGTATGGGTTAAGGTTACTGTCATTGATGTATGTGTATATTTTACTGCCATTGATTTATGGGTAAAAGTTACTATCATTGATGAATGGGAAAATGTTACTGTCATTGATGTATGGGTAAATATTACTGTCATTGATGTATGGTAAAATGTTACTGTCATTGATGTATGGGTAAATGTTACTATCATTGATGTATGGGAAATTGTTATTGTCATTGATGTATGGGTAAATGTTACTGTAATTGATGTATGTGTATATTTTACTGTCATTGATGTTTGGGTAAAAGTAACTACCATTGATGTTTGGGAAAATGATACTGTCATTGATGTATGGTTAATGGTTACTGTCATTGTTATATGGGTATATTTTACTGTCATTGATGTATGGGTAAATGTTACTCTCATTGATGTATGGGAAAATGTTACTGTCAATGATGTTTGGGTAAATGTTACTGTTATTGATGTTTGTGATTTTTTTACTGTCATTGATGTATGGATAAAAGATACTGTCATTGATGTATGGGAAAATGTTACGGTCATTAATGTATGGGCAAATGCTACTGTCATTGATGTATGGGTAAAGGTTACTGTCATTGATGTATGTGTATATTTCACTGTCATTGATGTATGGGTAAAAGTTACTATCATTGATGTATGGGGAAAATGTGACTGTCATTGATGTATGAGAAAAAGTTACTGTCATTGATGTATTGGTAAAGGTTACTGTCATTGATGTATGGGTAAAAGTAACTATCATTGATGTATTGGAAAATGTTACTGTCATTGATGTATGGGAAAAAGTTACTGTCATTGATGTATGACTAAAAGTTACTGTCACTGATGTATGGTTAAACGTTACTGTCACTGATGTATGGGTACTGGCTACTGTCAATGATATATGAGTAAAGATAACTGTCACTAATGTATTGGTAAAGGTTTCTGTCATTGATGTGTGGTTAAACGTTCGTGTCATTGATGTATGTGTAAAAGTTACTGTCATTGATGTATGCGTTAAGGTTACTGTCAATGATGAATTGGTAATTGTTACTACCATTGATGTACCTTGCGTGAAGTTAACTGTCATTGAAGTATTGGTTATGGTTACTGTTATTGATGTATTGGTAAAGTTTACTGTCATTGACGTATTGGTAATGGTTACTGTCATTGATGTACTGGTAAAGGTAACTGTCATTGATGTATGGGAAAATGTTACTGTCACTGATGTATGAGCTAGTGTTACTGTCAATGATGTATTGGTAAAGGTTACTGTCAATGAAGTATCGGTAAATGTTATTGTCATTTATGTATGGGTAAATGCTTCTGTCATTGATGTATGGGTAAATGTTACTGTCATTGAAGTATGGTTAAAAGTAACTGTCATTCATGTACGGGTAAATGTTACTGTCATTGATGTTAAAAGTAATTGTCAGTGATATATGGGTAAATGTTACTGCCATTGATGTATGAGTAAAAGTTACTGTCATTGATATATGGGTAAATGTTACTGTCATGTATATAAGGGTTAATATTATTGTCATTGTTGTATAGGTAAGTTACTTTCATTTATATCTATGTAAATGTTACTGTCACTGATGTATGGGTAAATGTTACTGTCATTGAAGTATGGTTAAAAGTAACTGTCATTCATGTACGGGTAAATGTTACTGTCATCGATATTAAAAGTTACTATCATTGATATATGGGTAAACATTACTGCCAATGATGTATGAGTAAACGTTACTGTCATTGATCAATGGGTAAATGTTACTGTCATGTATATAAGGGTAAATGTTTATGTCAGTGATGTATAGGTAAAAGTTACTTTCATTGATGTATATGTAAATGTTACTGTCACTGATGTATTAGTACATGTTACTGTCATTGATGTAAAAAGTTACTGTCATTGATGTATAGGTAAATGTTACTGTCATTGATGTATGAGTAAAAATTACTGTCGTTGATGAATGGGTAAATGTAACTGTCATTTATATAAGGGTGAATGTTACTGTCAATGATGTATGGGTAAATGTTACTGTCATTGATGTATGAGTAAATGTTTCTTTCATTGTTGAATGTTTTAAGGTTACTGTCATTGATGTATGGGTAAAAATTACTGCCATCGATGTATGGATAAAAGTTACTGTCATAGATGTATGGGTAAAAGTTACTGTCATCGATGTATGTGTAAATGTTACTGTTATTGATGTATGAGTAAAAGTTTCTTTAACTGATAAATGGGTTAAGGTAACTGTCATTGATGTATGGGTAAAAGTTAATGTCATTGATGACCTGTAATTGAGTAAGGGTAAAAGTTACTGTCATCAATGTATGGGGAAATGTTACTGTCATCGATGTATGTTAAAAATTACTGTCATTGATGAATGGGTTAAAGTAACTGTCATTAATGAATGGGTAAAAGTTACTGTCATTGATGAATCGTTAAAGGTTACTGTCATTGATATGTGGGTAAAAGTTGCTGGTATTGATGTATGGGTAAAGGTAACTGTTATTGATGAATGGGTAAATATTACTGTCATTGATGTATGGGTAAAGGTTACTGTCATTGATGTATGGGTAAAAGTTACTATCATTGATGAATGGATAAATGTTACTGTCACTGATGTACGAGTTAATGTTAATGTCATCGATGTATAAAAATTAACTGTCATTGATATATGGTTAAATGATTTTGTCTTTGATGTATGAGCAAATGTTACTGTCATTGATGAATGGATAAAGGTTACTTTCACTGATGTACAAGTTAATGTTACTGTCATTGATGTAAAAGTTTACTGTCATTGATGAATGGTTAAATGTTACTCTAATTTCAATATGGGTAAATGTTATTGTCATTGATGTATAGGTAAATGTTATTGTCATTGATGTTTGAGTAAAAGGTGCTTTCATTGATATATGGGTAAATGTTACTGTCACTGATGTATGAGTAACAGTTACTGTCATTGATGTATGGGTTAAGGATACTGTCATTGATGTATGGGTAAAGGTTACTGTCATTGATGTATGGGTAAAAGATACTGTCGTCGATGTATGGGTAAATTTACTGTCATTTATATATGGGTAAAGGTTACTGTCATTGATGTATGAATAAAAGTTGCTTTCATTGATATATGGGTAAATGTGCCTGTCACTGATGTATGAGTGAATGTTACTGAATCGATGTATGGGTAAATGTTACTGTCATTTATGTATTTGTAAAGTTTACTGTCATTGACGTATTGGTTATGGTTACTGTCATTAATGTATTAGTAAAGGTTACTGTCATTGATGTAAGGGAAAATGTTACTGTCAATGATGTATGAGTTAGTGTTACTGTCATTGATGTATTGGTAAAGGTTACTGTCATTGAAGTATCGGTAAATGTTATTGTTATTTATGTATGGGTAAATGCTTCTGTCATTGATGTATAGGTAAATGTTACTGTCATTGATGTATGGTTGAAAGTTACTGGCATTCATGTACGGGTAAATGTTACTGTCATTGATGTAAAAAGTTACTATCATTGATATATGGGTAAATGTTACTGCCATTGATGTATGAGTAAAAGTTACTGTCATTGATCAATGGATAAATGTAACTGTCATTGATGTAAAATTTTACTGTCATTGATGTATGAGTAAATGTTTTTGTCATTTATGTATGAGTAAATGTTACTGTCATTAATGAATGGATAAATGTTACTTTCACTGATGTACGAGATAATGTTACTGTCATTGATGTAAAAATTTACTGTCATTGATGAATGGGTAAATGGTACTATAACTTAGATATGGGCAAATGTTACTTTCATTGCTATATGGGTAAATGTTACTGTCATTGATGTATAGGTAAATGTTATTGTCATTGATGTTTGAGTAAAAGGTGCATTCATTGATATATGGGTAAGTGTTACTGTCACTGATGTATGAGTAAATGTTAATGTCATCGATGTATGGGTAAGAGTTACTGTCATTGATGTATGGGTAAAGATTACTGTCATTGATGTATGAGTAAAAGTTACTGTCATTGATGTACGGGTTAAGGTTACTGTCATTGATGTATTGGTAAAAGTTACTGTCATTGATGTATGGGTAAATGTTACTATCATCGATGTAAGGGTAAATTTACTGTCATTGATATATGAGTAAAGGTTACTGTCATTGATGTATGGGTTAAGGTTACTGTCATTGATGTATGGGTAAATGTTACTGTCATTGATGTATGAATAAAAGTTGCTGTCATTGATATATGGTTAAATGTGCCTGTCACTGATGCATGAGTGAATGTTACTGAATCGATGTATGGGTTAATGTTACTGTCATTGATGTATAGGTAAAGGTTGCTGTCATTGATGTATGGGTTAAGGTTAATGTCAGTGATGTATGGTTAAAGGTTACTGTCATTGATATATTAGTAAAATATACTGTCATTGTTGTATGATTAAACGTAATTGTCAATGACATATGGGTGAAGGTCGTGTCACTAATATATCAGTAAAATTTACTGTCGTTGATGTATGGGTAAGGTAACTGTCATTGATATATGTGTAACAGTTACTGTCATTGATGTATGATTAATCGTTAGTGTCACTGATGTATGGGTGAAGGTCGTGACACTAATATATGGGGACAAATTACTGTCAATGATGTCTTGTTAAAAGTTACTGTCATTTATGTATGCGTAAATATTTCTGTCATTGACATATGGTTAAACATTACTGTCACTGATATATGATTAAAAGTTACTGTCACTGATATATGGTTAAACGTTAATCTCACTGATGTATAGGTAAATGTTACTGTCATTGATGTATGGGTTAAGGTTACTGTCATTGATGTATTGGTAAAAGTTACTGTCATTGATGTATGGGTAAATGTTACTTTCATCGATGAACGGGTAAATTTACTGTCATTGATGTAAGGGCATAAGTTACTGTCATTGATGTATGGGTTAAGGATACTGTCATTGATGTATGGGTAAATATTACTGTCATTGATGTATGAATAAAAGTTGCTGTCATTGATATATGGGTAAATGTGCCTGTCACTGATGCTGAGTGAATGTTACTTAATCGATGTATGGGTAAATGTTACTGTCATTGATGTATAGGTAAAGGTTGCTGTCATTGAAGTATGGGTTAAGGTTACTGTCATTGATGTATGGTTAAAGGTTACTGTCATTGATATATTAGTAAAATATTCTGTCATTGTTGTATGATTAAACGTAATTGTCAATGACATATGGGTGAAGGTCGTGTCACTAATATATCAGTAAAAGTTACTGTCATTGATGTATGGGTAAGGTAACTGTCATTGATATATGTGTAAAAGTTACTGTCATTGATGTATGATTAATCGTTAGTGTCACTGATGTATGGGTGAAGGTCGTGACACTAATATATGGGGAAAAGTTACTGTCAATGATTTTTGTTAAAAGTTACTGTCATTTATGTATGCGTAAATATTTCTGTCATTGACATATGGTTAAACGTTACTGTCACTGATATATGATTTAAAGTTACTGTCACTGATATATGGTTAAACGTTAATCTCAATGATGTATAGGTAAATGTTACTGTCATTGATCTATGATTAAACGTTACTATCATTGATCTATGATTAATCGTTACTGTCACTGATATATGGTTAAACGTTACTATCACTGATATATGAGTAAACTTCTCTGATATATATGATAAATGTTACTGTCATTGATATATCGGTTTAGGTTACTGTCATTGATGTAGGGTTTAACGTTACTGTTACTGATGTATGTTTAAACGTTACTGTCACTGATATATGTGTAACGGATACTGTCACTAATGTATTGGTAAAGGTTACTGTCATTGATGTGTCGTTAAACGTTCGTGTCACTGATGTATGATTACACGTTACTGTCACTGATATATGGGTTAACGTCACTTTCACTGATATATGAGTAAAGGTCGTGCCATTAATATATGGGGTAAAGGGTACTGTCATTGATGTATGGGTTAATATTACCATCACTGATTTATGCTTAAATGTTACTGTCATTGATGTATGAGTAAAAATTAGTGTCACTGATGTATGATTAAACGTTACTGTCACTGATATATGGGTAAAGGTCGTGTCAATAATATATGGAGAAATGTTACTGTCAATGAAGTATGGTAAAGGTAACTCTCATTGATGTAAGTGTATAGTTTACTGTCATTGATGTATGGTTAAACGTTACTGTTACTGGTGTATTGGTTAATGTTACTGTCACTGATATATCATTAAACGTTACGGTCAGTGATATATGTTTAACGGTTACTGTTACTGATTTATGGATAAAGGTTAATGTCACAGTTGTATGAGTAAATGTATCTGTTACTGATGTATAGTTAAACGTTATTGACATAGATATATGAGTAAAGGTTACTGTCATTTATATATGTGTCAATGCTACTGTCACATTTGTATGGGTAAAAGTTTACTCTCACTGATGTATCGGTAAATGTTGATGTCACTGGTGTATGGGGTAAGGTTACTGTCGTTGATGCATTGGTAAATGTGACTGTCCTTGAAGTATGGGAAAATGTTACTGTCACTGATGTATGGATAAGTTAACTCTTATTGACGTTTGGGTAAATGTTACTGTCATAAATTGATGGGTAAATGTTACTGTCATTGATGTATGGGTTATGGTAACTGTCATTGATGTTTGGGTTATGGTAACTGTCATTGATGTATGGGTAAAGGTTACTGTCACTGGCGGATGGGTAAATGTTACAGTCCATGAAGTATTGGTAAATATTTCTGTCACTTATGTATGGGTAATAGTATACTCTCACTGATGTTTTGGTAAATGTTTTTCTCACAGATGTATGGGTAATTGTTATTTTCACTGATATAAGGTAACGGTTACTGTCACTTGTGTATGGATAAAGGTTATTATCATTGATTTATTGTTAAATGTTACTGTAACTGATGTATCGGTAAATGTTGATGTCAACGATGTATGGGTAAAGGTTACTGACACTGGTGTATTGGTAAATGTTACTGTCACTGGTGTATTGGTAAATGTTACTGTCCTTCAAGTATGGGTAAATGTTTCAGTCACTGATGTATGAGTGAAGGTTACTGCCAGTGGTGTATTGGTAAATGTTACTGTCCTTGATGTATGGGTAAAGATTACTGTCACTGATATATGGGTAAATGTTACTGTTCTTGAAGTATGGGTAAGTTTTACTGTCAATGATGTATGGATAAATGTTACTGTCACTGATGTATGAGTAAAGTTTACTGTCATTGATGTAAGAGGTAAATGTTACTGTCACAGATGAATGGGTAAACATAACTGTCACTGATGTATGGGTAAAGGTTACTGACACTGGTGTACGGGTAAATGTTACTGTCCCTGAAGTATGGGTTAATGTTTCTGTCACTGGTGTATGTGTTAAGGTAATTGTCACTGATGTACGGTTAAATGTAACTGTCACTGTTGTATGGGTTATGGTTACTGTCAATGATGTATGGGTAAATGTTACTGTCACTGATGTATGGGTAAATGTTTCAGTCATTGAAGTATAGGTAAATATTGTTGTTACTGATTTATTGGTAAAGGTTGCTGTCACTGATGTATGGGTAAATGTTTCAGTCATTGAAGTATGGGTAAATATTGTTGTTACTGATTTATTGGTAAATGTTACTGTCACTGATGTATGGGTAATTGTTACTGTCACTGATGTATGAATAGATGTTAATCTCACTAATGTATGGTCAAAGTTACTGTCACTGATTTATGGGTAAAGTTTACTGTCACTGATGTATGGGAAATATAACTTTCACTGATGTATGTGTAAAGATAACTGTCACTGGTGTATTGGTAAGAGTTACTGTCACTGATGTATGGATAAAGGTTACTGTCACTGATTAATGAGTAAATGTTACAGTCATTGTTGTATGGGTAAATGTTACTGTCACTGATGTATAGATGGCGGTAACTCCCCTGTTGATTGGTAATGGTTACTGTCACTGATGTATGATTAAATGTTACTGCCACTGATGTATGGGTAAATGTTACTGTCATTGATGTATGGATTGCGGTTACTCCCCTGTCGATTGGTAACGGTTACTTACTGTCACTGATGTATTATCAAATGGTACTGCCACTGATGTATGGTTAAAGGTTACTCTAACTGATGTATGGTTAAATGTTACTGTCACTGATGTTTTGGTAAAGGTTACTGTCACTGATGTATGGGTAAAGTTAACTGTCACTGATGTATGGTTAACGGTTACTTTACTGAGATGTATTTGTAAATGTTACTGTCACTGATGTATTATTAAATGTTACTGTCACTTATGTATTGGTAAAGGTTACTGTCACTGATATATGGGTATATATTACTGTCACTGATGTATATGTAAAGGTTACTTTCACTGATGTATGGTTAAAAGGTTACTCTAACTAATGTATGGGTAAATGTTACTGTCACTGATGTATGGGTAAACGATAATGTCACTGATGTATGGGTAAAGGTAACTGTCACTGATGTATGGTTAACGGTTACTGTCGCTGATGTGTTTGTAAATGTTACTGTCACTGATGTATTATTAAATGTAACTGTCACTTACGTATTACTGTCACTGATATATGGTAATGGTAAGTGTCACTGATATATGGTTAAAGGTTACCGTCACTGATGTATGGTTAAATGTTACAGTCACTGATGTATGGTTAGAGTTAACTGTCATTGATGTATGATTAAATGTTACCGTCACTGCTTTACTTAAAATGATTTATTGGTTATGGTTACTGTCACTGGTGAATGGTTAAAGGTTACTGTCACTGATATATGGGTATAGATTACGGTCACTGATGTATGTATAAAGGTTACTTTCACTGATGTATGGATAAAGGATTATCTATCTGATGTATTGGTAAAGGTTACTGTCACTGATATATTGGTATAGATTATTGTCCCTGATGTATGTGTAAAGGTTACTTTCACTGATGTATGGATAAAGGTTACTGTTACCGATGTTTTGGTAAAGGTTACTTTCACTGATAAATTGGTAAAGGTTACTTTACTGATGTATGGGTGAAGGTTACCTTTGTTGATGTATGAGTTTACTATCATTGATGTATGGGTAAAGGTTACTGTCACTGATGTATGGGTATATACAAAGTAGTCACATCTAAACACATAGAATATTAAAACATATTCATTGTAATATAGCTACACGGCAAGGGTGTAAACATTATCATTATTTGATCTTATCAATGAATATCCGAAACTGAAGATGTCGATGCAGTGATGTGCACAGATGATTTGGCAAACGGTATGGACTAACAGTCTTTATTTTGCATTAGAACTGAGATGAAAATAAAGAATATCAAATAATAATTGTTTTTTAGAAATGGAAGTACACTAAGACAAATGAAAAGTGATTTTATGATGACATTATACTAGATACAGTTTCTATATATAAATAGTTTTGTGTATGTATCACTTCAAAATTGATCTAGTCATACGCAAAAACGAGCTAAGAAAGCAATCATATCAATGATTAAATTACAATACTAGTACTGAACGGAACAGCTAACCTGCCACTTTTGTATTTCCAATATATATTGTTCAACATATGGAGTAGCGCTATTAAAAGTTGTATATGCAGTTACATGTAACAGACAATAATGTATTTTTACATGAACCTAATTGTTCTTTTTTATTCAAGTTCAAATTTCAAGGAAATTGCTTTTCATACGTACAAGCAAAGAATGACTGATTGTTCTTAATGGGAATGGTGTGGTAATGTCGCTTGAAAAAGTCGTTGTTATAAACATTATGCCTAAACTGAAAACTGCAACTTACTTGTATTATACTTTTTGATTGGAATCTGGAATTTCACTTTTTATATTTAGATCCTCAGATCAAAACTTGATGATAGAAACTGGTAGACATAACAATATTCATTTAAATAAAGAAAGTGTCCATTTTGCAAGGGAAAAACCATTGAAGACGAGTATAATCTTGTTATCATTTGCCAATTATATAGCAACTTGAAAAAGCAATACATTATTAAGCGTAATAACTCTACACACCTACATATCATTTATGTTATCAGGTATTATCCGTCTTAAACGTATCAACGTTTGTATACGTTGCTCTCAAGGTCAGAATAGACAGGTTAAATGAACAACATGTATAGTTGACAGTTTAAATTATGTAATATATATCATTATGTATATTTCATCAAAACGTTTTAATATGTCGAGGTCGATATGTTCCTACGGTCCATGGTTTGTGGAGCGCATTGTCTAGTGGTTGAGCAGTGAACCCAGGATTAAATGATCATGGGACCGATAACAAAAATATAATTAAATAATGATTAAGTGTAAAATAGGACTTAATAAATAAAGAGAATAATGCTCATGAAATAGAAGAGAAATAGTTTTAACTAAAAGGGGAAAAAACAAGAAATAAAATTATTCTATTTAATTTCATCTTAAACTTTTGTTCGAGTTTGTAATCAAACCTGTAACCTATATAGTTTGCGGTCACCATTATAGCTATAGCCACGAGAGATAAGCTTTATTTTTCCGAAACACGAGAACATTTTAAGTACCATCCACACTAATGAATGTGAATATTTGTGAAGCGTCTTCTGAGGAAAATTTCAACCAATTTCTTCATGAACAGCGTGTTTCCACTATGCGCAAGTGCAACACGTTGTTTTGATCTATAAAGATCATATTGCATACTAATTAATTTAAGCTCCATTGCAATATAAGCTCATATCCTATATAAATCACTATTTACTTTACCCGCTGGGTAGAACCAGCACATTGTGCTGTTTTAACTTTCCATTTGGTCGAACTGCAGATCAAATCCGAAATATTCAGCAGCATCAGCCAGCAAACTATACAATACTCCAATATATTACCGATCAATCAGATCTAGTTCAAAAGTTCAATAAGTTTAATCTTTATAAAGGCATGTTGTGTATATTTTATTGGAAAGTATGTTTCAAAATTTAAACATCGTTCCTATAAAGAACGTATTAAAATAAAAAATAATTGTTATGTTATAAACACATTATTTGTACACTTAAAGGCCGCAGTTTCCAATATTTCAATATATAGTGAAACCAAAAGTTAAGTCAGTAAAAGTCCATAGGGTACATTTAAAGTCAGATGTGTGCCTGAATAGGGAGATGATATGTTGAAGACGAAGTCTGAATTTGAATTTGGGTTTGTAACAAAAATAATCGATTATTAAACAAAGTATACCAATTGTTGTTCTGGTGATATATATCACCCTAAATCGTTCCTGTTTCAATTAACAGACTTCTAGCTTCCAAGGGATAATACATGTACAGTGATGACATGTTATGTTTTTTTACAAGTTTAGCATTCTGTGGTGTTTTATCTCATCATTTACACAGTTTCAGATGTTTAACTAGACAAATAGTAATTTTATTTGACAAACAACTGTTTGAAATAAAGAGGCAATAACTTTCAGCCAGACTATATAATAAATCCAAAAATCTGTTGGTGTTGCTCTACATACTTCGACAACGAAATCTTATTTTGTATAATAGTTATAGTATTATAGCATGAAAGTACAGACTATTGGATCTCAGTATAGTATTGCATTTAGATCAATATACGTTCAGTTACAGTTGTACTTGTAGTATTGATCATTCATTTAGTTAATTGCCATGGTGCGAGAGCGACTATTGCTCCGCCCACCGGCCACGTGGCGCTGTTTGTCCAAGTACATACAAATCGTGTTTTTTTAGAAACAGTTCGCTTGTCTGAGGAAAATGCAGCGTTGATCTGGAAATAATATCGATCGCTGACTGGAATATTGACCTGTTTGATTGACTGACCGCGTCAGGTCAAATGTCTGGTGGTGGAGGTGGTGGTGGGTAATTAACAATAGCGGGGCCTACATCAATAATTCCTCTATAGATTATGACTCTGGATGTGAAAGGGTTATGAATTTCTTTCGATATGCATTTGATTTTTTATGTGATACTGATTTAATAATTTTTTTTTTGCAAATGTGACGTTCTCTCCCCTAGTGCACCCAGTGGGTGGTAATAATATTATACTTTATCGTGTTGTCTTTTATTACATGTTTATCGTCCTCTCCTGCCTTGTTGTATGGAACGGCTTTAAGTTTTGTTATATCACCATCTCGCCAGTCTTTTAAAATAATAATGTTGTCGTCTCTGGGTTTGTCGTATTTAATATGGCCTGGTTTTATAATTCTACTGTCTTTGTTTCTTGTGAGAAGACGGCCATATCCAGGTTCAGTATGTGCAACATGACTTTGTTTCAAACTTCCTCTGCCTCGTCTGTCCTCTGAAAACGTATTGTCATTGGTAGTCACAGTGTCTTTAATGTGAATTTGTTTCAAACATCCTCCGCCTAGTTTGTCTTCTGAGAGCGTGCTGTTATTGGCAGTCACGGTGTCTTTAATGTGAATTTGTTTCAAACTTCCTCCGCCTCGTCTGTCTTCTGAGAGCGTGCTGTCATTGGCAGTCTCGGTGTATTTGATGTGAATTTGTTTCAAACTTCTTCCGCCTTGTTTGTCTTCTGAGAGCGTGCTGTCATTGGTAATCTCAGTGTCTTTAATGTGAATTTGTTTCAAACTTCCTCCGCCATGTTTGTCTTCTTCGAACGTGCTGTCATTGGTAGTCTCGGTGTCTTTAATGTGAATTTGTTTCAAACTTCCTCCGCCTAGTTTGGGTCCTGAGTGCGTGTTGTCATTGGCAGTTTCGGTGTCTTTAATGTGAATTTGTTTCAAACTTCCTCCGCCATGTTTGTCTTCTTCGAGCGTGCTGTCATTGGTAGTCTCGGTGTCTTTAATGTGAATTTGTTTCAAACTTCCTTCGCCATGTTTGTCTTCTTCGAGCGTGCTGTCATTCGCAGTCTCGGTGTTTTTAATGTGTATTTGTTTCAAACTTTTTTCCGCCTAGTTTGTCTTCTGAGAGCATGCTGTCAATGGTAGTCTTGGTGTTCTCACCGTGAATTGTGTTTGTACTGCAAACATCCCGTTTGTCTCTTGAGAGTATTTTATCATATCTAGTCTCGCTGCTTTTAAAATGACAAGCAGTAATGTTGCCTTTGTTTTCTATGTCGTCTGGACACGCGTCATCTTTTTCAACCCCGGTTAGTTCTTTTTGACTTACATTCATACTCTCACCACGAAGTAGGTCTTCCTGAAGATTTTCTTAAAAAGATGAATAAAACATTATTATATAATCCTAAAATGCCATATCCGAAATAATGAACAGCTGCATGTTTATTTCTCATCTCGTATTTCGGTAGAAAAGTCAAATAATGAAATAACTATTGAAATGCTTTTGTCTGTAAAAATAAATTTATAGCAGATTGTATAAGGCTAAAGCAAAGAACAATGTAAATACTGCTGCTGATGGTTTTTTATTAACACACAATGTTTATTACAAATTGACAGTTTTGATATCAAATATATTTTCGACACAACCAAAACGACATTTAAAGAGGCATCCCTGTACATTTTATGTCCACAAAATGACCCAACTGTACCTAGTCTAAAAGAAATCCATGTAACTTGAAATCGGTGCGATTATCTACAATAGCACGAGTTACTTTCAAGAAATAAGTGTTTAAAATGGTCGTCTATAAACAATTGTGATTGATTTTAGTTTAACCAATTCCGGATAGCTTTGGAATGCACTTTGCTTATTACCGGATTTTTTTTGTTGCTCGGGAAACAATGAGAAACTTTTTTCTATCAGATGGTTCCCGATCAAGTTTATAAGATACTCGCTGCTTCATGTAAAGATGCATGTTGTATTATATAACAAAAAAACTATAGATTATAATGTTTTGTGCCCCGGGGATGAAGACAAATCTCGGGATGGCTTATTTGAAACAAACTTTGGTTATTGGTGAGGTTTTCATACTTCTATATTATAGTGCTTGATTTGAAAGGTATTGGTATTTAGACTGTGTTCCGTTTTAGATAATGTCTCGTGGTGGAATAAATTACAGAAACACAGTCTAGATTGTACTGTTGCGCATGCTCCGTAAAATCAAAAAAAAAACAACACTAAACTGGATGTATTGCCACGCCACTAGTTTATTAACTAATGTAATATTGTTGGCACATATTCTTTATGAAAATGTATGATATTATAGGTGGGTAGATATATTGATTTGGGTCTTGTTTGTTTACATTAATATGTGAATTTATTTCCAAAAATATGATCATCAAGTTGACCGCTGATTTTAATAGTTAGTTTCACATGTATAAATGGCCGAGTCTGTTTTATTGCGTCTGTTAATAATAGTTAAGAAAACACTTAATAAACTCCGTGGTTTCAACGGACCAGAAATAAAAACACAACGGAGCCAAAGTAAGGGACATTAGGTCCCCACATAACACGTAAGACTGTCTGCTGTACCTCTCTTGCTATCACGGTAACATGATTCTTGCGCTTAAAATAAGTCCTGTGTAATTTGGTTTGAAATGGTTTCAATGTTGCTGAGTAGAGCAAATGCTGGCATAGCAAATACTGCAATAATACATCGCTGATGTTAAAAAGGGGACTTTTATAGGACATTAACAGTTACGTGAACTCATGAGCATTTGATGACTTCAACCTACCAGTTATTGAACATTGTATGGGGATACTTTCCTGCTATAAAAATACTTTAAAAAATCTATGCGAAATATTTTTCTAACATGGAATTCCTAGACTTTTTTTTATAGAATAAAATGCAACTGTGTTGTGAGACCTGAAGTAATATTATTGCTGTAGTTTATATGTGACATGTTTATAACCCATATAAAACAATTATGTTGCAGACTATTTGATACCAAAAGCTGTCGGAGGGACTCTTAGAATATTTGTCACAAAAATACAAATCTGATTGAGACTGATGACAAATCCAAGCAAACAGGAATTATCTAACTTTCAAAATTGACAAAATTGAGTAGGTCTTATAACTGCAATGACTTGTATGAAGTTTCAATAAAATACATGCAATGTCTGCTGAGTTATAAAATTTCTAAGTAAAACTAAGGTCCTAATTTGCAATAAAAAAGCTAGCAGGAGTTATCCGACTTGAATAATTTAGTTGGTTCCATGACTAACAGGCGATCGATTAACATAACCACTGTTTCCTTTGATCCTGAAAGGTTAACCAATACTTTAGCACACCCTCCGCAATTAACTGATATCATTCCCACTTAAATCAGCGGTGTGAGACGAATGATAATGAGACACAATGCCGTACATCAATCATCACGAAGACGGGGATTCAAACTCACGACCCCTGATAGTCAGACGCATTATGACATGCAGTAAAACAAGTATAGTTCATAATACCATATATGTACATGTGTTTACATCGAAATAGGAATTCGATCGGGACCTAACAAGTAGTTCGAGATACATGTGTTCTAGTCATCCGTGTCCGAGTGATGTTCTAACCATCAGTGTCCGAGTGGTTTTCCAGCCATCAGTGTCCGAGTGGTGTTCCAGCCATCAGTGTCCGAGTGGTGTTCCAGCCATCAGTGTCCGAGTGGTGTTCCAGCCATCCGTGTCCAAATGGTGTTCCAGCCAGCCATCCCTGTTCGAGTGCTGCTCCAGCCATCCGTGTCCGAGTGGTGTTCCAGTCAGCCGTTTCCGAATGGTATTCCAGCCATCCGTTTCCGGGTGGTGTTCCAGCTATCATTTCCAAGTGGTGTTCCAGACATCCGTGTCCGATTGGTGTTCTAGTCATCCGAGTCCGAGTGGTGTTCCAGCCATTCGTGTCTAAATGGTGTTCCAGCCAGCCATCCGTGTTCGAATGCTGTTCCAGCCATCCGTTTCCGAGTGGTGTTCCGGCCATCCGTGTCCGAGTGGTGTTCCAGCCGTCAGTGTCCGAGTGGTGTTCCAGCCATCCGTGTCCAAATGGTGTTCCAGCCAGCCATCCCTGTTCGAGTGCTGCTCCAGCCATCCGTGTCCGAGTGGTGTTCCAGTCAGCCGTTTCCGAATGGTATTCCAGCCATCCGTTTCCGAGTGGTGTTCCAGCTATCATTTCCAAGTGGTGTTCCAGACATCCGTGTCCGATTGGTGTTCTAGTCATCCGAGTCCGAGTGGTGTTCCAGCCATTCGTGTCTAAATGGTGTTCCAGCCAGCCATCCGTGTTCGAATGCTGTTCCAGCCATCCGTTTCCGAGTGGTGTTCCGGCCATCCGTGTCCAAGTGGTGTTCCAGCCATCCGTTTCCAAGTGGTGTTCCAGCCATCCGTTTCCGAGTTGTGTTCCAACCATCCGGTGTTCCAGCTGTCCGTTTCAGAGTCGTGTTCCAGCCATCCGTTTCCGAGTGTTGTTCCAGCCATCCATTTCCAAGTGGTGTTCCGCCATCCGTGTCCGAGTGTTGTTCCAGTCATCCGTTTCCGAGTGGTGTTCCAGTCATACGTTTCCGAGTGGTGTTCCAGCCATCCGTGTCCGAGTGGTGTTCCAGCCATCCGTTTCGAAATGGTGTTCCAGCCATTCGTTTCCAAGTGGTGTTCCAGCCATCCGTTTCGGAGTGGTGTTCCAGCCACCTGTGTCCGATTGGTGTTCTAGCCATCCGTGTCCGATTGGTGTTCCAGCCATCCGTTTCGAAATGGTGTTCCAGCCATTCGTTTCCAAGTGGTGTTCCAGCCATCCGTTTCGGAGTGGTGTTCCAGCCATCCGTGTCCGAATGCTGTTCCAGTCATCCGTTTCCGAGTGGTGTTCCAGACATCCGTTTTCTAGTGGTGTTCCAGCCATCCGTTTCCGAGTGATGTTCTAGTCATCCGTGTCCGAGCCAACTAATTTTTACTGTATAACAGAATAAAATTATGCAAACTAAGTGAATCTACGTTGGAAGGAATTAACGCAAGTAAAGTTGCCCCTGACATGCAAGTGCATACCACACTCGTGTTCGTTAAAGTTCACTGCTCATATTTAGCCAGGTCCGATTACCCCAGTAGCGCCTCTGACCGTCAATCCAGGGATCGTGATTTGGAATCCCCGCCCGGCCACAGCCTCCGTGACGATTGGTGTACTATATATATTTATATCATAAATAAATCAAATCGGATCAAAAGTACGTAAAAGTACAAACGATTATATAATAACAGGCATACCTACAGTAAACAGCTGGGAATTTCAATACCTTAATTCAATAACCCCGTAATCGTCCGTGCAATGATAAACACACAAACCTACCTAAACATCATACAATTACGTCGGTGTCATTATTCACACTTAACGTTACGGTATATATAACTAGTATATGAATAACACAATAAAAACGAATGTGGTGCACATATTACACGCCTCCGCAGTTTTTCACAAAAGGACTTCATTAAATCAGGTTTTCTGTGGTGTACAATAGCGTGAACTGCTAAGTTATATATATATATATGCCGGCTGTATACACATTTTATTTTGGTTAAAACTAGTTATTATATTTAACAAGTATTACATTGTAGTGAGGTCCCCAGTTTGTTTAATGGGCAGCAATACATAGAATATACACAGACATAGAAAGGTTAATCTGAGATCCATGTGTTATATGATAAATAAAAAAACAAGGAACTAATTTCTCTAACAGGATCATCATTCAAAGGACATCACAACAGTACAAACATAACCAATGTGCCCAATACTCATAATAAATACGATGCGTTTACAGAAGAAACGCCAACATCGGTCGCCGTCTTAGAACGTGAATCTGAAGTACATGTATGTTGAAGGTGTAACTTCTTAACCCATCAACTTCAAATGGACTCAATCACCTTACTTAATTTATACTGGTGAGCATAGGTAGCTCAGACGGTAGCACATCTAACTGTTAATATAGGGGTCATGACTTCATATCCCGATCCTGCAACAGTTTCCATGCATCGCATTGCCATTTATCTCTCGCTGCTGATTTGAGATGAAATGATATCAGTTACTTGTGGAAATGGACATGCGGTTGTGCTCGAGTACTAAGACAGAGTAGTTACGTTAATTAATCTTCTGTTAACCCTCGATGACAGACAATGACGCTCCATATTCAAATAATCAAAACAACTATATTTATAAGAAATAATTTAATAATTTAATCATTACATATGATTTGACGATATTGAATTGGAATGACGCTTTACAATATAGTTACTGAACACATCACATATATAAAAAAGATAGATATAACAATGACTAACATTTTTGATAATAAAGTATTATTGTTAATGTTTGATGTGCATGCATTAAAGAAAACAGAGTGCTCATGATTCAAACAAACGTCATGCTATTATTATTAGCGCATATCATATGTAAGGAAACAGTATTAAGTCTTATTCATTATATGAGATGTATTCATTTCTTATAAAAATAATTGTTAAAAAATATTACGCAGCAAACAGCCAGAAACTGTCCATGCTCATTTTAAATGTATAAAGACAAAACATTATCATACACACATATATACAGAATAACATGTGACATTGATATCGTATAATTTAATTTAATTTATTAATTGAAGCATATAATTAATAAATATTATAAAGAAACGTACACTTTACACATTGCACGCATCATTAAACACATGTATCAATTAAATTTAAATCGAATACTTTTCTGGATAAAGAATAAACACATAATCATTACTCAAATAAAATATATATACAATATAGTGTCTATATTGCCATAATCGTCATTTAAATGAACGCATCACATGGACATGGTTTCATATTGAACTGTTAAACTGAACAATTGTCTGCGTTAGCATATATATGTATTTAGTTTCATTTTTATTTATTCTGCAATATTTAAAAATATGCTGGTGGGATATTGTCACCAGTTCTGATACTGATAATTGTGTTTGAAAATAATCGACAATTATGTAAAAACAATAATTGTATTTTTTTAAAAAAAAAAAAAAAAAAAAAAAGATAGCAACTTTTAATGTTGATTTTTTTTTTTATTTTTTTTTTGTGTGTGTTGTATTTTTTATCTTGTTTTGTTTTCATTTTTACTTGGGTGTGTTGCCATTTTCAACAAATGACAGGTCATATATAGCAAATCAAGGAGGAAGACCAATAAAACGCGAGTCCGTTTCACTTGACATTCATTATTTATAGGGCTTTATGCTTTTTTTTCAACACATGACAGGTTTTATATGACGCATCCAGTTTTTATTGGTGAAGGAATACGTCGGAATGAATCTGGGTAGAACCACCGTCCTTCCGCAAGTATTGGGCAAATCTTCTCACAGAAAGGTTGTGGATCGAGCAAGACTCGAACCCACTTAGCGATGAGAAGTATGTGCTCATTAGACGACATCACCGTGAACCACTCTGGTACGGAGAACGCTTCTATGAATATCAAAACAAATATATCCTAGGGCTACAAAAATAATATTTCAATGATTATTTAATTCCACGCTAATCTATATCTCAGGAAACAGGAGTTGTCAGAAGACAACAAAGCTCGCCTATGGGATAAAATTCACCACCAATGCAAAGATTGAGATTGGAGGCAAACACCAGAACTTAAACGCAACTTAACGCAAAAGTTTAACCTGGGTGTCCACAAGACGACGCCGACAACGACGCTGGGGTCATGGCAATAGCTCTCCTAGATATTCGTCCCGGCGAGCTAATAATAAATACGTCTTTAACCGACATATAATTCGACAAACTTATCTTGAATTCATGACATTATATAACAAAACAGATAGCATGTATATTAAAAACCTTATCTACATCTACATTGCTACGTTGATCTATCGAAGTTGATAATTACTCAACGGTGCGCAAAGAAAGAAAGAGAATATATTTATAGAAAATGAATATTACAAATAAGATATACATATAAAGAGAACTATATAAAGGGCTTTATATAAAATACTTATTTAAAAGATATAGATGAAAGTAATTCCTAGCTATTTTCAACACGACAACGACGAACCGTTCTGGTTTCTGTGGCGGTATCAGGGATTTTAGCCCCGCCAGCATCGCAACGTCCTTTTAAAAAAACACTGTTGATATGAAAACTATTTTTTGTAATTGACTCAATTTAAGTCTGCACAATTGATATTATGTTAAACACGTTTGTCTTGTGTAAACAAGATATCAATAGTTTTCATGTGTTATGCGAGTTAGACAATGCGCATACTTGCATCGCCAAGTTCTGTGATTCTGATTTCTCAAGGACAATTCGGACGTTCACGATTATCAAATTTACCCAGTTGATGTTCCACTTAAAGAGCACAATTGATATCATTTTAACACGTTTGCCTAGTGAATAAGATACCAACTGTGTAATAAGTCACCAAGCGTGCTTTTATCATGATGTAAATAGGATACCAACAGTGTAATAAGTCACCAAGCGGGCTATTATCATGGTGTAAATAGGATACCAACAGTGTAATAAGTCACCAAGCGTGCTTTTATCATGGTGTAAATATGATACCAACAGTGTAATAAAGTCACAAATCGTGCTATTAGCATGGTGTAAATAGGATACCAACAGTGTCATAAGTCACCAAGCGTGCTATTGTCATGGTGTAAATAGGATACCAACAGTGTAATAAAGTCACAAAGCGTGCTTTTATCATGGTGTAAATAGGATACCAACAGTGTAATAAAGTCACCAAGCGTTCTTTTATCATGGTGTAAATATGATACCAACAGTGTAATAAATTCACAAAGCGTGCTATTAGCATGGTGTAAATAGGATACCAACAGTGTCATAAGTCACCAAGCGTGCTATTGTCATGGTGTAAATAGGATACCAACAGTGTAATAAAGTCACAAAGCGTGCTATTATCATGGTGTAAATAGGATACTAACAGTGTAATAAAGTCACAAAGCGTGCTTTTATCAAGGCGTGCTATTATCATGGTGTAAATAGGATACCAACAGTGTACTAAAGTCACAAAGCGTGCTTTTATCAAGGCGTGCTATTATCATGGTGTAAATAGGATACCAACAGTGTAATAAAGTCACAAAGCGTGCTTTTATCATGGTGTAAATAGGATACCAACAGTGTAATAAAGTCACCAAGCGATCTTTTATCATGGTGTAAATATGATACCAACAGTGTAATAAAGTCACAAAGCGTGCTATTAGCATGGTGTAAAAAGGATACCAACAGTGTAATAAAGTCACAAAGCGTGCCATTATCATGGTGTAAATAGGATACCAACAGTGTAATAAAGCCAAAAAGCGTGCTATTATAATGGTGTAAATAGGATACCAACAGTGTAATAAAGTCACATAGCGTGCTATTATCATGGTGTAAATAAGATACCAACAGTGTAATAAAGTCACAAAGCGTGCCATTATCATGGTGTAAATAAGATACCAAAAGTGTAATAGAGTAAAAAAGCGTGCTATTATCACGTCGCTGAAGAATGTATTATTGTCGGTAAAGAACTTTACAGCTAGTGTTATTAATTTGTACATCCGACACAAAATTAGGTGTATCTTGTAACTCGTATCTTAAAAGACAAATAAGAGAGATAACGAACTAGAGAGAGAGAGAGAGAGAGAGAGAGAGAGAGAGAGAGAGAGTATAACAACTGTGCATTTGTTTTTTTAAGAACGTGGACCTCCTACCGATCTTTGTTTCAATAATGTTAAATTGCATAGTATGTACTCCTTATTAAGATGATGCATAATTGTTTCGTAATTTACATGAATTCCTCAAATATTTTATTTGTTTGTTTTTCTAAATCAATGATATTTTTATTATATCGATATTTAGTATTAATTAAAAAAATTTTTTAATTTTGTTACATTGGTTATCTAATTACAATTTTGTCAGTAAAAGGCATTGATGTTGTTAAAAGTGCGAGTACATTACGATATGTATATAAACTTGTTATTTCCCGCCATAATGCGAAGGAATGTTTTTAACTAAAAGCTTAATTCTCTATTTTTCGTCAGTTTGTCAGTGTATATGTTCATGTGAAGAGTTCTACTGTCGATAGATGGATATTTCAAGGGACACTTCATACCCCAATGGCTTAAAATTGCCATAAAGGTAAAAATGCTATGGACAGAATTAAGAGAGTGGTCAACATTCCCATCATCAAACGGGGTAGTCAAATCCACTTCATGGAAAATAAAATCCCCGTCAAAATCCAGTGTTAGCCTTTGAGAAATTTGACAAAGGGTTTTTTGAAATACACTCTATATTTTAAAAAAAAAATAACGCTTACTAGTTTTGTGTGATTAACCGTGTTGGTGATTTTCCTTAATGGTTGATTTGATTTCAGGCTTAGTTCTCATTTTAACTGGTACATGTAGTTGTATAAGGAACTATTTGTGTGAATCTAACGTGACACCGGCTTCAGTTGATTTCCATTCTTTAGCAGCACTGGGTGCAGTTTAGAAAGCCACACCTATCTAAGAAAATAACTTCTTAGTATGGATGTCAGTATCTAAATGTCTGGTGGTGGAAGTGGTAGTGGGTCATGTATAACATCGGCCCCTATATCAATGAGTGCATCTTCTACATAATCTGAATCTTAGTATGGATGTCAGTATCTAAATGTCTGGTGGTGGAGGTGGTGGTGGGTGGTGGATAACATCGGCCACTATATCAATGAGTGCATCTTCTACATAATCTGGATCTTAGTATGGATGTCAGTATCTAAATGTCTGGTGGTGGAGGTGGTGGTGGGTGGTAGATAACATCGGCCCAAATATCAATGAGTGCATCTTCTACATAATGTGAATCTTAGTATGGATGTCAGTATCTAAATGTCTGGTGGTGGAGGTGGTGGTGGGTCATGGATAACAGCGGCCCAAATATCAATGGGTACATCTTCTACATAATCTGGATCTAAGTATGGATGTCAGTATCTAAATGTCTGGTGGTGGAGGTGGTGGTGGGTCATGGATAACAGCGGCCCAAATATCAATGGGTACATCTTCTACATAATCTGGATCTTAGTATGGATGTCAGTATCTAAATGTCTGGTGGTGGATGTGGTGGTGGGTCATGGATAATATCGGCCCTTATATCAATGAGTGCATCTTCTACATAATCGGAATCTTAGTATGGATGTCAGTATCTAAATGTCTGGTGGTGGAGGTGGTGGTGGGTGGTGGATAAAAGAGGCCCAAATATCAATGTGAGCATCTTCTACATAATCTGAGTCTTAGTATGGATGTCAGTATCTAATTGTCTGGTGGTGGAGGTGGTGGTGAGTCATGGATAACATCGGCCCCTATATCAATGAGTGCATCTTCTACATAATCTGAATCTTAGTATGGATGTCAGTATCTAAATGTCTGGTGGTGGAGGTGGTGGTGGGGGTGGATAACAGCGGCCCAAATATCAATGTGTGCATCTTCTATATAATCTGGGTCTTAGTATGGATGTCAGTATCTAAATGTCTGGTGGTGAAGGTGGTGGTTGGTCATGGATAACAGCGGTCCCAATATCTATAAGTGCATCTTTTACATAATCTGGGTCTTAGTATGGATGTCAGTATCTAAATGTCTTGTGGTGGAGGTGGTGGTGGGTCATGGATAACATGGGCCCCAATATCAATGAGTGCATCTTCTACATAATCTGGAACTTAGTATGGTTGTCAGTATCTAAATGTCTGGTGGTGGAGGTGGTGGTGGGTCATGGATAACAGCGGCCCAAATATCAATGTGTGCATCTTCTACATAATCTGGGTCTTAGTATGGATGTCAGTATCTAAATGTCTGGTGGTGAAGGTGGTGGTGGGTCATGGATAACAGCGGTCCCAATATCTATGAGTGCATCTTCTACATAATCTGGGTCTTAGTATGTATGTCAGTATCTAAATGTCTGGTGGTGAAGGAGGTGGTGGGTCATGGATAACAGCGGTCCCAATATTTATGAGTGCATCTTCTACATAATCTGGGTCTTAGTATGTATGTCAGTATCTAAATGTCTGGTGGTGGAGGTGGTGGTGGGTCATGGATAACAGCGGCCCAAATATCAATGAGTGCATCTTCTACATAATCTGAATCTTAGTATGGATGTCAGTATCTAAATGTCTGGTGTGGAGGTGGTGGTGGGTCATGGATAATATCGGCCCCAATATCAATGAGTGCATCTTCTACATAATCTGAATCTTAGTATGGATGCCAGTATCTAAATGTCAGGTGGTGGAGGTGGTGGTGGGTCATGGATAACATCGGCCCATATATCAACGAGAGCATCTTCTACATAATCTGAATCTTAGTATGGATGTCAGTATCTAAATGTCTGGTGGTGGAGGTGGTGGTGGGTCATGGATAACATCGGCCCAAATATCAATGAGTGCATCTTCTACAATATATGAATCTTAGTATGGATGTCAGTATCTAAATGTCTGGTGGTGGAGGTGGTGGTGGGTCATGGATAACATTGGCAAAATATCAATGTATGCATCTTCTACATAATCTGAATCTTAGTATGGATGTCAGTATCTAAATGTCTGGTGGTGGAGGTGGTGGTGGGTCATGGATAACATCGGCCCAAATATCAATGAGTGCATCTTCTACATAATCTGAATCTTAGTATGTATGTCAGTATATAAATGTCTGGTGGTGGAGGTGGTGGTGTGTGGTGGATAACATCGGCAAAAATATCAATGAGTACATCTTCTACATAATCTGAATCTTAGTATGGATGTTAGTATCTTAATGTCTGGTGGTGGAGGTGGTGTTTAGTCATGGATAACATCGGCCCAAATATCAATGAGTGCATCTTCTACATAATCTGAATCTTAGTATGGATGTCAGTATCTTAATGTCTGGTGGTGGAGGTTGTGGTGGGTCATGGATAACATCGGCCCCTATATCTATGAGTGCATCTTCTACATAATCTGAATCTTAGTATGGATGTCAGTGTCTAAATGTCTGGTGGTGGAGGTGGTGGTGGGTCATGGATAACATCGGCCCCTATATCAATGAGTGCATCTTCTACATAATCTGAATCTTAGTAAGGATGTCAGTATTTAAATGTCTGTTGGTTGAGTTGGTGGTTGGTCATGGATAACATCGGCCCCTATATCAATTTGTGCATCTTCTACATAATCTGAATCTTAGTATGGATGTCAGTATTTAAATGTCTGGTGGTGGAGGTGGTGGTGGGTCATGGATTACATCGGCCCAAATATCAATGAGTGCATCTTCTACATAATCTGAATCTTAGTATGTATGTCAGTATATAAATGTCTGGTGGTGGAGGTGGTGGTGTGTGGTGGATAACATCGGCAAAAATATCAATGAGTACATCTTCTACATAATCTGAATCTTAGTATGGATGTTAGTATCTTAATGTCTGGTGGTGGAGGTGGTGTTTAGTCATGGATAACATCGGCCCCTATATCTATGAGTGCATCTTCTACATAATCTGAATCTTAGTATGGATGTCAGTGTCTAAATGTCTGGTGGTGGAGGTGGTGGTGGGTCATGGATAACATCGGCCCCTATATTAATGAGTGCATCTTCTACATAATCTGAATCTTAGTATGGATGTCAGTATTTAAATGTCTGTTGGTTGAGTTGGTGGTTGGTCATGGATAACATCGGCCCCTATATCAATTTGTGCATCTTCTACATAATCTGAATCTTAGTATGGATGTCAGTATTTAAATGTCTGGTGGTGGAGGTGGTGGTGGGTCATGGATTACATCGGCCCAAATATCAATGAGTGCATCTTCTACATAATCTGAATCTTAGTATGGATGTCAGTATCTAAATGTCTGGTGGTGGAGGTGGTGTTGGGTCATGGATAACATCGTCCCCTATATCAATGAGTGCATCTTCTACATAATCTGAATCTTAGTATGGATGTCAGTATTTAAATGTCTGTTGGTTGAGGTGTGGGTTGGTCATGGATAACATCGGCCCCTATATCAATTTGTGCATCTTCTACATAATCTGAATCTTAGTATGGATGTCAGTATCTAAATGTCTGGTGTTGGAGATGGTGGTGGGTCATGGATAACATCGGGAAAAATATCAATGAGTGCATCTTCTACATCATCTGAATCTTAGTATGGATGTCAGTTTTTAAATGTCTGGTGGTGGAGGTGGTGGTGGGTCACGGATAACATAGGCCCCTATATCAATGAGTGCATCTTCAACATAATCTGAATCTTAATATGGATGTCAGTATCTAAATGTCTGGTGGTGGAGGTGGTGGTGGGTCATGGATAACATCGGCCCAAATATCAATGAGTGCATCTTCTACATAATCAGAATCTTAGTATGTATGTCAGTATATAAATGTCTGGTGGTGGAGATGGTGGTGTGTGGTGGATAACATCGGCAAAAATATCAATGAGTACATCTTCTACATAATCTGAATCTTAGTATGGATGTTAGTATCTTAATGTCTGGTGGTGGAGGTGGTGTTTAGTCATGGATAACATCGGCCCCTATATCAATGAGTGCATCTTCTACATAATCTGAATCTTAGTATGGATGTCAGTATCTTAATGTCTGGTGGTGGAGGTTGTGGTGGGTCATGGATAACATCGGCCCCTATATCAATGAGTGCATCTTCTACATAATCTGAATCTTAGTATGGATGTCAGTGTCTAAATGTCTGGTGGTGGAGGTGGTGGTGGGTCATGGATAACATCGGGAAAAATATCAATGGTTGCATCCTCTACATAATCTGAATCTTAGTATGGATGTCGTTATTTAAATGTCTGGTGGTGGAGGTGGTGGTGGGTCATGGATTACATCGGCCCAAATATCAATGAGTGCATCTTCTACATAATCTGAATCTTAGTATGGATGTCAGTATCTAAATGTCTGGTGGTGGAGGTGGAGGTGGTGGTGGGTCATGGATAACATCGGCAAAAATATGAATGAGTGCATCTTCTACATACTCTGAATCTTAGTATGGATGTCAGTATTTAAATGTCTGTTGGTTGAGGTGGTGGTTGGTCATGGATAACATCGGCCCCTATATCAATTTGTGCATCTTCTACATAATCTGAATCTTAGTATGGATGTCAGTTTCTAAATGTCTGGTAGTGGAGGTGGTGGTGGGTCATGGATAACATCGGGAAAAATATCAATGAGTGCATCTTCTACATAATCTGAATCTTAGTATGGATGTCAGTTTTTAAATGTTTGGTGGTGGAGGTGGTGGTGGGTCACGGATAACATAGGCCCCTATATCAATGAGTGCATCTTCTACATAATCTGAATCTTAATATGGATGTCAGTATGTAAATGTCTGGTGGTGGAGGTGGTGGTGGGTCATGGATAACATCGGCCCTATATCAATGTGTGCATATTCTACATCATTTGAATCTTAGTATGGATGTCAGTATCTAAATGTCTGGTTGTGGAGGTGGTGGTGGGTCATGGATAACATCGGCCCAAATATCAATGAGTACATCTTCTACATAATCTGAATATCAGTATGGATGTTAGTATCTAAATGTCTAGTGGTGGAAGTGGTGGTGGGTCATGGATAACATCGGCCCCTATATCAATGAGTGCATCTTCTAAATAATCTGAATCTTAGTATGGATGTCAGTATCTAAATGTCTGGTGGTGGAAGTGGTGGTTGGTCATGGATAACATCGGCCCCTATATCAATGAGTTCATCTTCTACATAATCTGGATCTTAGTATGGATGTCAGTATTTAAATGTCTGGTGGTGGAGGTGGTGGTGGGTCATGGATAACATCTGCAAAAATATCAATGAGTGCATGTTCTACATCATCTGAATCTTAGTATGGATGTCAGTATCTAAATGTCTGGTGGTGGAGGTGGTAGTCGGTCATGGATAACATCGGCCCAAATATCAATGAGTGCATCTTCTACATAATCTGAATCTTAGTATGGATGTTAGTATCTCAATGTCTGGTGGTGGAGGTGGTGGTGGGTGATGGATAACATCGGCCCTAATATCAATGAGAGCATCTTCTACAGAATCTGAATCTAAATATGGATGTCAGTATCTAATTGTCTGGTGGTTGAGGTGGTGGTGGGTCAAGGATAACATCGGCCCATATATCAATGAGTGCAACTTCTACATCATCTGAATCTTAGTATTGATGTCAGTATCTAAATGTCTTGTGGTGAAGGTGGTGGTTGGTCATGGATAACAGCGGTCCCAATATCAATGAGTACATCTTCTACACTATCTTGATCTTAGTATGGATGTCAGTATCTAAATGTCTGGTGGTGGAGGTGGTGGTTGGTCATGGATAACAGCGGCCCAAATATCAATGAGTACATCTTCTACATTATCTGGATATTAGTATGAATGTCAGTATCTAAATGTCTGGTGGTGGAGGTGGTGGTGGGTCATGGATAACAGCGGCCCAAATATCAATGAGTACATCTTCTACATAATCTGAATCTTAGTATGGATATCAGTATATAAATGTCTGGTGGTGGAGGTGGTGGTGGGTCATGGATAACATTGGCAAAAATATCAATGTATGCATCTTCTACATAATCTGAATCTTAGTATGGATGTCAGTATCTAAATGTCTGGTGGTGGAGGTGGTAGTCGGTCATGGATAACATCGGCCCAAATATCAATGAGTGCATCTTCTACATAATCTGAATCTTAGTATGGATGTTAGTATCTCAATGTCTGGTGGTGGAGGTGGTGGTGGGTGATGGATAACATCGGCCCTAATATCAATGAGAGCATCTTCTACAGAATCTGAATCTAAATATGGATGTCAGTATCTAAATGTCAGGTGGTGGAGGCGGTGGTGGGTCATGGATAAAAGCGGCAAAAATATCAATGAGTGCATCTTCTACATAATCTGGATCTTAGTATGGATGTTAGTACCTAAATGTCTGGTGGTGGAGGTGGTGGTGGGTCAAGGATAACATCGGCCCCTATATCAATGAGTGCAACTTCTACATCATCTGAATCTTAGTATTGATGTCAGTATCTAAATGTCTGGTGGTGAAGGTGGTGGTTGGTCATGGATAACAGCGGTCCCAATATCAATGAGTACATCTTCTACATTATCTGGATCTCAGTATGGATGTCAGTATCTAAATGTCTGGTGGTGGAGGTGGTGGTGGGTCATGGATAACAGCGGCCCAAATATCAATGAGTACATCTTATACATTATCTGGATCTTAGTATGAATGTCAGTATCTAAATGTTTGGTGGTGGAGGTGGTGGTGGGTCATGGATAACAGCGGCCCAAATATCAATGAGTACATCTTCTACATAATCTGAATCTTAATATGGATGTCAGTATCTAAATGTCTGGTGGTGGAGGTGGTGGTGTGTCATGGATAACATCGGCCCTATATCAATGTGTGCATCTTCTACATCATTTGAATCTTAGTATGGATGTCAGTATCTTAATGTCTGGTGGTGGAGGTGGTGGTGGGTCATGGATAACATCGGCCCAAATATCAATGAGTACATCTTCTACATAATCTGAATCTCAGTATGGATGTCAGTATCTAAATGTCTGGTGGTGGAGGTGGTGGTTGGTAATGGATAACATCGGCCCCTATATCAATGAATTCATCTTCTACATAATCGGGTTTTAGTATGGATGTCACTATTTAAATGTCTGGTGGTGGAGGTGGTGGTGGGTCATGGATAACATCGGCAAAAATATCAATGAGTGCATCTTGTACATAATCTGGTTCTTAGTATGGATGTTAGTACCTAATTGTCTGGTGGTGGAGGTGGTGGTGGGTCAAGGATAACATCGGCCCATATATCAATGAGTGCAACTTCTACATCATCTGAATATTAGTATTGATGTCAGTATCTAAATGTCTGGTGGTGAAGGTGGTGGTTGGTCATGGATAACAGCGGTCCCAATATCAATGAGTACATCTTCTACACTATCTTGATCTTAGTATGGATGTCAGTATCTAAATGTCTGGTGGTGGAGGTGGTGGTTGGTCATGGATAACAGCGGCCCAAATATCAATGAGTACATCTTCTACATTATCTGGATATTAGTATGAATGTCAGTATCTAAATGTCTGGTGGTGGAGGTGGTGGTGGGTCATGGATAACAGCGGCCCAAATATTAATGAGTACATCTTCTACATAATCTGAATCTTAGTATGGATATCAGTATATAAATGTCTGGTGGTGGAGGTGGTGGTGGGTGGTGGATAACATCGGCAATAATATGAATGAGTACATCTTCTACATAATCTGAATAATAGTATGGATGTCAGTATCTAAATGGCTGGTGGTGGAGGAAGTGGTGGGTCATGGATAACAGCGGCCTAAATATCAATGAGTGCATCTTCTACATAATCTGGATCTTAGTATGTATGTCAGTATCTAAATGTCTGGTGGTGGAGGTGGTGGTGTGTCATGGATAACATCGGCAAATATATCAAAGAATGCATCTTCTACATAATCTGAATCTTAGTACGGATATCAGTATCTAAATGTCTTGTGGTGGAGGTGATGGTGGGTCATGGATAACATCTGCAAAAATATCAATGAGCGCATCTTCTACATTATCTGAATCTTAGTATGGATGTCAGTATCTAAATGTCTGGTGGTGGAGGTGGTGGTGGGTCATGGATAACATCGGCAAAAATATCAATGGGTGCATCTTCTACATAATCTGAATCTTAGTATGGATGTCAGTATTTAAATGTCTGGTGGTGGAGGTGGTGGTGGGTCATGGATTACATCGGCCCAAATATCAATGAGTGCATCTTCTACATAATCTGAATCTTAGTATGGATGTCAGTATCTAAATGTTAGGTGGTGGAGGTGGTGGTGGGTCATGGATAACATCGGCAAAAATATCAATGAGTGCATCTTCTACATAATCTGAATCGTAGTATGGATGTCAGTATTTAAATGTCTGTTGGTTGAGGTGGTGGTTCGTCATGGATAACATCGGCCCCTATATCAATTTGTGCATCTTCTACATAATCTGAATCTTAGTATGGATGTCAGTATCTAAATGTCTGGTGGTGGAGATGGTGGTGGGTCATGGATAACATCGGCAAAAATATCAATGAGTGCATCTTCTACATCATCTGAATCTTAGTATGGATGTCAGTATCTAAATGTCTGGTGGTGGAGGTGGTAGTGGGTCATGGATAACATCGGCCCAAATATCAATGAGTGCATCTTCTACATAATCTGAATCTTAGTATGGATGTCAGTATCTAAATGTCTGGACGTTGAGGTGGTGGTGTGCGGTGGATAACATCGGCAAAAATATCAATGAGTACATCTTCTACATAATCTGAATCTGAGTATGGATGTTAGTATCTCAATGTCTGGTGGTTGAGGTGGTGGTGGGTGATGGATAACATCGGCCCTAATATCAATGAGAGCATCTTCTACATAATCTGAATCTAAATATGGATGTCAGTATCTAAATGTCTGGTGGTGGAGCCGGTGGTGGGTCATGGATAAAAGCGGCAAAAATATCAATAAGTGCATCTTCTACATAATCTGGATCTTAGTATGGATGTTAGTACCTAAATGTCTGGTGGTGGAGGTGGTGGTGGGTCAAGGATAACATCGGCCCCTATATCAATGAGTGCAACTCCTACATCATCTGAATCTTAGTATTGATGTCAGTATCTAAATGTCTGGTGGTGAAGGTGGTGGTTGGTCATGGATAACAGCGGTCCCAATATCAATGAGTACATCTTCTACATTATCTGGATCTTAGTATGGATGTCAGTATCTAAATGTCTGGTGGTGGTGGTGGTGGTGGGTCATGGATAACAGCGGCCTAAATATCAATGAGTACATCTTCTACATTATCTGGATCTTAGTATGAATGTCAGTATCTAAATGTCTGGTGTTGGAGTTGGTGGTGGGTCATGGATAACAGCGGCCCAAATATCAATGAGTACATCTTCTACATAATCTGAATCTTAATATGGATGTCAGTATCTAAATGTCTGGTGGTGGAGGTGGTGATGTGTTATGGATAACATCGGCCCTATATCAATGTGTGCATCTTCTACATCATTTGAATCTTAGTATGGCTGTCAGTATCTAAATGTCTGGTGATGGAGGTGGTGGTGGGTCATGGATAACATCGGCCCAAATATCAATGAGTACATCTTCTACATTATCTGAATCTCAGTATGGATGTTAGTATCTAAATGTCTAGTGGTGGAAGTGGTGGTGGGTCATGGATAACATCGGCCCCTATATCAATGAGTGCATCTTCTAAATAATCTGAATCTTAGTATGGATGTCAGTATCTAAATGTCTGGTGGTGGAGGTGGTGGTTGGTCATGGATATCATCGGCCCCTATATCAATGAGTTCATCTTCAACATAATCTGGATCTTAGTATGGATGTCAGTATTTAAATGTCTGGTGGTGGAGGTGGTGGTTGGTCATGGATAACATCGGCAAAAATATCAATGAGTGCATCTTCTACATCATCTGAATCTTAGTATGGATGTCAGTATCTAAATGTCTGGTGGTGGAGGTGGTAGTGGGTCATGGATAACATCGGCCCAAATATCAATGAGTGCATCTTCTACATAATCTGAATCTTAGTATGGATGTCAGTATCTAAATGTCTGGTGGTGGAGGCGGTGGTGGGTCATGGATAAAAGCGGCAAAAATATCAATGAGTGCATCTTGTACATAATCTGGTTCTTAGTATGGATATTAGTACCTAAATGTCTGGTGGTGGAGGTGGTGGTGGGTCAAGGATAACATCGGCCCCTATATCAATGAGTGCAACTTCTACATCATCTGAATCTTAGTATTGATGTCAGTATCTAAATGTCTGGTGGTGAAGGTGGTGCTGGGTCATGGATAACAGCGGTCCCAATATCAATGAGTACATCTTCTACATTATCTGGATCTTAGTATGGATGTCAATATCTAAATGTCTGGTGGTGGAGGTGGTGGTGGGTCATGGATAACAGCGGCCCAAATATCAAAGAGTACATCTTCTACATTATCTGGATCTTAGTATGAATGTCAGTATCTAAATGTCTGGTGGTGGAGGTGGTGGTGGGTCATGGATAACAGCGGCCCAAATATCAATGAGTACATCTTCTACATAATCTGAATCTTAGTATGGATATCAGTATATAAATATCTGGTGGTGGAGGTGGTGGTGGGTGGTAGATAACATCGGCAATAATATGAATGAGTACATCTTCTACATAATCTGAATAATAGTATGGATGTCAGTATCTAAATGTCTGTTGCTTTGTGGTGTGGTGGGTCATGGATAACATCGGCCCCTATATCAATGAGTAATTCTTCTACATAATCTGAATCTTAGTATGTATGTCAGTATGTAAATGTCTGGTGGTGGAGGTAGTGGTTGGTAGTGGATAACATCGGCAAAAATAGCAATGAGTGCATCTTCTACATAATCTGGATTTTAGTATGGATGTCTGTATCTAAATGTCTGGTGGTGGAGGAAGTGGTGGGTCATGGATAACAGCGGCCTAAATATCAATGAGTGCATCTTCTACATAATCTGGATCTTAGTATGTATGTCAGTATCTAAATGTCTGGTGGTGGAGGTGGTGGTGGGTCATGGATAACATCGGCAAATATATCAAAGAATGCATCTTCTAAATAATCTGAATCTTAGTACGGATATCAGTATCTAAATGTCTTGTGGTGGAGGTGATGGTGGGTCATGGATAACATCTGCAAAAATATCAATGAGTGCATCTTTTACATAATCTGAATCTTAATATGGATGTCAGTATATAAATGTCTGGTGGTGGAGGTGGTGGTGGGTCATGGATAACATCGGCAAAAATATCAATGAGTGCATCTTCTACATAATCTGAATCTTAGTATGGATGTCAGTATCTAAATGTCTGGTGGTGGAGGTGGTGGTGGGTCATGGATAACATCGGCAAAAATATCAATGAGTACATCTTCTACATAATCTGGATCTGAGTGTGTATGTCAGTATCTAAATGTCTGGTGGTGGAGGTGGAGGTTGTGGGTGGTGGATAACAGCAGCCCAAATATCAATGTGTGCATCTTCTACATTATCTGAATCTTAGTATGGATGTCAGAATCTAAATGTCTGGTGGTGGAGGTGGTGGTGGGTCATGGATAACAGTGGTCCCAATATCAATGAGTACATCTTCTACATGATCTGGATCTTAGTATGGATGTCTGTATCTAAATGTCTGGTGGTGGAAGTGGTGGTGGGTCATGGATACCAGCGGCCCAAATATCAATGAGTACATCTTCTGCATAATCTGAATCTAAGTATGGATGTCAGTATCTAAATGTCTGTTGGTGGAGTTGGTGGTGTGTCATGGATAACATCGGCCCAAATATCAATGAGTGCATCTTCTACATAATCTGAATCTTAGTATGGATGTCAGTATCTAAATGTCTGGTTGTGGAGGTGGTGGTGGGTTATGGATAACATCGGCAAAAATATCAATGATTGCATCTTCTACATAATCTGAATCTTAGTATGGATGTCAGTATCTAAATGTCTGGTGGTGGAGGAAGTGGTGGGTCATGGATAACAGCGGCCTAAATATCAATGAGTACATCTTCTACATAATCTGAATCTAAGTATGGATGTCAGTATCTAAATGTCTGTTGGTGGAGTTGGTGGTGTGTCATGGATAACATCGGCAAAAATATTTTAAGCTGTGCATCTTCTACATAATCTGAATCTTAGTATGGATGTCAGTATCCAAATGTCTGGTGGTGGAGGTGGTGGCGGGTCATGGATAACATCGGCAAAAATATTAATGAGTGCATCTTCTACATAATCTGAATCTTAGTATGGATGTCAGTATCTAAATGTCTGGTGGTTGAGGTGGTGGTGGGTCATGGATAACATCGGCAAAAATATCAATGAGTGCATCTTCTTCATAATCTGAATCTTAGTATGGATGTTAGTATCCAAATGTCTGGTGGTGGAGGTGGTGGCGGGTCATGGATAACATCGGCAAAAATATTAATGAGTTTATCTTCTACATAATCTGAATCTTAGTATGGATGTCAGTATCTAAATGTCTGGTGGTGGAAGAAGTGGTGGGTCATGGATAACAGCGGCCTAAATATCAATGAGTACATCTTCTACATAATCTGGATCTTAGTATGTATGTCAGTATCTAAATGTCTGGTTGTAGAGGTGGTGGTGGGTGGTGGATAACAGCGGCCCAAATATCAATGTGTGCATCTTCTACATAATCTGAATCTTCGCATGGATGTCAGTATCTAAATGTCTGGTGGTGGAGGTGGTGGTGGGTCATGGATAACAGCGGTCCCAATATCAATGAGTACATCTTCTACATTATCTGGATCTTAGTATGGATGTCAGTATCTAAATGTCTGGTGGTGGAGGTATTGGTGGGTCATGGATAACAGCGGCCCAAATATCAATGAGTACATCTTCTACATAATCTGAATCTGAGTATGGATATCAGTATATAAATGTCTGGAGGTGGAGGTGGCATTGGGTCATGGATAACAGCGGTCCAAATATCAATGAGTACATCTTTTACATGATCTGAATAATAGTATGGATGTCAGTATTTAAATGTCTGGTGGTTTGTGGTGTGGTGGGTCATGGATAACATCGGCCCCTATATCAATGAGTGATTCTTCTACATAATCTGAATCTTAGTTTGTATGTCAGTATGTAAATGTCTGGTGGTGGAGGTGGTGGTTGGTAGTGGATAATATCGGCAAAAATATCAATGAGTGCATCTTCTACATAATCTGGATTTTAGTATGGATGTCTGTATCTAAATGTCTGGTGGTGGAGGTGGTGGTGGGTCATGGATAACATCGGCAAAAATATCAATGAGTGCATCTTCTACATAATCTGAATCTTAGGATGGATGTCAGTATCTAAATGTCTGGTGGTGGAGGTGGTGGTGGGTCATGGATAACAGCGGCCCAAATATCAATGAGTACATCTTCTACATAATCTGAATCTTAGTATGGATGTTAGTATCTAAATGTATGGTGGTGGAGGTGGCAGTGGGTCATGTATAACAGCGGTCCAAATATCAATGAGTACATCTTCTACATTATCTTGATCTTAGTATGGATGTCAGTATCTAAATGTCTGGTGGTGGAGGTGGTGGTGGGTCATAGATAACAGCGGCCCCTATATCAATGAGTACATCTTCTACATAATCTGAATCTTAGTATGGATATCAGTATATAAATGTCTGGTGGTGGAGGTGGTGGTGGGTGGTGGATAACATCGGCAATAATATGAATGAGTACTTCTTCTACATAATCTGAATAATAGTATGGATGTCAGTATTTAAATGTCTGTTGCTTTGTGGTGTGGTGGGTCATGGATAACATCGGCCCCTATATCAATGAGTGATTCTTCTACATAATCTGAATCTTTGTATGTATGTCAGTATGTAAATGTCTGGTGGTGGAGGTGGTGGTTGGTAGTGGATAACATCGGCAAAAATATCAATGAGGGCATCTTCTACATAATCTGGATTTTAGTATGGATGTCAGTATCTAAATGTCTGGTGGTGGAGGAAGTGGTGTGTCATGGATAACAGCGGCCTAAATATCAATGAGTGCATCTTCTACATAATCTGGATCTTAGTATGTATGTCAGTATCTAAATGTCTGGTGGTGGAGGTGGTGGTGGGTCATGGATAACAGCGGCCTAAATATCAATGAGTGCATCTTCTACATAATCTGGATCTTAGTATGTATGTCAGTATCTAAATGTCTGGTGGTGGAGGTGGTGGTGCGTCATGGATAACATCTGCAAAAATATCAATGAGTGCATCTTCTACATAATCTGAATCTTAGTATGGATGGCAGTATCTAAATGTCTGGTAGTGGAGGTGGTGGTGGGTCATGGATAACGTCGGCCCCTATATCAATGAGTGCATCTTCTACATAATCTGAATCTTAGTATGTATGTCAGTATCTAAATGTCTGGTGGTGGTGGTGGTGGTGGGTGGTGGATAACATCGGCCCAAATATCAATTAGTGCATCTTTTACATAATCTGAATCTGAGTATGGATGTCAGTATCTAAATGTCTGGTGGTGTAGGTGGTGCTTTGTCATGGATAAAATCGGCCCAAATATCAATGATTGCATCTTCTACATAATCTGGATCTGAGTATGGATGTCAGTATCTAAATGTCTGGTGGTGGAGGTGGTGGTGGGTGGTGGATAACAGCAGCCCAAATATCAATGAGTCCATCTTTTACATAATCTGAATCTTAGTATGGATGTCAGTATCTAAATGTCTGGTGGTGGAGGTGGTGTTGGATGGTGGATAACATCGGCCCAAATATCATTGAGTACATCTTCTACATAATCTGGGTCTTAGTATGGATGTCAGTATCTAAATGTCTGGTGGTGGAGGTGGTGGTGGGTCATGTATAACATCGGCAAAAATATCAATGAGTACATCTTCTACATAATCTGGATCTTAGTACGGATATCAGTATCTAATTGTCTGGTGGTGGAGGTGGTGGTGGGTGGTGGATAACATCGGCCCCTATATCAATGAGTGCATCTTCTACATTATCTGGATTTGGATTACAGCCTTTACAAATGATACAATTCCACCTTCTGTCCAGCCTGAATTTGGTGTCTTCAATTTTATCTAATTTGGGGTATTCCCATATCTTGTTTTCTGTTGTAAAACGATTTTTTATTAGGATCACTCTCTTTATCAGGAAGGAAGGAACTCGCATTATCATAACACATTTTATCTTTATCTGACCACTCAATAACATCGTAAATGTCGTCGTCATCTGTTGAGTTTACTTTGTCTTCAGTATTTGCAGTTTGACTGTTGGTATAAAGGAATTTACGGAATCACCGTCAATTTCGCTTTTATTAACAGAACTCATATTCGTGTTTATTTGTTTTTACACAATCAATATTTCCACTCTAATCCGTACACTTTAATGACTATGTACGCATATACGTAAAAGCTCACGCAGTCTTCTGGTATCTAATTTCTGTAACATCAACTCCAGTTTGTTTATGCTTTTTGTATGGATAGTAAATGTTACATGCTTTTGTTTCGTTTTAATAACATCGCTCTATCTGAAATAGATAAGAAAGAAATAAACTGATATCACCGTTGTCTGACAAAAAACAAATGAACTGATATATCGGCGACAAAACAAATACAAATGAACGGATATATCGGCGACTAAACATAAAGAAAGGAACTGATATATCGGCGACTAAACATAAAGAAAGGAACCGATATATCGGCACCTAAACAAAAATAAATGAACTGATATATCGGCGACTAAACAGGAAGAAAGGAACTGATATATCGGCAACAAAACATAAAGAAATGAACTGATATATCGGCAACTAAATAAAATGAAATGAACTGATATATCGGCGACTAAACATAAAGAAAGGAACTGATATATCGCCAACTAAACATAAAGAAATGAACTGATATATCGACAACTAAATAAAATGAAATGAACTCATATATCGGCGACTTAACATAAAGAAAGGAACTGCTTTATCGCCAACTAAACATAAAGAAATGGACTGATATATCGGCAACTTAACAAAATGAAATGAACTGATATATCGGCAACTTAACAAAATGAAATGAACTGATATATCGGCAATTAAACAAAAAGAAATGAACTGATATATCGGCAACTTAACAAAATGAAATGAACTGATATATCGGCGACTAAACATAAAGAAAGGAACTGATATATCGGCAATTAAACAAAAAGAAATGAACTGATATATCGGCAATTAAACAAGAAGAAATGAACTGATATATCGGCAATTAAACAAAAAGAATGAACTGATATATCGGCGACTAAACAAGAAGAAATGAACTGATATATCGGCGACTTAACAAGAAGAAATGAACTGATATATCGGCGACTAAACATAAAGAAATTAACTGATATATCGGCGACTAAACAAGAAGAAATGAACTGATATATCGGCGACTAAACATAAAGAAATGAGCTGATATATCGGCGACTATATATACAGTACATTATATTGAACTAAATTTCAAGCTGTTCTGTTGACAATCTTATAAAAGGTAATGTTAAAACGGGTTAACATTGCTAAGTTTTATACACCGTACTTCGATTAAGTTGTGTTATTATTTCCAGTTGTTTGGAATACTCCGGGTCTGCCAGTATGTTCTTGCCTTGGCTGCATTCTGTACTTGCAATTGGTCCTTTTATCAAATATTATACAATTTATTGGTGAGGTTTTTTTTCTTTAGTTTATACATAAACCATGACCTCTTGTCATCTTATGTTTTTAGACAACCAGTTGACATAGTTGTGTATAACATTTGAGAGGAATTCTGGTGGACAAACCATTCAAATTATCCAATGTATGATATTGTCATTGAACTTAATTAAAAGAAGAACCATATTGTTTTTGTTAAATGTGTTCTATAAGATTTTTAAACTGTACCCGACAAGTATGCTTATTCTCATTTCTTAATTGATTTATCATTCCATCATTTGATATATCTTTAATTGTAAATGGTATGAAAACTGAAGAAATATATTATATTAAACAACTCCGTTAATAATCAGATTTATTGTAAGTGTTCTTACAATATTGTCATTTGCAGATTAAATACGTATACTATTTTATTTTTTTTATAAACATTGCTTAGTTAACTTAGCTTTAGAGAATTCTTCACATTTTTGTTGGTAAAATCCTGAATTGATCAATAAGAATATTTAAAGAAAAGTACAAAGTTTTGAAAAAAAAATTGAGGCAAAAACTGTTATTTTTAAATATGCGTTTATTTAAATAATTTGAATTAAATATATATATTTAGGTCAATATTTTTTTCTAATATATTGCCTATACTTGCATAAGCTCAGCATTCTTATGGCTTAAGGTATCAAGGAAGCTCCAATTTTGTTTTTAAAAAATTCATATACTGTAACATATATTCATATGTAAAACTCTTATGTAACACGCTATGGGAAATAAATTACATGGTCCTTAACATTTTTGTGAAGTATATATAATACATCATTAATAAAAAAGATAGCCGGAGGTGTACTATCACAGACAAGTCATAATGTAATGAGGAATCAAACATGGATGTATACATGCGACACGCTTCGCGGTTTTATACAATATACAATACTTTGTTAGCTGTTATAATTAATTATTTTTAACTGGGGTTTAGCGCCATTTTCAACACATTTCCGGTCATATAAGGCATATTCAGATTTATTGGTGGAGATAAAACTCACAATGTATCTTAGTAGAACTACAGTCCTTCCGCAGTTAATTGGCAAATTCCCCCCACAAAGATTTTTGAGCAAGCGGTACTCGAGCATACAACCTTAGAGGTGAAACGTAAGTGACATTGAAAAGACGCCCTAGACCACTTGACCTGAAGTGCCTTCTGTTATAAATGATAAAATAGATATTACATATCGTCGATGTCAGCATATAAGTGTACGTACTTGGCAAGTAAATAAAATGAGAATAAAATGAAACTCATGAGAGCATTCTAAAAGAATTATATGAAACTGTAATATAAAAAAACAAAAGGAGCTTCATGTGAGAATCACATGGACATATTCTCGTATGAATATAATATGTAATCAGTTGTTATTTGCGTATGAAACCCTGTAAATAAATTCATAGAAAACACTTGTTTTAGATGTAATTTCATAGGATTATTATTTGTGCTTTACTGCGTAAATTCTGCGTGTTTTCCCCCGATCATTCTGAATATTCATATTCTTCTCTTCCTGGTTAAATGAATGCTACCGTATATAATGACATGTCTCTAAAATTAAATCCACAACTTACATGTCTTAATAATTGATGTTTATAAATATTGGTAACATGATATAACCGCTTTCAGATGTAATTCAAATATTTATTATCACCAGATAACGTTTTGGTACCCCGATGTGACTGTGTTGTATTGAAATGTTTTAAGTATCTAATGAAGGGTTAACTGTACTGAAACATTCTACCCCGTAATTTTAAACAAAACCCGATTTCTTCTTTATCCTGTACCATATTGCGTTGTACAGATTTGTTTCTGTTATACAGGGTAAATGTCAGATAACGAAAAGCTATCTTAATACATAGGCAAGCCAAAAAGGTGCATTTGAGCGAAAAACGAAAGGTTTAACATTTTTCCCGTCAACCTGCCAATATATCTGATAAATATTAATGAGAGAGAGAGAGAGAGAGAGAGAGAGAAAGAGAGAGAGAGAGAGAGAGAGAGAGAGAGAGAGAGAGAGAGAGAGAGAGAGAGAGTCTGTATATGTATAATGTAATAATATGCATATAAAGTCTTTTACGGTAAGTGTTGTTTTTTGCTATAACAAAGATATAGCAATTATATGTATAGTATATTATTGTTCGGGAATTTGAGACTGTTTAAAACATTTGAAAAGTATATGAATTTGTAATGTGTTTCATGCCTGAGACCTTTATTGCAACAACAGTTTGTATATTTTATTTGACAGGCACATGTATAAAAAAATCTAATATTCAATCGTTATGTAAAGAGTGTCAATTGAAAGAGTAAATGGTATGGCAATGTGTTACGACTGGTCGTTATATTGCTACTGACCGTCCCAAGGCGGTGACCACTGTTGTAACCTGATTCATAGTGCTTTGGCGACTGTTAACCAGGTTTAATCTCCCGAGTATTTTACTGCTGACCGTCCCAAGGCGGTGAACCCTGTTGTCACCTGGTTTATACTGCTTCGGCGACTGTTAACCAGGTTTAATATCCCCCAGTATTTTGCTACTGACCGTCCCAAGGCGGCGACCCCTGTTGTCACCTGGTCCATACTGCTTTGGCGACTGTTAACCAGGTTTAATCTCCCGAGAAGTTTACTACTGACCGTCCCAAGGCGGTGAACCCAGTTGTCACCTGGTTCATACTGCTTTGGCGACTGTTAACCTGGTTTAATCTCCCGAATATTTTACTACTGACCGTCCTGAGGCGGTGAACCCAGTTGTCACCTGATTCATACTGCTTTGGCGACTGTTAACCAGGTTTAAGCTCCCGAGTATTTTACTACTGACCCGCTCAAGGCGGTGACCCCTGTTGTCACCTTGTTCATACTGCTTTGGCGACTGTTAACAAGGCTTAATCTCCCAAGTATTTTACTACTGACCATCCCAAGGCGGTGGTCCCTGTTGTCACCTGATTCATACTGCTTTGGCGACTGTTAACCAGGTTTAATCTCCCGAGTATTTTACTACTGACCGTCCCAAGGCGGTGAACCCAGTTGTCACCTGGTTCATACTGCTTTGGCGACTGTTAACCTGGTTTAATCTCCCGAATATTTTACTACTGACCGTCCTAAGGCGGTGAACCCTGTTGTCACCTGATTCATACTGCTTTGGCGACTGTTAACCAGGTTTAAGCTCCCGAGTATTTTACTACTGACCCGCCAAAGGCGGTGACCCCTGTTGTCACCTTGTTCGTACTGCTTTGGCGACTGTTAACAAGGTTTAATCTCCCGAGTATTTTACTACTGACCATCCCAAGGCGGTGGACCCTGTTGTCACCTGATTCATACTGCTTTAGCGACTGTTAACCAGGTTTAAGCTCCCGAGTATTTTACTACTGACTGACCCAAGGCGGTGACCCCTGTTGTCACCTGGTTCATACTACTTTGGCGACTGTTAACCAGGTTTAATCTCCCGAGTATTTACTACTGACCGACCCATGGCGGTGATCCCTGTTGTCACCTGGTTCATACTGCTTTGGCGACTGTTAACCAGGTTTAATTTCCACAGTATTTTACTACTGACAGACCCAAGGTGGTGACCCCTGTTGTCACCTGGTTCATACTGCTTTGGCGACTGTTAACAAGGTTTAATCTCCCCAGTATTTTACTACTGTCTGTCCCAAGGCGGTGACCCCAGTTGTCACATGGTTCATACTGTTTTGGCGACTGTTAACCAGGTTTAATCTCCCCAGTATTTACTACTGACAGACCCATGGCGGTGATCGCTGTTATCACCTGGTTCATACTGCTTTGGCGACTGTTAACCAGGTTTAAACTCCCGAGTATTTTACTACTGACCGTCCCAAGGCGTTGAATCCTGTTGTCACCTGGTTCATACTGCTTTGGCGACTGTTAACCAGGTTTAATCTCCCTCAGTATTTTACTACTGACCGTCCCATTGCGGTGGACCCTGTTGTAACCTGGTTCATACTGCTTTGGCGACTGTTAACCAGGTTTAATATCTCCCAGTATTTGCTACTGACCGTCCCAAGTCGGTGACCCCTGTTGTCACCTGGTTCATACTGCTTTGGCGACTGTTAACCAGGTTTAAGCATCCCAGTGTTTTGCTACTGACCGTCCCAAGGCGGTGACCCCTGTTGTCACCTGGTTCATACTGCTTTGGCGACTGTTAACCAGGTTTAAGCTCCCCAGTATTTTGCTACAAACCGTCCCAAGGCAGTGACCCCTGTTGTCACCTGGTTCATACTGCTTTGGCTACTGTTAACCAGGTTAAAGCTCCCGAGTATTTTACTACTGACCGTCCCAAGGCGGTGACCCCTGTTGTCACCTGGTTCATACTGCTTTGGCGACTGTTAACCAGGTTTAATCTCCCGCAGTATTTTGATACTGACCGTCCCAAGGCGGTGACCACTGTTGTCACCTGGTTCATACTGCTTTTGTTACTGTTAACCAAGTATAATCTCCCCAGTATTTACTACTGACAGACCCAAGGCTGTGATCCCTGTTGTCACCTGGTTCATACTGCTTTGGCGACTGTTAACCAGGTTTAATCTCCCCCAGTATTTTGCTACTGACGGTCCCAAGGGGGTGACCCATGTTGCCACCTGGTTCATACTGCTTTGGCGACTGTTTACACGGTTTAAGCCCCTCCTAACCCCCATTTTTTTCTACTGACGGTCGCAAGGCAGTGACCCCTGTTGTCACCTGGTTCATACTGATTTGGCGTCTGTTAACCAGGTTTAATCTCCCCCAGTATTTTGCTACTGACCGTCCCAAGTCGGTGATCCCTGTTGTCACCTGGTTCATACTACTTTGGTGACTTTTAACCAGGTTTAAACTCCCCAGTGTTTTGCTACTGACTGTCCCAAGGCGAGGACCACTGTTATCACCTGGTTCATACTGCTTTGGCGACTGTTAACCAGGTATAAACTCCCCAGTATTTTGCTGCCGATGGTCACAAGACGGTGACCACTGTTGTCACCTGGTTCATACTGCATTGGCGATTGTTAACCAGGATTAAACTCCCCAGTATTTTGCTTTCGATTGTCACAAGGCTATGACTCATGTTGTCACCTGGTTCATACTGCTTTGATGAAAGTTAACCAGGTTTACAAACCTTGCACCCCCCCCCCCCCTCTCACTAGTATTTTGCTACGGATTGTCACAAGGCGGTGACTCCTGTTGTCACCTGGTTCATACTGCCTTGGCGGCTGTTAACCAGGTTTAATCTCCCCAAGTATTTTACTACTGACCGTCCAAGGCGGTGACCCCTGTTATCACCTGGTTCATACCTCTGGCGTCTGTTAACAAGGTTTAATCTCCCCCAGTATTTTGCTACTGACCGTCCTAAGGTGGTGAACCTGGTTGTCACCTGTTTTATACTGCTTTGGCGACTGTTAACCAGGCTTAATATCCCCAGTATTTTGCTACTGACCGTCCCAAGGCGGTGACCCCTGTTGTCAGCTGGTTCATACTGCTTTGGCGGCTGTTAACCAGGTTTAATCTCCCCCCGTATTTTACTGCTGACCGTCCCAAGGCGGTGACCCCTGTTGTCACATTGTTCATACTGCTTTGGCAACTGTTAACCAGGTTTAATTTTCCCCAGTATTTCGCTACTGACCGACCCAAGGCGGTGACCACTGTTGTCACCATGTTCATACTGCTTTGGCGACTGTTAACCAGGTTTAATCTCCCCCAGTATTTTGCTACTGACCGACCCAAGGCGGTGACCACTGTTGTCACCTTGTTCATACTGCTTTGGCGACTGTTAACCAGGTTTAATCTCCCCCAGTATTTTGCTACTGACCGCCCCAAGGCGATGACCACTGTTGTCAACTGGTTCATACTGCTTTGACGACTGTTAACCAGTTTTAAGCCCCCCCCCCTTTCTCCCCCTAGTCCCAAGGCGGTGACCCCTGTTCAAACCTTGTTCATACTGCTTTGGTGATTGTCTATCTTTAATGTTACGACTCACTTACTTTTTTCGGAACACATATTCTTTTTTGTATTTAATTCTCTGACAAACAATACTACTTGCTGAATTAAATAACACGCGAAGTTTATTTTTTATTATTCAATTGCGATTATGTATATATTAACTTATTTCAATAGGGTAATTGCAATATTAATCTAATACTCTCTTCTGTCGTAATATTCATTATGTTAAGCACTGAGCGTTATATGAGCAGTTGAAGTGATTTGCACGTTTGTCGTTTTACATCTGCAGGAATTTAAATTGGAATTAATAACTAAACGGAATGAAAGTTACTTTTGCTTAACGTTTATGACGTTATTTCAAAGTGAAATAAATTAACATTTTTAAACAGTTATCAATAGTCATAAATCCAAACAATACACTATTTGAAATAATAAATTTCTGAATTCCAATGGCAAATTGAACATAATGTCATGATAAAAATATTTATACTCTCAAAACAACTACTATGACAGCTTTGAATGTTCTGGTCTTGTAAACTGTTTACAAATTGTAAAAGAAATATCTTGGAGTGACAAATATATGGATCTTTCAAAGTGCAACCAAAACCAGCTTTTCACGTGACAAGTGTTAAAACCTTCACATGTTACCAAAATTATAAATGGACAAGAATATGTTAAGCGTTTTGTATTAACCAAAACATGTTCTGTTTCCAATGGTGGAACTATGTCTTAAGCAACACTGGGTCAGGTTCAGACACACTTAATACACCAAGACAAAGCACATCCGGCACACATATTGAAAGACATTTGTTATGATAATCCATATTATTGATTGTGTTATGAGACAAACTAACGTTATGGCTTCTTAAAGCCGTAAAAGCCGTAATTTATTATATATGTTTTCCATATTCCTTGATGTATAATACAAAACAATACAAAACAAAGCACATTGATGACAATTAAACATACATACCAGTCTTAAATATCCACAGCTTTTTCAATATTTACACCGAAGTTTTGAATAGAGATAAATACGTATAAAAAATACAAAGTATGTGTATTGTATATATAAGCTATAAACACAGTTAACTAACAGAAGAATACAGTTGTAGTGTTAAAGGCGAGTCATGCTGTATTGAGGAAGTGATGTTTATCTGTAACATGATATACATGTTATACAAAAGTCAACACAAACTTTCTTTGCTTGACAAAGCCAGACAAAAATAACAGTGTACCGACCGACCCTAAAATTTAGTCCCGACTCTAAACGTTTTTTATTTTTGCTGTATTTTTGTCATCTTTAATTTTTAACTGTGTTAAATTAAGAAAGATTTCAGAACGAATCTGCTTAATTTGTCGAGCAAATTGTATTTTTATTGTTCTTTATTGATATACTATCATAATTAATATTTTATAGTACAGAAAAACAAGTTAAAATCAATTTGCTTATAATACTAGTAGTTCATTATTATGACATTTTTACCTACCTACCTACCTACCTTCCTACTTACCTACTTATTTATTTGGTTAAGTAACCCTTAACAAAGGATTTTGTTTTGTTGTTTAATAGTATGGCAGGAATAATTAACCAAACATAAAATACATATTGTCGAGGTCAATATAGGTATTTACGCATTTCACAACAATTATTTACATTTGCCTCCCATATAAACATCAAATATAATTCATGAAAACTTTTAACGTGACAATACTGTGAACCTTTATATGAAAAATGAAAGAGGCATAATCAGTTTTGTCTCAGTTGTCTACGAAACTCTTGGGCTTCGTATGGTGCTGTGTGTGTGTGTGTGCGTGTGTGCGTGTGTGCGTGTGTGTTTGTGTCGGCGTGTGTGTGTATGCGTGTGCGTGTGTGTGCGTGTTCGTGTGCGTTTGCGCGCGCGCGTGCGTTCGTATGTGTGTGTGTGTGTGTGTTTTTGTGTGTGTGTTATTTACTGAATTAACTCTTTGTTGATATCGAGAGTTTGAACGTGAACTTTACCACAATAAAATGGGTCGTTCATTTTTAATGTAATATGTCATATTGATAAAGTATGCACTAAAACGATGTGTACTTGACCCAATTTAAAAATAGCTAAAATATAATGTATCGTTCTCTTCGCGCTCGTGCAGTAATGAAACGTAAACGATTTTGACCCGTGAGACACGTGTATTCTGTGTTCTCCCAAAGCTTTCTTTGTTTTCATACTCTAAACCGAATCAGCTATTTTGAAACTACGTCATTCTATTTTTAGATGGAACCTTCCGTATTAAGGGTGTTTGTAGTATGATAGCAGATGTATCTGTTACATAAACTATAAAATAAACTATATATTAATATTAAATGTGTTGTACTAGTGTATGTTCCGATAGTGTAGTGGTAACGGTTTGAACTGTCAACTGTAAAATGTCGCGAGTTCGAGCTTTATCTATGTTGAATTATGTTTTTCAATTTAAGTTGCCATAATAGCATCAGAGTGTCTTGACATATAACATTAATTATTGTCCTTTAAAACAACTACATAATTAATTTGTGTAAAAATCAACGTTAGGGGAGAAATTTACTGACAATGTTATATTCATATGCACATGTACATATTACGTCAGCTGTAATCCGCAGCAGCAAGTCGGCACCGGCATCGGAGGCTCCTCGGAAGCCATGGTCAGACATAATTGTTTTAGAAGATTTTGACTTGGTTGTGGTGAGAAACTGTATACAGCCAATGTATGTAGAGAAGAGGTTGCTACCAACACTTACAAAATTAAAAAAAAAACAACAAATAAAAACAGTACACTCTAGTACTATTATGGCAAATTAAATTGCAAACAAAAATATTCAACGTAGATACTGCTCTAACTCGGCACATTTGGGCTGGCAGTTCAAACCGTTACCACTACGCTATCGGAACAGACAGTAGTCAAACACACTTAATATTGATATCTACTGTAGTTATTTTATAGTTTATGTAACTGATAAATCTGCTATCGTACTACAAACACCCGAAATACGGTAGGTTCCATCTAAAAATAGAATGACGTAGTTTCAAAATAGCTGATTCGGTTTAAAGTGATTTCATTGTCGTGCAACTTAATACATGCCAAACCTTTGTGATGTTTGCAATAGCTAAATATTTAAACGGTAAACAATAATGTTTGGAAATGTCAAAATACGCAACAGTTTGTTCGAAACTCATAACAATTTTATCAAATTTGAATATAAAAGTATCCATTGATCTATTAGTTGTTTCCTTTGGTGTAAAAGCGAAAGATTTACGAAATGCGTATATCAATTTTAGTATAATTAGTGGTAAATATTTTATCTTCGGCAGCAAAAACATTGATACAATCCCAAGTTTAACTGCATACAAAACTTATTTAAACAAAGAATCAAAAATGAAAAGCACATAGCTCTTAATAAAGATAAGATTTCCATGCTTTTTATGTTCTAATATATTATGTGACATGATGACATTTTTTCATCTTCTACTACAACTTCCATTCTTCTTTATTTATCCATCCGCTTTGTTCTCTCTAAACATTTCTAAACGACCTTCTTATTGTAACTTGAAGGAAATATTTGCATCAAATAAATATTTTAGTTTTTGAGACATATATAAAAATTATATGCATTCTATCAAAAATATATAATTACTGTCAATTTTACATACAAAGTTACAGCTATGTACATATCCCATGTGAATAAAAACATATACATTTTAATTAAAATAAGTTAATTGGCTTTTGTTATATGACCTCATATTGAGCACCGTCTCATCTTGCGTTGTTGAACACAATCAACATGTATGTATTAGTCTTTACTTTGTCCTCTAAATGTTTAGTTATCTGGCGGTGGAGGAGGCGGCGGATGGTTAATGATTGCGGCTCCTACATTAGGAATTACTTCCTCTACAGATTCTTAAACTGGACGCATTCCTGATCCACGAATTATTCTTTTTGCACCACCTCTTCTGACATTTGCTTGTTTGAGTTCGTCTGGTTTAATGTAACTTGCTTTCTTTTTTACTCGTGTGTTGTCTGTTAGTTTGTTGTCAGCTCGAACCTTTGTGTGCTTGGAGGGATTTGCTTTCCTTTTGACTCGTTTGTTGGCTGTTAGTTTGTTGTCAGCTCGAACCTTTGTGTGCTTGAAGGGACTTGCTTTCATATTGACTCGTTTGTTGTCTGTTAGTTTGTTGTCAGCTCGAACCTTTGTGTGCTTGGAGGGACTTACTTTCCTTTTGACACCGACTCGTCTGTCGTCTTTTAGAATGCTGTCAGCTCGAACCTTGTTGTACTTGGAGTGACTTGCTTTAACACTACCGTCGACTCTGTCACCGCGTCGTCTGTTATTCCGCAATGCGTTGTTCTGACCAGAACTCATGTTTGATGTATTAAAGTTTATCTGAAACGAAAGTTAGATAAATATTGATTTACCGAGACTTTGTTTAATTCTTTGTATTATTGAAGATGTTTATAGTAAATATTTAATAGAAAACTAGATTATAAAATAAGAAAGGATTATTATGCGAGAACATAACACTTAGAAATTAGTAAATATGTGTCCATTGTATTCAAGGACGACAATTGTAGGACCATAGGCTGGTAAAGACACATGTACTTCCTAGTTTTTATCACCATGGTATCCTACATTCTTAGCTTCTGTAACTGCTGATTTGTGAGATTCGTTTTACAATAACATGATAAAGGCACACGTGGTAAAATTGATAAATGCCATTTTACACTTTGTTTCAAATTTTATACATCTAAGATGAAAGATGGAATTTCATTACCAGTGTAGGTATGCATACCAAAATTTTCAATTCTATTTTGGTCCATCCCAGAACATGATATATCTCGAATCAGGTCTATTAACCCCAAATGAAAACGCAGGGAATTCTTAACCTGCTCCACTAGTCATAGCAATTGAACGCTTACAAAACTTCAGTTGAATAAACTTCCCAATCAACGTGCTCAGATGTCACTTTCCAAATATTGCTATTTAACGGACCCAATCGCGAGAGCTGGGTCCGTACTACAGACTTTTATCTATTATGAAAAGGAGCATAACCCTCCCAACTGGCTGAATGAACGAAGTGTGTGTGTGTGTGTGTGTGTGTGTGTGTGTGTGTGTCACAAAACACAAACATGTATTTTAAGGACGATTGCTACAGTTTTCCATGTGCACCAGTTTTGCGCACAAAGAGAAGCAACGTTGTCGAGACCAACCAGACTCACTTAATACTATTATATACTACAACTAACCCTTTTCTAAACAACGCGGTAACATGTATTTTTTATTTTTATTGTCATTACAATAGGTATCAGAGAGTATTTTGTGAGGTTTTAAGGAAAAGTTATCTATACACTATATCAAAATGTTAAAAACACTATATTTTTATTGCAAAATTGAAAAACAATTGACACTCTGCCGAAATGATTTTGTTTTTAAAAACCCTATACAGTTAAATTCAAGCTTAAACTTACCATTTGCATGACTTTCATTATTATATGCATGCATCTGTGTATAAGTTTAATCAAATACTAGATGTAAACAATCTTTAATATTGTTTTTGCATTGCTTGTTAAATCTACATTAGTTAATGCGAAGAACAGGTATGTTTATGAGCATGTAATACCAAAAGATCTGTACGGCAACATGTGTTTTCTATTTCTGATATTGCATGAACATACATTATACTAAAATACTGGAAAGTTTTATAAAGTTCTAGCCATTGGAAAAATATGACAAAAACTATAGCAATCGTCTATAATATTAACAACCATGTCGGTCGGTATAAGTGAAGCAAATCCAAGCAGTACTAATTTGTATTTTGAGATGTATTTAACTTTATTTTCGAAACTAGTAACACACCATCTCGGAGAGAGGGGGTGGGGGGAACTTAATGAACTTAATCTCTTTTTTAAATGTATATTTTTTAATTGTTGCTTTGACCAAATGCTAGTTCAATATTTTGTTTAAGAAATTTTAGCAAGGCTGCTCATATTTTCAATTTAACTTTTAATATTTTAAATTTTATGAGGCATCAGGGTCTTTTATGCTTACTCTTTCTGACTGCCTTTCATTTAAAAAAATATATTTTATACACATTGGCAGAGTTGTCCAAATCACCACTTACTTCTCCCTGCCAAGTTGTCGGTTCATTCCTCGCTGCGGCAGTCCAAAAGCATTTTGTGAGAAAACAAGTAGGTTACTTGCAGAAGAACGGTGGCTGCACTGAGATTTCTTCTTGGTTTGTTTTGAAATTGGCGTTAAACCCCAGTTAAGAAACATTCTGGCTATCGGCACAGTGTAAATCATAGTATAGACATGTATTATGGTTATGTAACAGGACAAGAAATATATGCAGCCATTGTGTGACTAGACCTTTCACTTACAGGGTTAGTGCTACAGACTGAGCTAACCAGGCAGTTGACATATGCTTCTCTCCTAACAGGTTAGGTACACATTAAATTATGCAAGAAACATTAATAACAGAAGAACAATCCATGTCAAGAGGTCCTAAAAACTTTTTGTGACCAGCATCCATTTATGTAGCCTGATTAAATAAGGCATGAATGGACAGATTTTTTATTATTTGGATATCCAATCTGCTGTCTATAACTCGGGAAACGCAAAATAATTTTGTAATAAGTACTATTATTGTTTGCTGTTGTTTTGCAAACCAAGGATATAGTTCCTTGAAAAAAGTTATATCATGTAATAAGTGATTTATCTATGATAAAAGTAATACATATTAAATATCTAATTGAAACATTTGCAACGTTATCCTAAACATATAATATTTTTTTTCTAATATTTGTTTGTTTACTATATTTATGGAATTGAAATTCGACCCCAAGAGAGGCAATGCTTTAGTTCATATTAATTTTATTAATTACTTTGAATACTTTTAAATTAGTACATCTGTATCCATTGTTGTTCAAAGATGACAATTGTAGGACCATGGCTGATAAATACACATATCCATCTTAGTTTTTATATCATGTCAATGCATTCATTTCTGTTGATAAACTGCCTGCCTGATAAACATAGGTTTATCACGTCATTGCAAGTTTATCAGGCACATGACGTCAGTATGTATACTTTACGACGTCGTTATGTATACTTATACATTTTGACCTGAACTACTTTTAACCTTACTTGAAATGAATAAACAACGAACTAGAAATATTGACATGATAAATAGAACACCATGTAAATGTCTAATATTATCAACTTTATCAGGTTCGGCACGATAAAAAACAACCTCGTCCTGGATTTTTTCTAAGCCTCACCTGATAAAGTTGATAATATCAGACACTAACATGATATTATCTAAATCACCATGCTATCCTACATTCTCAGTTTATGGTACTGCTGATTTGTTATCCGACAAGAGAAATTCGTATTATTATAACATGATGAAGACACACATGGTAAATTCTGGCTGAATGTGTCCTTATTTTTTAAGAAGTGAGTGTGTGTCTGTGTGTGTCTTTATGTGTGTGTCTGTGTATACGTCATCTTTGATAGAAAACGTAAACATGTATTTAATCTTATGTGGAGCGCATGGTCCAGTGGTAGAGCACCGAACCTATAATCGGAGAGTCGTGGGTTCGATCCTCCGCCACGGATATGTGTGATGTTCTTGAGCAAGACGACACCTTTTCCACATATGCTTAGTAATGCTTTTGTCCGGAAGTCTTCGAGCGTGATTTGTCCAAGTTGAAAGAACTTGTTTCACAATCTAAGTAAATGAAATAAATTTAAACTAAACTAATCTTAACAACTTTGTCGGTCGGTATAAGTGAAGCAAATCCAAAGAGTACTAATGTGTACTTTGAGATGTATATAACTTTATTTTCAAAACTAGTAACACATCATTAGTACTAAAATATTTGAATATAAATATCTCCATTTGTTATATTTTATTTGTTCACGTGTGTAAGGATTGTTACGTGACAGTGTTTAAACCTTTCAATGTAACAAACATTATAGATGAACACATTTCGTATCAAGAACTGGTCTTATTTCTTTAATACCTTCAATGAACAGAAATGAAAAGTGCTAGTACGTACTTCTATCTATAAATGAAGAAACAGATTATTCTCAAAATTAACTATGAGATCATTCTATATTAAGACCAATCTCTAAAATTAAGCATATGACGGCAGGCGCAGTCTTCGATGCGAAACCGGTCTCTACACTTATTTAATATTTAACTGCTTAAAGGAATGAAGCATACAATTATGTAGATTGTGAGCTTAGTTAGTAATTATAAATTTGACTGTTCCAGTGTAACCAGTAGTAATGTTACAAAAAGCTTTCAGGAATAATTGAGAAGTTTCTGTTTGGCAAGTTATGGTGTAATTCTCTTTAAAAAACAATTATTATTTACACATGGTTCATTGACAGTTTTGATTTACAGAATGTAGAAGACTAAGACTTGAGCCACGTCTTGATCTTTAAAGTATTATCATTTTTATTTTATCAAAATCATGAAGACACAATAATAATTATATAACTTTATTTCTTTTTTTATATCATTTATCAAAGAATTATACTGAGATGGAAAAGCAAGTGGTTGGGATTTTGTAAAAGCTTGCGTATTAGTTTAAACTTATTTATTTTACTTCGATTGTGAAACAAGTTATTACAACTTAGACCAGTCTTCCTGGGTAGAACCAGTACAAAGCATATGCGGAAAAAGTGTCTTGCTCAAGGACACTACACATAGCCGTAGTGGAGGATCGAACCCACGACCCTCCAACATGAGTTCGATGCTCTACCACTTGACCACGCGATGTACTTCTGATTACAAAATGTGTATACTGCAATTAAAGAAAACAACCATTTAAGTACAAGATAACAGTAGCCTATGAAGTCTGAATGATTAATTTGTCAAATAATCTGCTTTTATCAACATTTAGTCAAAAGATGCCAGTTTCCTATCCTTCTATATACATCATTGCTTTAAGCTAGAGTGTGTGTTCCAAGTACAAACCCTGTCTCAAGTAAGAAAATGTAACTAAATTATTCAGAATTGAAATTACTCTTCTTTATGAAGGAGCTTTGTTGTACATAAGAATCCCATAGTTTTGTCAAGTATTGCTGGTTACCGGCGCTGATGAATGTAACACTATAGCATTTATGATGAAGTCATTCTTACAAGTACAAGCTAAACTAGTGAAATCATTTTTTAAAGGGATACACATCAATCTTGGAATCAATTTAATCCATGTCAATCTTACTAATTACTCTCAATACATGTTCATATGAATATAAACCTCCAAATACACGTTATCTAAAACGTCATATATACAAATGAATGAATGAATAAATAGGGTTTTACGACGTTCCAACACATTATAGGTTATTCAACGCCAACAGGAAGGAATATTCCAGGTTCACTGTACATGTACGAAAAACAACAAATTAACATACAGATTGAAGAAAAACACTAACAAATGAATATGCAGAATGAACCTAGAACCTTGATACCTGCAGAACTGCAGAGTTTCAGCAAATTCTATCGTATAACTCAAATTGTCGCTTCCTAAGACATGCATGAGCCACAGTAATCCTATTCTTGCCATCACTCATATGGCTCCCTGAAACCACACAGGGGTTGATAATTTAACCACAATAGTGAACATGACAAAACTGATAAAATGAACATGACACCAATTCGGAGGATTCCTACCCCTCTGCAGAGATCAGCAGTGGTTCTATTCTTACGCGGAACCAGGGGCTTCATATTTACAAAACTTTTACATAAAGTTTTAGTTAGTTAGTTTTAGAAAGAAACGAATTTAAAATGTCACCATTTTGTCCTAGATGGCCAAAAATGTGAAAAGTTAATTTATTTAATTTAGCATGTGTCCCTTTAACAATTTTTTAGACTAACCAATAATTAATACCAAGCAAAAATAGCTGACTGTTTTTACATTTTATTAGTATTAACCAATGAACTGAAATAATAAAATCATAAAATAGAGATCCTTATACATATAGCTCACCTGAAACTGTAAGTATTTTATCATGATAACGGTTTTCAAATTGATTGGTTGAATATCAAGTGGGATGTTTATGCCATCGAGGGCTAACAGACGATCAGTTAACCTAACCACTCTTCCCTTGGATCCTGAAAGGAAAACCAGTACTCGATCATACCCCATCTCAACAAGTAACTGATAACTTTCTCACTTGAATCAGCTGTGAGAGACAAATGATAATGAGATGCAATGTTATACATCAATCATCAAGGAGACTTTTACAGAGTTGGGATTCGAACTCACGACCCCTGGATTGATAGTCGGACGCGCTACCAACTAAGGTAATCGGGTCCGGCTTCTCAAATAAAGCCTAATATTGATACCAAGGGCAGGGTCAAATATAATGCAGGGTTTCTGATTTGAATAAACCTTACAGAGGTGCAAGCTATACAAAATAATGTCAAGTACAAAGTTTGTGGTTACATATTATACATGCAACACATCTGTTATTTTACTATATAACTATATTTACTAATCACAATGGCACAGGAGTGCAAGAAACCCATGGCCTATTATACTTGTTTAGTTTATATTAATTTATTTTAGCTTGATTGCGATGAAAGCTCAGAGCTTATATGAACCTCTCTCGAGTCCGCTTCCTGGGTAGAACCAGTACTGAGTGTTGTTTTATGAGAGGCATTGGGTCGAGCTGGGGATCGAACCTGCAACCTCTGGCGTGAGCGGCCAACACTATCCATTAGACTACCACCCCGCTTTTTATTATACTTGTTTAATAACTCTACTATTCAGTCATTGCTTGGCTTTTATCGTAGAACTCTGCACTCGTACCCAAATACTGAGCAACTTTTCGACTTGCCCAAACATATAAATGACATTGATGGGTCATGGTAAAATGGCTTTATTTGGTGGAATTACAAAACGTCTAGTATGCCCGCCACATTTAAAGTATTATCTCTAACGACGAAAAATATGCAAACTGTTAAATTTGTGAACACCACTAGTTCGAGGGGGTCATCTTAAATGTGAAAGGAGGCAACCTTTGTCATACTATGTTGCTATGTTGTTTGGTCATTTCTATCTAGTCGGCAACCAAGCTATGCAACCTTGCCTTGGGTCAAAACAGCATCTAAAAATAAATAGCAGGTTCTCCAAATGTTTAAAAATAGACAATTAAGGAAATAGTACTCTACCCCTGAAGGAAGTAACAGACATTGTTATCTCCCCTTGATCATGAAAGCGCCGATTTCCAACATCTTGATATATTTCTGTAACGAATTCAAGATAGATCGATTAATGTATAGTGTCAGCGCTTGTTTTAGTACATTTATAATATTTTATACATTTATAATAACTGCATGCATGTAAAAATATTTCTGTAAAAGTACAAATAGTGATCATATATATTTGAGAATAATCGAGTATTTGGTGAAAAATGTGGGTGGGGTATTGTATTGATTGTTAATTTCAGAGTACCATTTTCTAAATCAAGTCATATCGTGACTCAGTTAAACTCACTGCTAAAAAAGTATTCAAAAATGATATCAGGGGAATCTAGACCAGAAAAAACTATTATAGAGTGCCTCCTGATGCTCTGATGAGCTGCAAGCGCAGCAAGGAAGGTCACTAAAATTGTAGAATTAAACATGAATACAAATAGAAATATATTATTTTAGTTATATTTAGTTATTAACAGTTGGATGCTGTTTAAAAGCAGCCAACTTGTTTTTGCATATATCAAAAAACAGTAATTTCTGCATTCCAATACTTTAGCTGTATAGTTAGTTTTATATTTACTTTTTATTTCAGATGTTTAGCAAGAACAAAACAAGATCAGATTAATGTTTGTGGTTAAAGCGGAATATCTTGAAGGAAAACCAGTATTGGTTTGTTGAAAAATATCTGTTTAAACATTTTCTTGAGCAAACATGGGATTAAAATTAACTGTTACGTTATTGAGAATGATATATTGAAATGTGAAATCAACATGCCCGAATCATCGAATCTGAAACTTTTATATATGATGAAAACTGAAGTGTAATTGAACTTAATATACAATCGTCACGTTTAACCTGTCGTATGTTGATACGTACACGGGATATACAACTGGAGTCTCAAGTGTTTAATAAGAAGTCGTAAAGATTACAATACCACATGGCGATACATACTGGTGGTAAACAATTTGAGTGCCATGTGTGTAATAAGACATTTACACAATCATTATATTTAAACATTCACATGCGGATACATACTTGTAATAAAACGTTTATATGTCGGGTGTGTAATAAGAAGTTTACCCAGTTGTCCAATCTAAACAGACACATGTGAACACATACCGGTGATAAAACATTTGAATGTCGGGTGTGTAATAAAAAGTTTACCCAGTTGTCAAATCTAAACAGACACATGCGGACACACACAAGTGATAAATCATTTAAATGTCAGATTTGTAATAGACAAATTACCAAATTGTCGACTCTAAACACACACATGCGAATACATACTGGAGATAAACCATTTGAATGTCAAATTTGTAATAAGAAGTTTACCCAGTTGTCAAATCTAAACACACACATGCGGATACATACTGGTGATACACCATTTGATTGTCAGATTTGTAATAAGACGTTTACCAACTTGTCCAATCTAAGCGCACATTTGCGCTTGCATACTGGTGATAGACCATTTGAATGTCAGATTTGTAATAAAAAGTTTACCCAGTTGTCAATCCTAAAAACACACATTCGAAAACATACTGGTCATAAGCCATTTAAGTGTCAGGTGTGTTTTAAGACATTCTTATATTCTTCATCGCATAACAAACACATGAGGATCCATACAGGTGATGAACCATTTGAATGTCAGGTGTGTAACAAGAAGTTTACAGATTCTTCAAATCTAAACAGACACAAGCGGGTACACACTGGATATAAACCATTTGATTGTAAGGTGTGTTATAAACAATTTACTGCGTTGTCGAGTCTAAACTATCACATGCGGAGACATTCTAGTGATAAGCCATTTGAGTCAAATTTGTAATAAGAAGTTTACCCAGTTGTCAAATCTAAACACACACATGCGGATGCATATTGGTGATAAACCAGCTACGTGTCAGATGTGTAAAGACATTTACATAGGCTTCACTTTAACCGTTCACATGCGGATACAACCATTTGAGTGTCTGGTGTGTTTACTCAGTTCTTAAGTCTAAATTTAAACGGGTCTGTAGTGTAATGTATAGAGTGTTGGCAGCTTATGCAGACGTTGCTGGTTCAATCTCCAGCTCAAACTGACATCACAAATTACTGGTTCTACCCAGGAAGCGGATATAAGCTCTGAGCTTTCATCGCAACCAAGCTTATATAAATTAGTATTAACTTATTCTAAACAGGCACATGTGGATACATACGGGTGATAAGTCATTAGAGTGTCAGGTGTTATAAGACATGTGTGTTCTCATGGTTTAAACCATAACATGCAGGAATATACTTTTCTTTAAAATATCAGAGGAAAGTATAATACTGGTGATAAGTCAGTTGAGAATCAGGTGTTAAAAAAAGAAATACAGAATCCTTCACATGTAGATTTTTACATAATGGAGATAAGCCATGTAAATGCCAGGTGTATCATTTTTAATCCTGGTTGTACCTCACAACCATCACATGTAATCACATACTAGATATAAACCATCTGTGTCTCAATTTTGTATATATGATTAACAAATACATAAGCTTTAAATCGCCATATGTAGATAAACACTCGTAATAAACAAGTTAGACATGTTAGGCTGTGTAATGATGGAATAATCATCTTCATGTATAAATGTAAATTTATATGTATTTTCTGTTCTGCAGTGTAAGTATGTTTCTGTTTTGAAATCGTATTTAACTTAACTTTAATACTGTAATCCGGATAAATTGCTAATTTGTAAATACCAGGATTGTTTTTATGTGTCCACATCTATTGCGTTATGGTGATAAATTGTATTTCAGTGTCAAGTTTGTGTTTTTAATTTAATATTTTGCATAGATAGCAAGTTTGTGATTTTGGTTATTTTGTCATTGATCAGCATCCTGTTTCTGGCCTAAATTAAAATAGTGTTTGTCCTTAACCTATATATCATTTTTAGCTCGACTATTCGGAGAATAAAGAGAGCTATTCTACTCACTCAGGCGTCGGCGCCGGCGTTACACCTTTGTTAAAGTTTTGCATGCAAGTCCCTATCTCAGTAACCATTGCATGTATTGCCTTTAAACTTTACACAAGCCTTCCTAATCATTAACCCTACTTCAATAACTAAGTTAGATAACTTGCATGAATATAATACAAAGTATTGCCCTTGTTTGACATAGAAATTCTGGTTAAAGTTTTGCATGCAAGTCCCTATCTCAGTAACCATTGCATGTATTGCCTTGAAACTTTATACAAGCCTTCCTAATCATTAACCCTACTTCAATAACTAAGTAAGATAACTTTCATGAATATAATACAAAGTATTGCCCTTGTTTGACATAGAAATTTTGGTTAATGTTTTGCATGGAAGTCCCTTTCTCAGTAACCATTGCATGTATTACCTTAAAACTTTACAAAAGCCTTCCTAGTCACCACTCCTACTACAATAACTAAGTTAGATAACTCTTGCATGAACATAATACAAATTAATGCCCTTGTTTGACTTAGAAATTCTGGTTAAAGTTTTGCATATAAATACCATCAAGCCTATATTTCACCAACCACTCAATGTATTTGATTGAAACTATACACATGCCTTCTCTGTCATAAACCCTACTACAGTTACTAAGTTAGCTAACTCTTGCATGAATGTAATGCAAATTATTGTCCTTGTTTGACTTAAAAAATCTGGTTTGTTTTGCGTGCAAGTACCATCAAGTCCATATATCAGTAACCAGTGCATGTATTGACTTGGAACTTTACACAAGCATTCTTAGTCATCAAACATACTACAGTTACTAAGTTAGATAACTTTTGCATGAATATAATACAAATTATTGGCCTTGTTTGACATAGAAATTCTGGTAAAAGTTTTGCATGCAAATCTCTTTCTCAGTAACCATTGCATGTATTGCCTTAAAACTTTACACAAGCCTTCCTAGTCATCAACCTACTACAATAACTAAGTTAAATAAATCTTGCATGAACATAATACAAATTAGTGCCCTTGTTTGACTTAGAAATTCTGGTTAAAGTTCTGCTTGCAAGTACCAACAAATCCATATCTCACCAACCACTCAATGTATTTGATTGAAACATTACACAAACCTTCTTGTGGTCTCTGTTAATACATTAGCAGTACTAACATCTCCGTATGATACAGGACATTCATCGGTATTAACCATTTTTATATGAATTAACTGTTTACAAATGAGCGATACTATGTTGTATGTTGCCGTTTATGTAACGAATAAGAAGTTAAGTTATCACTTCTGAAACATTTCTGATTTTCCATTTGAAAATAAGGTCGTAGTCTTAGGACATATATTGGAACGTCTAGTTTCAGATCTGAAACTACTGGGTTATTCGCATCGAGATTTGTTCGTGTCGGCAAATTTTGAGATGATAGGGAGATATTGGCAAATTATACATACAAACTGTAAATTGGGAATACGTGGTAGTGTTGTTTTTTTTTGTATACTTCTAAAATAGAAATGTTACGCTCACATAGTTTGAAGAATGGACTATATGCATTTTGGAAGAATTTTATATGACTGAAATTATTCGGGCCGTTATTTTCGTGATCACATCCCAGCCAGCTCAGTCGGGAACGTTATATTGTGGCGTTTGTAACCCGGGATCATTACCTGTGCCAGTATGAATTATAAATATTCGAATAATTTTTGTATTTTACTAAGCTCCAGTAGAGCTTCAGAGTGTTTACATAGCACAAGAAACTGATTTAATACCGTATCCAACGTATACAGGACATTAACCAGACATATCAACAATGCTTAAATCCACATGTATATACGTGATTTAATGATGTTTTTAATGTATTGATTAATTGATTGAGTATTTAGAGACATTTTATGCCATTGAGAGCTGACACACGATCAGTAAATCTAACCACTGTTTCCTAGGATTCTGAAAGGTTTACCAGTACTCGATCACACCCCATCTCCGCAAGTAACTTTCCCACTTGAATCAGCAGTGATAGACGAATGATAATGAGATAAAATGTTGTATATCAATCATTATTTAGACTGTAGCTGAGCGGGTATTCGAACTGACGACCCCTGGATTGATTATCAGACGTGTAACAGACTGAGCTAATCGGGCCCGGCCCGTTTTACATGTTGAATAAAATATAATGAATTGCATAATACTTATTGAATTGAAATGATAACAAAGGTTAAGGTTAAAATATATAATAAACCATAAATATATTTAAGTTATTTTAGTTTAGTAACGAATTAAACGACATAAGGACGAATGGAATTAGGACCGAAACGACTAAAATTAAAAAGTATATTTTTATAAAATGTTATCTCCCCTATATAGAATGCCGCCATTTACATAGTGGAATGTTGGTCAACAGCATTCTCAACAAGTTCATTCAAGTATCGACTATTCTGATGGATGGTACTGTATTATGATGTGAAGAAACTTGATCGACAGTTATCACTGTATCCAGTAAGTGTTGGTTTTACAATGAGACGTACTGCACTGTAATATATAAGTGTATTGCAGATCAAATATATACGGTTTTTATTCTGATTTTTTTGTTCTGACAAAGATTTTACTTCACTTATTATTATAAATTTATTCTAACAAATTACACTGTAAGAACAAAATAGAATTGCAGTTTCTGAAAATGTTATGCATGATTGGAATTTAGAAAGTGTTAAAAAGTGTCAAAATGAAATTAGTTAATGTGCACGAATCGTAAAATAGTATACATGGTTTACACAGCAAATAATCAAACCTGTGTAGAGTCGAGTTGGCGCTGTAGAGAATATTGTTGAACTGGAAATATGTGACATAGGGTGGTACTGAAACCTAATGCGATGTGTGTAATAATGATTGTGGCGTTTTAAATGCACTAAGGCCTTAAAAAAATTTTGTTTCCAATTCTATATCCCAAAAAAATAGGCTAAGTCGGTAGGGAATTATTTTTTTTAAATATTCTTTTTTGTAACTTGATGTTATTTTGTATCAATGGTACAGCACGTTTTGTATGATTCTTATATGCTTTTAATGTTAATGAATATTATATATATCAAATAAGAAATTGAATGTTGTGTAAGGATGTTGAGTATATGTCGCTCAGTGTTACCAATTCATTTTTTACAGTTCCATCATTTTATGGTTCAAGAGAGACAACATTGTCTTAACCTATAATTATCTATACATGAAAGTCATACAGGTACATCCTAACTGTAAAGTATTTGAAAACAATTAATTACTTTTATAGTACAGAATAGTAAACTAGAACTGGTTTATTGTACATGTTGTTTTGTTTTGTATACATGTGAACTGAGTTAGCTTGAGAATGACAGATTGGCAAGTGAGCGATGTGAGTTAGAAATTAGTTTGGGAGTGGCATTGCTTGACAAGTGAGTGATGCAAGTTAGACCACACCCAGCACTGCATGCATACCCTTGTCCCCAAACTAACAATCTACAGCATTTCTTCTCTACACATCGACAAAGACACATAATGTATGTATAGTATTTTTAGTTACTCCAGGTTGTAATAATAAAACTGTAAAGTTTTATCTATTTGATCGGTATATCCTGGTTCTTTGACCAAAAGTAAATAAATCTGCAATTATAACAAGAACCATGGAATTGTTATTATCATATACCTTCCAACCCCGGTTACATATATATAGATTAGAAAACGTAGTGCCCAGAAAGAAAAATCTATAGTTCAGTAAAGATGTTGTGTATTGAGTGAGAAAATCTAGTGTCACGTATGAAAATAAAGTGTCAAATAAGCAAATTGAATGTTGTGTAAGGATGTAATTATATAAAGATTAGAGAATCGAGTGGCCTGTAAGAAAAATCTATAGTAAAAAAAGGATGTTGTAAATCGAGTGAGAAAATCTAGTGTCGCGTATAAAAATATAGTCTCAATTAATGAATTTAAAAGTCATGTAAGGTTGTTGAGTATAATTATATAGAGTAGAAAATCTAGTGCCTAGTAAGAAAAATCTATAGTTGAGTAAAGATGTTGAGTATTAAGTGAGAAAATCTAGTGTCGCGTATGAAAATAGAGTGTCAAATAAGGAATTTTAATGTCGTTAAAATATGTAGAGTACATATAGATTAGAAATTGTAGTGCCCTGTAAAAAAATCTATAAATTTGAATGTTGTGTAAGGATGTTGTATAAATGTAGATTAGAAAATCTTGTGCCCAGTAAGAAAAATCTATGTTCAAGTAAGGATGTGGTGTATTGAGTGAGAAAATGTAGTGTCGTTTATAAGAAATTTGAATTTTGTGTAAGGGTGTTGATTATATATAAGTTATAAAATCTAGTACCAAGTAAGCAAAATCTAAAGTCGAGTAATGATGTTGTGTATCAAGTGAGAAAATCTAGTTTAGCATATGAAAATTTAGTGTCAAATAAGAAATTTGAATGTTGTGTAAGGATGTTAAGTATATATAGTATAGAAAATCTAGTGCCCAGTAAGAGTAATCTATAGTCAAGTGATAATGTGTATCAAGTGAGAAAATGTAGTATGTGTATGAAAATATGTCAACTAAGGAAATTGAATGGTGTGTAAAGTTATTGAATATATATAGATAAGAAATTCTAGAGTCAAGTAAGAAAAATCTATTGTCAAGTAAGAATGATGTGTATCAAGTGAGAAAATCTAGTGTCGCATATAAAATATAGTATTAGAATGTTGTGTAACGATGTTAAGTATATATAGATTATAAAATCTAGTGCCCCATAAGAAAAATCTATAGTCAAGTAAGGATGTTGTGTATTTAATGATCAAAATCTAGTGTCACGTATGAAAATATAGTGTCAAATAAGGAAATTGAATGTTGTGTAAGGTTATTGAGTAGATATACATTAGAAAATCAAGTGCCCAGTATGAAAAATCTATAGTCAAGTAATGATGTTTTGTATCAAGAGATAAAAATATTGTGTTGCGTATGAAAATATAGTGTCAAATAAGGAAATTGAATGTTGTGTAAGGACGTTTATTATATAAAGATTAGAAAATGTAGTGCCCATTAAGAAAAATCTATAGTCAAGTAAGTATGTTGTGTATTTAATGATCAAAATCTGGTGTTGCGTATAAAAATATAGTGTCAAATAAGGAAATTGAATGTCGTGTAAGGTTATTGATTAGATATAGATTAGAAAATCAAGTACCCAGTATAAAAATCTATTGAACACACCCATTTGCCTTTTCCCTGCAATCGGAATTTGACCGGGTCATTTGGAACCTGGTAGGTAACCCATGCACCAGATGCGCGGTGGTTTTTTTTGTTTCCAACATTCACTCAAATATTGCATCTTAACATAAAACCTTAACTTAAACCTCCATTCACTCTCATTGCCAACTCCTTTATAAGAACTTACTATTTAAAAGCAGCCAACTTGTTTTCATATAGGTGTCAACCCACCATTGATTTTTGTTCTTTATTCTATAGTAAATAATAACAGTTTGAAGGCTTGTCATTCATAGAGAATCCCAAATGAAAGAACTGAAACCTACATTTTACTGTTTGTCAACCTCTGCACTATCAAAATAGGATGAGAAAAGTAGGGGTCATGTGTCGTATAAGAGATTTTTTTTCTGCTCAGTGTGTACACTGGTGACAAAGTGAAAGTAGACTTCCGAAATCATGTATTCATACCCCAATTTCCAAGCATCATTTTTTTTTTCTAAATGACAATGCTATCAAAATGTTCAAAATACATCAATAATGCCATTCAAATAAAAAATGAGCATTAAAATAAGGAAAATGCATTTTTAAAGAAGAAGAATTGAGGATTAATTATAACCGCCATTATGCGACTACCCCACGGAAGCACTTCCTTTTTGCAATGGTGGTACTATGCCTATATTTGTATATGTCATAAAAAGTAATTTTTCTGCATTCAAATACGTAAGCTGTATGGTCAGTTTTATATTTACTTTCTATTTCAGATGGTTAACAAGATTAAAACAAGATCAGATTAATGTTTGTGGTTAAAGCAAAATATCTTGAAGTAAACCCAATATTGGCTTGTTGATAAATATCTATTTTAAAAGACTTTCTCGGCACATCTAATTGAAATTTACTACTTGGTCATTATATTCCTAAGACTGATATATTGGAAAATGAAGTCAATATGTCCGAGTCGTCCAATCAGAAACTTTCAAATATGATGAATACTGAAGATAAAAAATTCCGAGTGTCAGAAGTGTAATTAAACTTATACAATCATCACATTTAATCTACCGCATGTTGATACATACAAGGGATATTTAATTTGAGTGCCAGGTGTGTAATAAGAAGTCTTAAAGATTGCAGTACCACATGGCGACACATACTGGTGATAAACAAGTTGAATGTCAGGTGTGTAATAAGATATTTACACATTTATTACATTTAAACATTCACATGCGGGTACATACTGGAGATAAACCGTTTGAATGTCGGGTGTGTAATAAGACGTTTACTCAATTGTCGACTCTAAACAGACACATGCGGACACATGCTGATGATAAAGCGTTTGAATGTCAAGTGTGTAATAAGACATTTACCCAATTGTCAACACTAAAGAAACACATGTTGATACATACTGGAGATAAACCGTTTGAATGTCGGGTGTGTAATAAGACATTTACTCAATTGTCGTCTCTAAACAGACACATGCGGACACATACTGGTGATAAAGCATATGAGTGTCAGATGTGTAATAAGACGTTTCACCGATTGTCAACTTTCAACAAACACATACGGATTCATAATGGTGATAAAGCATTTGAGTGTCAGATGTGTAATAAGACGTTTACCCGATTGTCAACTCTCAACAAACACATGCGGATACATACTGGTGATAAACCGTTTGAATGTCAGGTTTGTAAAAAAACGTTTACCAATTTGTCAACGATAAACGCACACATGCGGATACATACTGGTGAAAAACCGTTTGAATGTCGTGTGTGTAATAAGACGTTTACCTTCTTGTCAAATCTTAACACACACTTGCGGATACATACTGGTGATAAACCATTTGAGTGCCAGATGTGTAATAAGAGGTTTACGTTTTTGTCAAAGCTAAATGCACACTTGGGGATACATACATACAATAAACCGTTTGAATGTCGGGTGTGTAATAAAAAGTTTAATGAATTGTCAACTATAAATATTCACATGCGGATACATACTGGATATAAACCGTTTGAATGCCGGGTGTGTAATAAAAAGTTTACTCGATTGTCAACTCTAAACAGACACATGCTGATACATACTGGTGGTAAAGCGTTTGAATGTCGGGTGTGTAATAAGTCGTTTACCCAATTGTCAACTCTAAAGAGACACATGCTGATACATACTGGTGATAAACCGACCGTTTTAATGTCGTGTATATAATAAGACGTATTTCTTGTCTAATCTAACCATACTCATGCGGATACATACTGGTGATAAACCATTTGAATGCCATATTTGTAATAAGACGTTTATTCAGTTGTCAACTCTAAATACTCACATGCCGACATATACTTGTGATAAGTCAATTGAGTGTCAGAAATTTGTATATTTTTTAGTGCTAAAGAAGCACATAAATACCCATACTGGTTATAAACCATTGCAGTGTCGGGTATGTGATACGAAGTTTACAGATTCTTTAAATCTAAAGAGACACGTGCGGATACATAGTGATGATAAGTCATTTGAATGTCTGATTTGTAATAAAACGTTTGCACAATACTCATATCTAAACAAGCACACATTGATTCAACTGAATATAAACTATATGAGCGCATGGTATGTCATACAAAATTTAGATCGTCGTCAAATCTAAACTGTAACAGGCGGAATGATACTTGATATAAACCATTTGAGTGTATGATGTGTAATAAGAAATTCAATACGTTAAACACACACATGCAGATACATTTTGATGTTTAACCAGTTACCTGTCAGATCTGTTATAAGGCATTTGCATAGTCTTCACTCTAACCGTTCACATGCGGATACATATTGGTGATAAACCATTTGAGCGTCAGATGTGTAATAAGAAGTTTACCCAATTGATAAATCTTAACACACACACATGCGGATTCATGCGAATCATTTGAGTGTCAGTTATGTAATAAGACAGTTACAGATTCGTCAAATCTAAACAGTCACATGCGTATAGATACTGTTGATGAGTAATTTGATTGTCATGTTTGTAATAAATCATTTACATATTAAGCGGATCTGTAGTGTAGTTGATAAGAGTGTTGGCCGCTGACGCAGGGGTTGCGTGTTCAATCCCGAGCTTAACCAGACAACACTCATTACTGGTTCTACCCAGGGAGAGGAAATGTGCTCTGAGCTTTCATCGCAACCGAGCTAAAAAAATTAGTATAATCTAATTCTATACAGGCACATATGGATATATACGGTTGATATGTAATTTGAGTGTCAGGTGTGTAATAATACATGTACGTTCTCGTGGTTTAAACCGTAGCGTGCGGGAAGATACTTTGTTTTAAAATATTACATGAAAGTATATACTGATGAGTTAAGTTAGTTAAGTATCAAGTGTAAGAAATACAGAATCCTTCACATGTGGATGTTTACATAATGGAGATAAGCTAATATTAATGCCAGGTGTGTCATTTTTAATCCTATTTGTACCTTCCAACCTTCACATGTAAACACATATTGAGATCAACCATTTGTGTCTCAATGTTGTATATTTTATTTACAAATACATAAGCTTTAGATTGCCATGTGTAGGTATACACTTATAATAAACAATTTAAACATATTAGACTGTGTAATGATGGAATAACCGTCTTCACGTAAATGTGTAAATTTATATTTATTATCTGTTCTGAAGTGTAGGTATGTTTCTGTTTTGAAATCGTATTTAACTTAACTTTAATATTGTAATACGGATAAATGGCTAATTTGTAACTACCAAGGTTGTTTATATGTGTCTACATGCATTGCGTTATGGCGAGAAAATGTATTTCAATATCAGGTTGGTGATTTTTATTTGATATTTTGTTTCAATTACAAGTTTGTGAATTTGGTTCTTTTGTCATTGATCAGCATCCTGTTTCAGGCCTAAATTAAAAAAGTGTTTGTTTTGAACCTACCCATCATTTACATTTTTGGTAGGTAGGTAAATCATTATATATAAATCTATGAATAAGAAACATTTATGTGAATTATCATCGCAGTATGTGGTTCTGTGGGTGAATGAGTGTTTTATTATATAAGTAACTTGTGTAAAATTGGAATGTTAAAAATTGTTTTTATTTTGTAACTTTGCTTTGTTTCGGATACGTCCGTGGAATATTTAAGCGAGAGCGGAGGAACGCTAGCATCACTTTTTCCAGTGCATTCGAACAGGTCAGTCATGGTGTAGAAGGGTCTTGAATTCAGGCTCGGGCAGGATTTTGGTTTCGGCGGGGTTGGGGAAATATGTTATTTTAAATATTTTTTTTTTACTTTAATGTTTATTTTGTCAACATATGGTACTCTTCATACAAATTTACCAGATTTACGAGCTGTATTTTCTATTGGAATTTGAAGATGCAGTAGAGGATCAAAGTGGCGGTTCCGAAATTCGGATGTTGTTCTATTTATTTTTGTCTAGGGTTTTTTTGAAGGACTTATTTTGGGGGTCAGGATATTTTTTTACAATGAATTGTTTTATGTATTTTGATTTGGTAGTCATTGGTTGTGTTATTTGACTTGTGGATTTTGGTAATACTATATTTCTGTGATAAACATGGCAGGATGTTTTGTTAGCATTAAGATAGGTGGGATGAGTGTTTATGTATATATGATATGATCTGTTTTGCATAGTTGATTTTGTTAACATTTGCTCGATTTTACGTTCAGCCCATATACAATATACTTAGTTGTTAATATTTGACCTTTAATATTATATAGATGAGACACCTGAAATGGTGCAACCTTTTTCAAGCTCCGTTCCATATTAAAATTTGACCTTTAATATTAAGTAGGTGAGACACCTGAAATGCTGCGACCTTTTTTAAGCTCCGTTCCATATTAAAATTTGACCTTTAATATTGAATAGGTGAGATTACTGAAATGCTGCGACCTTTTTCAAGCTCCGTTCCATATCAAAGTTTGACTTTTAATATTAAATAAGTGAAAGACTTGAAATGGTTTTTAAGACTTACTCTTATATTACAATTTAGGCGTGTATAACGTTCTAGGGTTGGCCTTAGATAGCCTCGGATCAAGCTACCGTCAGTCTGTATATATTTTTTTTAAACATTTTTGTGGTAGTTGGCTGTAACCGATGTAGGTTATCATGGAGTTAAAGTTAATATCAGAGTAGGTGCAGCACCTGTGACCGAGACCGGTTAGTTCAGGTCGCGCGTCTGACATGAGTCCAGGGATCGTAAGGTCGCGGGCGTGTCGGGTGCTTGTCGTGCAGGACGACCGTGCGGCACGTGCAACGGCGCAACCCCCCTCTTCGCCGCGAGTTCGCTTCAAAACAAAGAGTTTCCAAATGTACATATATTAAATTAATGGATGTTAGCATCCATTGGATAGCTTATACATATAAATATATTATTCAATTGATATAATTTAGCACAACAATTATAACTTCCATTAATTTAGCATACATACATTTATTGTTTTCAATAAGCACATTGTACATATTTATCTGATATGCATTATGAACTCATATCAGTAGAGGTAAATAAATATGTTTTTTGTACATTAGCTTTTTACAAACTGATTGTTTGGACTTGTGTACATATATAATGATTGTGTTATGGAGATGTTTATTCATCATTTGTTTATTCAGTTTTGTTCTTTGTTAAGAATCACATGATAGTTTGACCGGGATTCGATTGAAAATAATATTCAAAATATTGTGACTACTTTGTGGTCGGGCAATGGTGTTTGTATATTATCATTAAAACATTTATAAAATGTATGTTTTCTTACCAAATGCGCAGACTACTGTGTCTTTCATCAACACAAATTCCATGACATGTATGTTATCCTAGGAATAAGATAAAAATATTTAAAGTATTACTATTTTTGTAATGAATTGTTCTATTTCATATTCTTTACAAATACATATTTTTATTTTATTTTTACAGCACAAAACAAATGTACAATATTATTTTAAATACATACAAATACATCATGACATTCACAATTTTACTATAGATAGTAGTAAAAGGCCTGAAAACGAATAATTTTAACTAATAGAGAATAGAACTGTTATCCATATGTGTTTCCATTTTTAGCATCAAAACATTTTTCTTTTGTTGATGTTTTAATGTGTGAGTGTTGACGTCTTCTTTACGATGAAATGATTTTTTTTTATTATTTTGTTGTTTAAAAGAAAAATACAGATCTATACTAATTAGTATAGAAGAAATAAAAAAGAGAAGATTTTTAGAGAAGAGATAGACGATAGACGAGAGAATTATATATATATATCCTCTCACTGTTTTTTTTGTCATAATTAATATTGTTTTGCCTTCCCCTTGTGTAAGTAGTATATTACTTTTTTTTTAAATGTTATTAGCCTTACATATTTGTTTTCAAGTTTTTCCATTTGATTTCATGACTTTCTAATTTATTATGATCCATTGCACTTTGTTTTTCAAGTTCTATTTGTTTATATAAATATTCCTTGTATTCGATAAAGTGTGGTATTGACTTATTATATTTGTTCTCGAATATAAAATATTTTTCGCTTAAAATAACAAAGGTCTTCATATTCATTTCTGTTTCAGTTTTGATAATCCCAAAACGTACAGTTCTCAAATTCAGATTAATATTTACATTTAATGTGTTTAAAAAAACAACCTTGCAACTCTGACCAAAACGGGTGAACATGCAAATTCTGTCATAAACACGGTTATAAGAGATGCCCTCTGGGTGAAATTACGTCAATCTGGTATTAGCTGTAAAATGGTACATATAATAAATTGTATATATAACAATGTTAAGTCATGAGTTAAACTTTCATCGAATATGGATTTGTCATAGTTCTTCAACGTCACGCTTGGCTTGAAGCAAAGAGAGCCAATGCCGCTCATTTTGTTCTTTTTGTTTGTTAATGATGTTGTCGCTAATAACAATTTTGAGATACTAACTGATAATTACCTAAATATGTTGACAGGATATCTTATCCTTTTCACCGATGATATTGTGCTATTTACAACGCATCCAGACAGCCTACAAGCTCAGATTAACAGTATTTACCAATACTCGTATAAATGGGGTTTGAAAATAAATGTAAACAAACCTAAAATATGTGTTTTTGGAAAAAGGAAAACAAATCATAATGTGGAAATTTTGATAAATGGCGAAAACATTGAAATGGTAAATAGCTTTACATAGTTAGGTAGTAACTTTACTTACACTGGTAACCTGTCAAACGCTGATAAAACTTTATCTAATCCAGCCCTTGGGGCATATCATAATTTACTGTCGATGTTTTAAAAGTACCGTTAGATGTTAAAACATAACTGTCATTATTCGACTCGTTGGTTGTACCAATTTTATTGTTTGGAGCTGAAGTCTGTTTAATTATAAAGCAGCGGATAAACTGCATATCAAATTTTTCAAGTATATTTTATGAATATGTCAACAAACATCAATTTATACTGTTTATGGGGAATTAGGGCGATTTCCATTAACTGTAATAAGTAGGGAAAGTCGTTAAAATTTTTGTTAAAGTTAATGAATGATGTTGTCTCACCTATATACAGCATTTATATTGACCAGTGTAATAACAAATATTGGAGTTGTTGGGCAAATCGGATTAGAACTATTATTGACAATCTTGGTTATTCGAATTTAACTGACGACTATCGGACCAATGCCGATTATTTCACCTAAACTTGATTATCAAGTAAAATTTAAAAACATTTTTGATATGAAGACTATTTTGACAAATTTAAAAATGATTCTCTACGAAAGCAATATACATATTTAAGATTAAGTCCACATTCTCTTGAAATTAAGACCGGAATATATAATGGCATTGATCGTGCTAATAGATTATATAAACTTTGCAACGAGAATGTTATTGAGTCAGAATATCATTTCTTGCTGTGTTGTACTAAATATTTAAGCCGCATGGCTTGGCCTTCACTCAATAAATTTATAAATATCATGTCGTCTAAGAATGAAAAAGTTTATTCAAGAAGCTCTTGAAATAAAAATAAATACTCTTAAAAGTATGATTGTTTCGCAAGATTAATGTACATGTGATGTGTTGTTATTTGTATAATGTTTGTTTTATATGTTTGTTACAATATGTATTGTCTTTTCTATATTTCTTTGTAAAACTTTGTATATGGCCAAAGGCAAAATTTTTCGATTACTATATAAACTTGAAACTTGTGGAGTTGACCGGAAATACTAGCGTAACATGTCTAAGAGTCATTTTATGCTATCGAAAGCTGACAGACGATCTGTTAACCTAACAACTGTTTTCCAAGATCCTGAAAAGTTAACCAGTACTCGGGCACACCCCATCTTCTCAAGCTACTTTCCCACTTGAATCAGCAGTGAGAGACGAATGATATTGAGACACAGTGTCGTATATCAATCATTATGAAAACTGTAGCCGGCGGGTATTTGACCCTTTGATTGATTGTCAGACGTATAACCGACTGAGCTAATCGGCCCCAGTCCGTCTTATATGCCAAATAAAATTAAATGATTTGTATAATGCTTTTTAAAATGTTCATTGAATTAAAGTGATAATGAAGGTTAAGGTAAACATATACGATAACAAGTCATAAATATATTTAAGTTATTGTAGTTGAGTAACCAATTAAACGACCATAAGGACGAATGGAATAAGGACTGAAATTAAAAAGTATATTTTATAAAAAAAAGTTAGCTCCCCTTTATAAAATATCGCCATTTACATAAGAAAAATATGTGCCAACAACATTTTCAACGAGTTCATTCTAGTATCGACTATTCTGATTGGTGGTACTGTATTATGATGTTAAGAAACTTGATCGGTAGTTATCATTGTATGCAGTAAGTGTTGTTTTACAATTGATCGGCAGTTATCAATGTATGCAGTAAGTGTTGTTTTACAATTGATCGGCAGTTATCACTGTATGCAGTAAGTGTTGTTTTACAATTGATCGGCAGTTATCACTGTATGCAGTAAGTGTTGTTTTACAATTGATCGACAGTTATCACTGTATGCAGTAAGTGTTGTTTTACAATGAGACGTACTGAAATATAATATATAAGTGTATTGTAGATCAAATATCTACCGTTTTTATTCTGATTTTTTTTTGTTCTGACAAAGATTTTGTTTCACTATAAATTATATTCTAACAAATTACACTGTTTTATAATATAAGATCAAAATAGAATTGCAGTCTCTGAAAATGTTATGCATGACTGGAAAATGTTAAAAAGTGTCAAAATGAAATTAGTAAATGTGTACGAATTGTAAAATAGCTATTGAACTAATCTAACCTCTGTAGAGTCGAGTTTGCGATGTAGAGAATATTATTGAAGTAGAAATATATAACATAGGGTGGTACTAAAACCAGGCCTGAATCCGGCTGACCGGTCTTTTTTCGGCTGCAAATAAAAGGCAAATGCGTATGTGTAATACTGATTGTGGCGTTTTAAATGCACTTAGGCCTTAAAAAATTGATTCCGATTTAATAGCCTCCAAAAATATGGTAGGTAGGTAGGGATTTATTTTAAATACTTTTTTTTAAAACTTGATGTTATTTTGTGTCAATGGTACAGCATGTATTTTAAACATGTTTTGTATGATATCTATGTGCTTTTAATGTTTACGAATTTAAATTTAAATAAAAACAACCAAGCAAAATGTAAAAAAACAAAAAACGCCTTATGCTTGTCATTTCTGCACTTGATAATAGATATTCATCCAGCCATCTTATTGACTTTGTGTTCAATTGGGGCTGATAGACCTGATTTTGGAGGTATCAGGCTCTGGGACAGACCAGGATCAGGTTCTGGGACATACCAGGATTGGGTTCTGGGACAGACCAGGATCAGGTTCTGGGACAGACCAGGATCAGGCTCTGGGACAGACCAGGATCAGGCTCTGGGACAGACCAGGGTCAGGCTCTGGGACAGACCAGGGTCAGGCTCTGGGACAGACCAGGGTCAGGTTCTGGGACAGACCAGGATCAGGTTCTGGGACAGACCAGGGTCAGGTTCTGGGACAGACCAGGATCAGGTTCTGGGACAGACCAGGATTGGGTTCTGGGACAGACCAGGGTCAGGTTCGGGGAAAGACCAGGGTTTTCCCTTGGATTTTTCATTTGTGGGTTAAGGATCCCACTATAATATTTTTTAAGAGTCACAAATTATTAGGTATCATGCTGATCTGATAAGGCTTTTTATTGCAACCTTTTATTCATATAAACAGCTGTTAAATCTAAAATCACAACCCGGAAGGGCTCTTGCTTATATTTTTGGAAATGAGTTCGGAACCCTTGACTTTGGAAAAATTGTCTTTATTTTAAAAGAAACTGGGAAAATCACATGACCCAGAGTCTTTCAACATTCATAACAATATATGTAAATAACCAGGGGTCGTGAGTTCGAATCCCCCGCCCGGCAACAGTCTCCGTGATGATTGATATACGACATTGTGTCTCATTATCATTCGTCTCTCACTACTGATTCAAGTGGGAAAGTTATCAGTTACTTACGGAGATGGGGTGTGCTCGAGTACTGATTAATCCCAGTATACTAGGTTAACTGATCGTCTTTTAGCCCTCGATGGCATAAAAATGACGATAAATATCCAATCAATCAATATGTTAATATATAAAAATGTCACCCTCTTTTAAAAGACCTTAAAAATCATCAATATTAAAAAAATCCCAAAACCTTTTCATGACTTTCCTCATTTATTTACATTTCCTTATATTTAAGCTCAATATCTACAATACTTTTCTGTCATGCCTGGCTTATTTGCAAAGCTTCTAAATCGCGAATACTGATGTAGTGAAAGTACATAGGTCACTTACAACAGCATCGCTGTTAAGCTAGCTTTTATAGCGACATGGTTGAAGTGCACTGACTATTGGAAGTTAAGCAGTGAAGTACGGGGTAATTACATGGATGGGTGACCGCGGTCACTTTAATGGCGACGAGGATTAACTTTCGAACCTGCGTCTGCACGAATCTCTCTTTCCTTGGTATGGGGCGGGATATGGCTAAGAACTGCGGGAAACCACAGGCTGTACAGTTTGGGGTATGTCCTAAAGGTTAAAGAGGGGAGGATCGTAGTGAATGTAAAGAGCTCTAGCATTTATAGCGGCATGGTAGAAGTACTTGGATGGGTGACCGCTGTCACTTTACTGATTACATTACGTACAACACTATACTGTTTATTTGCAATACTAATCACTGATGTTTATGAGGCAAACGATTGGTCATTGTAAGAATTATTTATAATATTGACCAAAAAAATACGAAAAAGGCAGCAATATTGCATAAAAACACATTTTATTTCATAAATTTCAATGACTTTCGGATTCTCCCAGCACTTGTCACTTGATCAATAATTTCTTTGGTTTGTTTTCCGTTTGAAATAAGGAATTTGATTACTTTGGATGGGAAAAGGAAAGGAATGAACGACATCGCTTGTTAAGTGGAAACGTGTATGGATGCAATGTAATTTACATACGAGGCCTCGGTCAAAAATATGCAACAGAGATGCATGATAGATTCGGGACTGCGTTCAGTTCGGACAAACATTTGGTAACGTTATCTAACATATTGTCCTGTACACCGGCTCTACCTCATATTACCCCACAATTGCACAACTGGCATTAAACCTGTTTATCGGTGTTGACTAAAATTTTGAGATGTTCCCATGAACACGAGCGCTTTATAATGCTTTATACTTTATAAGCGTCTCAGTGATGTTTGAAGAATGAGCGGAAAAGCATCAATTGAAAGCAATGAGAAAAAATATAAAAAAAAACAACACTTTTTTTTCGCAAAATTGATCAAAAAAGATTAGGGTCGGGGCTAAACAAATAGGGTCGGTCTGGATACCGGAAACAAACAATTGATTATTTAGGCCTAATTTATAGTGCCTTATGGGATTGGTGTGGTACTAAAGCCATGCCAGATTCCAGTTCACCGGCCATTTTCCGGCTGTAATTAAAAGGCAAATGCGGTTTGTGCTATACTGACTGTGGCATTTTAATGCACTAATTTGAAATCATTATGCATTCCCGTTTATATATTAAATAAGAAAACACTGTAAAATGATATAAAGATATCTAGGTCTTGATAACTATAGATTTCTTGACAATTTCCCCCGTCTCTTGACAAATTCTTGCTGAGATACGTATATCATTTTCAAATAACAATAACTGTTTAATCTTTTTTAATCTTTTGTTAATCTTCTGTAACAAAGACGATGATATGCTTAACCAATAACAATGTTTTTATTCTTTTGTAACGATGATAATGATATGATAAACTAATATCAATGTTTAAATCTATTGTAACGAAGATAATGATATGATAAACCATGACAATGTTTTAAGCTATTGTAACAAAGATAATGATATGCTAAACCAATAACAATGTTTTTAATCTATTGTCTCAAAGATAATGGTATGCTAAACCAATAACAATGTTTTTAATCTATTGTCTCAAAGATAATGATATGCTAAACCAATAACAATGTTTTTAATCTTTTGTCACAAAATAATGGTATGCTGAACCAATAACACTATAACAAAGATAATGATATGCTAAACCAATAACAATGTTTTTAATCTATTGTCTCAAAGATAATGGTATGCTAAACCAATAACAATGTTTTTAATCTATTGTCACAAAGATAATGATATGCTAAACCAATAACAATGTTTTAATCTATTGTAACAAAGATAATGATATGATAATCCAATAACAATGTTTTTAATCTTTTGTCACAAAATAATGGTATGCTGAACCAATAACACTATAACAAAGATAATGATATGCTAAACCAATAACAATGTTTTTAATCTATTGTAACAAAGATAATGATATGATAATCCAATAACAATGTTTTTAATCTATTGTCTCAACGATAATGATATGCTAAACCAATAACAATGTTTTAATCTATTGTAACAAAGATAATGATATGATAATCCAATAACAATGTTTTTAATCTTTTGTCACAAAATAATGGTATGCTGAACCAGTAACACTATAACAAAGATAATGATATGCTAAACCAATAACAATGTTTTAATCTATTGTAACAAAGATAATGATATGATAATCCAATAACAATGTTTTTAATCTTTTGTCACAAAATAATGGTATGCTGGACCAATAACACTATAACAAAGATAATGATATGCTAAATCAATAACAATGTTTTTAATCTATTGTCTCAAAGATAATGGTATGCTAAACCAATAACAATGTTTTTAATCTATTGTCTCAAAGATAATGGTATGCTAAACCAATAACAATGTTTTTAATCTATTGTCACAAAGATAATGATATGCTAAACCAATAACAATGTTTTAATCTATTGTAACAAAGATAATGATATGATAATCCAATAACAATGTTTTTAATCTTTTGTCACAAAATAATGGTATGCTGAACCAATAACACTATAACAAAGATAATGATATGCTAAACCAATAACAATGTTTTTAATCTATTGTCTCAAAGATAATGGTATGCTAAACCAATAACAATGTTTTTAATCTATTGTCTCAAAGATAATGGTATGCTAAACCAATAACAATGTTTTTAATCTATTGTCTCAAAGATAATGGTATGCTAAACCAATAACAATGTTTTTAATCTATTGTCACAAAGATAATGATATGCTAAACCAATAACAATGTTTTAATCTATTGTAACAAAGATAATGATATGATAATCCAATAACAATGTTTTTAATCTTTTGTCACAAAATAATGGTATGCTGAACCAGTAACACTATAACAAAGATAATGATATGCTAAACCAATAACAATGTTTTAATCTATTGTAACAAAGATAATGATATGATAATCCAATAACAATGTTTTTAATCTTTTGTCACAAAATAATGGTATGCTGGACCAATAACACTATATCAAAGATAATGATATGCTAAATCAATAACAATGTTTTTAATCTATTGTCTCAAAGATAATGGTATGCTAAACCAATAACAATGTTTTTAATCTATTGTCTCAAAGATAATGGTATGCTAAACCAATAACAATGTTTTTAATCTATTGTCACAAAGATAATGATATGCTAAACCAATAACAATGTTTTAATCTATTGTAACAAAGATAATGATATGATAATCCAATAACAATGTTTTTAATCTTTTGTCACAAAATAATGGTATGCTGAACCAATAACACTATAACAAAGATAATGATATGCTAAACCAATAACAATGTTTTTAATCTATTGTCTCAAAGATAATGGTATGCTAAACCAATAACAATGTTTTTAATCTATTGTCACAAAGATAATGATATGCTAAACCAATAACAATGTTTTAATCTATTGTAACAAAGATAATGATATGATAATCCAATAACAATGTTTTTAATCTTTTGTCACAAAATAATGGTATGCTGAACCAATAACACTATAACAAAGATAATGATATGCTAAACCAATAACAATGTTTTTAATCTATTGTCTCAAAGATAATGGTATGCTAAACCAATAACAATGTTTTAATCTATTGTCTCAAAGATAATGGTATGCTAAACCAATAACAATGTTTTAATCTATTGTCTCAAAGATAATGGTATGCTAAACCAATAACAATGTTTTTAATCTATTGTCACAAAGATAATGATATGATAATCCAATAACAATGTTTTTAATCTTTTGTCACAAAATAATGGTATGCTGGACCAATAACACTATAACAAAGATAATGATATGCTAAATCAATAACAATGTTTTTAATCTATTGTCTCAAAGATAATGGTATGCTAAACCAATAACAATGTTTTTAATCTATTGTCTCAAAGATAATGGTATGCTAAACCAATAACAATGTTTTTAATCTATTGTCACAAAGATAATGATATGCTAAACCAATAACAATGTTTTAATCTATTGTAACAAAGATAATGATATGATAATCCAATAACAATGTTTTTAATCTTTTGTCACAAAATAATGGTATGCTGAACCAGTAACACTATAACAAAGATAATGATATGCTTAATCAATAACAATGTTTTTAATCTATTGTAACGAAAATAATGATATGATAAACCATTGACAATGTTTTTAAGCTATTGTAACGAAAATAATGATATGATAAACCATTGACAATGTTTTTAAGCTATTGTCACAAAGATAATGATATGCTAAACCAATAACAATGTTTTTAATCTATTGTCTCAAAGATAATGGTATGCTAAACCAATAACAATGTTTTTAATCTATTGTCACAAAGATAATGATATGCTAAACCAATAACAATGTTTTAATCTATTGTAACAAAGATAATGATATGATAATCCAATAACAATGTTTTTAATCTTTTGTCACAAAATAATGGTATGCTGAACCAGTAACACTATAACAAAGGTAATGATATGCTAAATCAATAACAATGTTTTTAATCTATTGTAACGAAAATAATGATATGATAAACCATTGACAATGTTTTTAAGCTATTGTAACGAAAATAATGATATGATAAACCATTGACAATGTTTTTAAGCTATTGTCACAAAGATAATGATATGCTAAACCAATAACAATGTTTTTAATCTATTGTCACAAAGATAATGATATGCTAAACCAATAACAATGTTTTTAATCTATTGTAACAAAGATAATGATATGCAAAACCAATAACAATGGAAATAATAACAAAATCAAGACCCTACAATTGTTTATTTGCTCGATTACCGGTGTGATCAGAATAGAACATATTGCCCAATTTGCACAAGTTAAAATAACACATTTATTTGAACTGTTTCTTTGTTAATTAATATATCCACTTTAATCTTAGTTTTTATAGAACATTACAGTGAATACGTTTGATTCTTTTTTTGAATGGGGTTTATCGCCCTTTTCAACACATTTCATGTTATATATGGCATATCCAGTTTTACTGGTTGAGCTGGACCTCAGACTGAGTAGGACCATCGTCCTTCCGCAAGTAACTGGAAACTGTCTCAAATAAAGATTTTGGAGCGAGCAGAACTCAAACCTACGACCTTAGCTGTGAGAGATAAATGATCTTGAGACGGCGCCTTAGACCACTCTCCCACGGAGGACCCCTTTGAAAATATATATGGTAAATTCCAAGACTTTTTTTCAGGATGTTTTTTATTTTCCTCTTATATGCAAATAACAATGCATAATGGATGTGATTTGTGCACCCATAAACCAGGTGTGCGGCTGTTTCTATTTATCTAAAATTCACTCAAATATTGCATCTTAACATAAAACCTTAACTTACACCTCCATTCACTGTTATTGCCAACTCATTTATAAGAACTTACTATTTGGTGTTTTTTAAAAAGCAGCCAACTTGTTTTCATATATCTGCATATATCATAAAAAGTAATTTTCTGCATTCAAATACGTAATCTGTATAGTCATTTTTATATTTGCTTTCTATTTCAGATGGTTAACAAGAACAACACAATATCAGATTAATGTTTGCGGTTAAAGCAGATTATCTTGAAGTAAACCCACTATTGGCTTGTTTATATATATCTATTTAAAAACACTTTCTCGGCACAGCATTTGATTGTAATATACTGTTTGGTCATTAGGTTCCTAAGACATATATTAAAAAGTGAAGTAAATATGTCCGAGTCGTCCAATCTGAAACTTTCAGATATGATGAATACTGGAGATAAAAAATTCCGAGTGTCAGAAGTGTAATTAAACTTATACGATCACCACGTTTAGCCTGTCGTATGTTGATACATACCAGGGATATACAATTTGAGTGCCAGGTGTGTAATAAGGAGTCTAAAAGATTACAATACCACATGGCGACACATACTGGTGATAAACAATTTGAGTGTCTGGTGTGTAATAAGACATTTAAACATTTATTACATTTAAACATTCACATGCGGGTACATACTGGAGATAAACCGTTTGAATGTCAGGTGTGTAATAAGACGTTTACTCAATCGTCGACTCTAAACAGACACATGCTGATACATACTGGTGATAAGGCGTTTGAATGTCAGATATGTAATGAGACGTTTAACCTATTGTTGACTCTAAACAGACACATGCTGATACATACTGGAGATAAACCGTTTGAGTGTTGGGTGTGTAATAAGACGTTTACCCTATCGTCAACTCTAAACAGGCACATGCTGATACATACTGGAGTTAAACAGTTTGAATGCTGGGTGTGTAATAAGAAGTTTACTCAATTGTCGACTCTAAACAGACACATGCTGATACATACTGGTGATAAAGCGTTTGAATGTCGGCTATGTAATGAGACGTTTACCCGATTGTCATCTCTAAACACACACATGCGAATACATACGGGTGATAAACCGTTTGAATGTCAGATTTGTAATAAGACGTTTACCCACTTATCAAAGCTTAACGTACACATGAGGATACATACTGGTGATAAATCATTTGAATGTCAGGTGTGTAATAAGACGTTTACCTTCTTGTCAAATCTCAATACACACATGCGGATACATACTGGTGATAAACCATTTGAATGTCAGATTTGTAACAAGACATTCGCGCAATTGTCAAGTCTAAAGAGACACATGCTGATACATACTGGAGATAAACCATTTGAATGTCAGGTGTGTATATGAAGTTTTGTCAATTGGTGACTCTAAACAAACACATGTGGATACATACTAGTGATAAATCATTTGACTGTTGTATGTGTAATGAGACGTTTACTCGATTGTCAACTCTAAACACACACATGCGAATACATACTGGTGACCAACCATTTGAATGTCGTGTTTGTAATAAGACGATCACCTACTTGTCAAAGCTAAAAGCATACATGCGGATCCACACTGGTGTTAAACTGTTAAAATGTCAAGTGTGTAATAAAACGTTTACCTTCTTATCAAATCTAAATGCACATATGCGGATGCATACTGGTGATAAACCATTTGAATGTCAGATTTGTTATAAGACGTTTACCCACTTGTCAAAGCTAAACACACACATGCAGATACATACTGGTGATTAATCGTTTGAATGTCGGGTGTGTTATAAGAAGTTTACTCAATTGTCGGCTCTAAACATTCACATGCGGATACATACTGGAGATAAACCGTTTGATTGTCGGGTGTGTAATAAAAAGTTTACTCAATTGTCAACTCTAAACATTCACATGCGGATACATACTGGAGATAAACCGTTTGATTGTCGGGTGTGTAATAAAAAGTTTACTCAATTGTCAACTCTGAACAGACACATGCTGATACATAATGGTGACAAAGCGTTTTAATGTGGTGTATGTAAAAAGATGTTTACCCTCTTGTCAAATCTCAACACACATGCTGGTGATAAACTGTTTGAATGTCAGATTTATAATAAGAAATTTACCACGTTGTCTAGGTTAAACGCACATAGATGGATACATTTTGATAACTAACCAGTTACGTGTCAGGTGTGTAATAATACATTTACATAGTCGTTACTCTAATCGTTCACATGCGAATACATTCTGGTGATAAACAATTCATGTGTCAGGTGTGTATTAAAACAATTACAGATTCTTCAAATCTTATCGTTAACATGCAGATGCATACTGGTGATAAACCATTTAAGTTTCAGGTATGTAATAACAAGTTTACCCAGTCTTCAAGTCTAAATTTAAGGGAGTCTGTAGTGAAGTTGATATAGTGTTAGCCACTTACGCAGAGGTTGCCGGTTCAATTTATAGTTTATCCTGATCACACTCATTACTGCTTCTAACCAGGAAGTGGATATAAGCTCAGAGCTTTCATCTCAACCGAACTAAAAAATATAGTTATACTAAACAGGCACATGTTGATACATACAGTTGATAAGTCATTTGAATGTGTAAGGAGTGTAATAATACATGCATATCATTATGGTTTAAAGCGTAACGTTCGGGGAAATACTTTGCTTTAAATTATCACATTAAAGTACATACTGATGATAAGTAATTTGAGTTCAGGTGTAAAATTTAAACAAATACAGAATCCTTCACATGTGGAGTATACATAATGGAAATAAGCCATGTTAATGCCAAGTGTGTCAGTTTTAATCATTTTTAATACTTTTCAACCTGCACATGTAAACGCATACTAGAGATAAACCATTTGTGTCTCAATTTTGTATATATGATTTACAAAAACGTAAGCTTTAAATCGCCATGTGTATGTATACACTTATAATAAACAAGTTAAATGTCAGATTGTGTAATGATGGAATAAACATTTTCATGTATAAATTTTAATTTATATTTATTACCTGTTCTGCATAGTAAGTATGTTTCTGTTTTGAAATCGTATTTAACTTACTTTAATACTGTAATCCGGATAAATTGCTAATTTGTAAATACCAAGGTTGTTTATATGTGTCTACATATATTGCGTTATGGTGACAAAACCGTATCCAACTTATATAAGCCATTAACCAGACATATCAACGATGGTTAAGTGTCTATGTCCACATGTGTATACGTGAATTAATGATGTTTTGAATGTTTTGATTAATTGATTGAATATTTAGCGACATTTGATGCCGTTGAGGGCTGATAGACGATCAGTTTACCTAACCACTGTTTCCTAGGATCCTAAAACGTTGACCAGTACTCTAGCACACCCCATCTCTGCAAGTAACTTTCCAACTGGAATCAGCAGTTAGAGACAAATGATAATGAGACACATGTCATATAGCAATCATCACGAAGACTGTAGCAAGGCGGATATACAAACTACAACCCCTGAAGGGTCCTCCGTGGCCGAGTGGTCTAAGGCGCCGTCTCAAGATCATTTACCTCTCACCGCTATGGTCGTAGGTTCGAGTCCCGCTCGCTCCAAAAACTTTATGTGAGAAAGTTTCCAGTTACTTGCGGAAGGACGGTGGTTCTACTCAGTCTGACTCAGTCTGAGGTCTTCCTCCACCAGTAAAACTGGATATGCCATATATAACCTGAAATGTGTTGAAAATGGCGTTAAACCCCATTCAAAAAAAAAAAAAAAAAAAAAACAACCCCTGAATTGATTGTTGGATGTGTAACCGACTGAGCAAATCGGACCCAGTCCGTTTTATATGTCTAATAAAATATAATGATTTGTATAATGCTTTCTAAAATGTTCATTGAATTAAAGTGTTAATGAAAGTTAAGGTAAAAATAACTGATAACATGTCAACACAAGTTGAGTAACCAATTAAACGACCATAAGGACGAATGGATTTAGGACCGAAACGATGAAATTATAAAGTATATTTTATAAAAAGTTAGCTCCCCTTTATAAAATATCGCCATTTACATAAGAAATTGTTAGTCAACAGTATTCTCAACAAGTTCATTCAAGTACCGTCTATTCTGATTGGTGGTACTATATTATGATGTAAAGAAACTTGATCGGCAGTTATCACTGTATGCAGTAAGTGTTGTTTTACAATTGATCGACAGTTATCACTGTATGCAGTAAGTGTTGTTTTTACAATGAGACATACTGAAATGTAATATATAAGTGTATTGCAGATCAAATATCTACCGTTTTTATTCTGATTTTCTTTTGTTCTGACAAAGATTTTGTTTCACTATAAACTTTATTCTAACAAATTACATTGTTTTATAATATAAGATCAAAATAGAATTGCAGTCTCTGAAAATGTTATGCATGATTGGAAAGTGTTAAAGAGTGTCAAAATGAAATTAGTTATTGTGTACGAAATGTAAAATCGTATATGAATAAAAGTTAACGGTTTACACAGCAACTATTGAACTAATCTAACCTGTGTAGAGTCGAGTTTGCGCTGTAGAGAATATTGTTGAACTGGAAGTTTATGGCATATGGTGGTTACTAAAACCAGACCAGATTCCCGACCATTTTTCGGCTGCAGTTAAAAGGCAAATGCGGTTTGTTATATTGATTGTGCCATTTTAATTTGAAATCATTATGCATTGCCGTTGGTATATTAAATGAGAAAATATCTTTGTCGTGAAACCTATCTTTTGTGACGATTTTCCCCGTTTATTGGCTCGATTACTGGTGTGATCATAACCAGACATATCGCCCAATTTGCACAAGTTAAAAAAGCACATTTATTTGAACAAATCAGTCTTAATTTTATAGAACATAACAGAGAATACGTTTAGAATTTTTAAAGAGGATTTAACAACATTTTCAACACATGTCAGGTTATATGGCATATCCAGTTTTACTGGTTGAGGAAGACCTCAGGTTATATATGGCATATCCAGTTTTACTGGTGGAGGAAGACCTCAGGTTATATATGGCATATCCAGTTTTACTGGTGGAGGAAGACCTCAGACGGAATAGAACCCGCGTCCTTCCACAAGTAACTGCAAACTTTCTCACATAAAGGTTTTGGAGCGAGCAGAACTCAAACCTACGATCCGAGCAGTGAGAGGTAAATGATATTGAGACGGCGCCTTAGACCAATCGGCCACTGAGGACCCCTTTGAAAATATGAAAGGTAAATTTCAAGACATTTTTTTCAAGATATATTCTTATTTTCCTATTATATGCATATAAAATGTATAATGTATGTGACTTGTGCATTTAAACATCATAATTACTATTAAACACACCCCATTGCCTTTTCCCTGCAGTCGGAATTTGACCGGGTCATTTGGAACCTGGAAGGGTTTTGGTACCGCCCATGCACCATGTGCGCGGTTGTTTTTATTTTTCCAAAATTCACTCAAATATTGCATCTTAACATGAAACCTTAACTTACACCTCCATTCACTCTTATTCCAACTCATTTATCTGCATATATCATAAAAAGTTATTTTCTGCATTCAAATACGTAAGCGGTATAATCAGTTTTATATATCTATTTTGTGTATTTAAGTCACACATGGCCCATGAACATTTATACAATATTACACACAACCGTGATAAACAGGTTCATGGCAGACATTCTTTTTCTGAATGTAATGTTTTAATTTCTATATTATTTTTTCTTTTTTAATTATTATCTAAACTTTTAAACTTCTTTGTTTCCTCTTCATAAACCTATTCATGTATTTTTGACATGAATTATAATGTATGTATGTAACACTTTACTACATGTTTATATATTTAATATATCTTTCAAGTGTTACTAAGCCATCGAGATATAACGCAAACCATCGTTACAAGGAGATGACCGTAACTAACGTGATGAGCACTTGTGGCCAGACCCTTTTGCCTAATTATGTCAATGATTCTTGTATGCTTGTAATATGTATATTTGTAAATATATTGGCAATAAAATATATTTAAACTATTAATTTTTAATAATTTATAGTGTATATGCTCACCATTTAAACATTAAAAAGAAAAAAATATTTGGTGGTCAAAGATCACGGGAGAGAACAATTCTTGTAATTTTGAATTGTACGATTTACTATTGACGATAATCATATAACAATCATAGGTTGCACGTAGATCTACTGATTTTGAGATGACAATGTAAACTTATTAATGAGCAATCTAAATTCAAAAGCTTTATGTACATAAACACCTAACCTTTTCATTTCGGGCTTATTTTCAGAAGTTATAATTTCATACATTTAAAATAACTTGTTTTTTTTTTCAATAGTATGGTTTTAAGTAAATTTTTCTCAGTTCAATAAAATGAACACATTTGATTAATAAATTGTATTCGTCCTCTAGTATATTACACTGTTTACACATTCTTTCATTGAAGGGTACACTAATTGGTTTTCTCCATCGACCGCTTTCCATCTCCAGTCTATGGGAGAAAAGACGGAGTCTTGATAATGCAACACGACATTTTGAAATGTTTACAATGTCAAGATAAGGTTTATATTCAAAAGATGCTACTGGTCGGTTGAATAATGCTCTAGTTGAGTCATTAAGTTTTGCATTCAAGTTCTGTATGAAAGCATCTTTTAATCTCTGTTTAAAAAGGCTAAGTAAGTTATTTGTGTCACTTACGCTTTGAGCATACCAGATTTCATAACATCCAAATGTGGATAATATACTTTTCACTTGTGCGACCCAGTTTATTCTATTAACGTATATGTCGTTTTCCATTTTCATCATGTTGTATGCTAATTTGATATATTTGGTATTGTTTGAAGCAATAATTTTTAACCAAAATTTGATTATATTAAAGTATCTTTGGAATATATAGCTAATATGTCCTGTTTCACCATATATAAAATTGTTTTGGGTTGAGAGTTTAACTACTAACAGTCGTTTGCAAAAGTTAAGATGTGTTCTTTCGACCTTCACGCCTTTATTAAATCCCCATACTTCAGATGAGTAGTTCAAAATAGGAGTGATAAGTTTATCGAATAAATCTAATATATGTTTTGTGGATATTTTGGTGAATTTACTTATATATCTATTAAGTTTAAAAGTTGCCTTAAGCGCTTGACCTGATAACATTTTTTCGTTTTCGTTAAAGGACCTTCCTGACGTAAAGACAATAGCAAGATATTTAAAACTTTTTATAATTTCTATGATATTTTCGCAGTAATAAAAACATAAGTTGTTTGGTAAACGTCCACCTTTTCTAAATACCATTATTTTAGTTTTGTAATATTTACCGTTAATATCCATCTAGTGCAATTTTGTGCTAACACATTTATTGAATTTTGTAAATATTCAGCTGTTTTCGCTAGTAAAATAATGTCATCCGCGTATAAAAGGAAACATAAATGAACCATGCCTAAATCAACCCCTTCTACTCCTTTAAGTATAAATTCTTCTTCTGAGTCGTTTACTTCTTGCTAAAAAGAAAGTGCTAGAGGCGTTCTCCCTGTGTCACTCCAAGAATACATGAAAAGCCTTTACTTAGTCTGATTAAATATTTTACACACTTGTACATGGATTTTATAACGTCTAAGATTTTACCACGAGCCCCGACTTTAATTAGTTTATACTATAAAATCTCCCTTACCACAAAATCAAAGGCTTTTTTAAAAATCAACGAATGCACAATATAAATTACCCCCTTGGTTTAATGTATTAGAGATAAGGTCATGCAAAATAAAAATATTGTCTGATGTGCTCATACCTTTCCGGAAAGGGCTTCAATATACACTTGATATTGTTCAGCCCAGTTAATTAACCAGTTATTGATAACTCTGGAAAACAATTTACCTAATGTACTTAGTAATGTGATACCTCGATAATTGCTTGGATCCTCGGATGCGCCACCTTGATTGGGACGATATGTCCTTCACTCCAACTTTCAGGAAAGTACCCCCTGGAGAGACAGGTGTTATAAAGTGTATGCAAATAAGGTAATAATGCATTTGATCCATTCTTAAAAAACTCATTTAACAACAGATCAGGCCCACCACTCGAATTGGTACGTAATTGTTAAATAGAATTACGAAGTTCTGGTAAAGTTATTTCGACATCGTGTTTTTCAAACATAACTTGGTTATCACCATTAAGATTTTTGGAATTAAAATACGTAATGTCTTCATCCGGTTGATAAAAAATACTTTCAAGGTCGTTAATAGCTTTAAAATAATTGGCGAAAGTTTCTGCATAAACAGACGATGGTGAAACTATATTTTCCAGTATCCCTTGGCATTTGACAGTATTGCTTCAATACGTTTATTTGTATTAATTTTGCGATCTTTGAAGCGTTTTTTTCTTCTTTTGACCTGGCTTTGCTCATGCTTACTCTATATCGGAGTTCCGGTAAAAATAAAATAATCAAAAAAGTATTTTCTTGGAGCCTCACATTCTTTTTCAAACCGATACTTTTTGTTTTCTACGTTATCATCATTGTTTATTTGAAATCTATTAATTTGCTTAAACAATGGACAGCAAACGTCACTTATTCAATTATTGAAATGTACAATGTTTTCACTTATACTACCGTCATCACTCGCATTTTTAGGCTATTTGTTAACGTATTAAGTTTATTTTTAACTTTTCCACTTTTTATAGAATTTATACAATCGTCACATTTTTCTGATTTCCATCTATAATTAAAGTTAACCTTTTCTTTCTGTGTATTTATTTATTCGTTAGAATTTATATATGTATTATTATTACAACTCATCGAAAACTCAATAGCGCAATGGTCAGATAAAATGTTTGGGTCTCCTACAGTAAAAGTACAATACAAATAAAAAATAGACTGATTTGCTAATACATAATCAACAACGCTATTTCCAAGAGAACTGACATATGTATAAGTCTATACTTTCTATTTCAGATGGTTAACAAGAATAAAACAAGATCAGATTAATGTTTGTGGTTAAAGCAGAATATCTTGAAGTAAACCCAATATTGGCTTGTTGATAAATATCTATTTAAAAAAAACTTTCTCGGCATAACATATGATTGAAATTTACTGTTAGGTCATAAGGTTCCGATATATTGGAAAGTGAAATCAAATTGTCTGAGTCGTCGGATCTGAAACTTTCTAATATGATGAATACTGAATATTAAAAATTCGAGTGTCAGAAATGTAAGGAATCTTATACAATCGTCACGTTTAATCTGTCGTATGTAGTTACATACCAGGGATATACAATTTGAATGCCAGGTGTGTAATAAAAAGTCAAATTAACTATACCACATGGAGACACATACTGGTGATAAACAATTTGAGTGTCAGGTGTGTAATATGCTATTTACACATTTATTACATTTAAACAATCACATGCGGGTGCATACTGGAGATAAACCGTTTGAATGTCGGGTGTGTAACAAGACGTTTACGCAATTGTCAACTCTAAACAGACACATGCAGATACATACTGACGATAAACCTTTTGAATGTGGGGTATGTAAAAAGACGTTTACCTTCTTGTCAAAACTAAACGCACACATGCGGTCACATACTGGTGATAAACCATTTGAATGTCAAATTTGTAATAAGACGTTTACCCACTTGTCAACGCTAAACGCACACATGCGGATACATACTGGTGATAAACCATTTGAATGTCGTGTGTGTAATAAGAAGTATACTCAATTGGCAACATTAAACAGACACATGGTGAAACATACCGGTGATAAAGCGTTTGAATGTTGGCTGTGTAATAAGACGTTTACCCGATTGCCAACTTTAAACAGACACATGCGGATACATACTGATGATAAACCATTTGAATGTGGAGTTTGTAAAAAGACGTTTACCTTCTTGTCAAAGCTCAACGCACACATGCGAATTCATACTGGTGACAAACCATTTGAATGTCAAATTTGTTATAAGACGTTTACCCACTTGTCAACGTTAAATGCACACATGCGGATACATACTGGTGATAAACCATTTGAATGTCGGATGTGTAATAAGAAGTTTACTCAATTGGTAAATCTAAAAATTCATATGCGGATCCATACTGGAGATAAACCGTTTGAATGTCGGTTGTGTAATAAGAAGTTTACGCTATTGGTAAATCTAAACATTCACATGCGGATACATACTGGAGATAAACCGTTTAAATGTCAGGTGTGTAATAAGAAGTTTACTCAGTTGTTTTCTCGAAACAGACACATGCTGATACATAATCGTGATAAAGCGTTTTAATGTCGGGTATGTAATAAGACATTTACGGACTTGTCAAATCGTAAATCAAACATGTGGATACATACTGGTGATAATCCATTTGAATGTATGATTTTAAATAGGACATTTACCCTCTTGTCAATGTTAAACACACACATGCAGATACATAATGATGATAAATTGTTTCGATGTCAGATTTGTAATTAGACGTTTACTTTCCTGTAAAATCTAAACACACACATGCAGATACATACCAGTGATAAACCATATGAATGTCGGATTTTGAATAAGAAGTTAAACCAGTTGTGATATCTTTACACACACATGCAGATACATACTGGTAATAAACCATTTGAGTGTCAGGTGTGTTTTAAGAAATTTATAAATTCTTCAATGCTGAACAAGTACATGATTATTAATACAGGTTATAAACGATTTGAGTGTCAAGTATGTGATAAGAAGTTCTACAAGATTCTTCAAATATAGATAGACACATGCGGATACATATTGACGATAAGCCAGTTGAATATCTGGTGGGTAATAAAATGTTTGCACAATCTTCTTATCTAAACAAGCACACTTTGTTTCATACTGGATTTAAACCATATGAGTGAAATGTGTATCATTGAAAATTTAGATCGTCGTCTAATCTAAACTGTCACCTGCGGAAACATACTGGATATAAACTGTTTGGTGTAAAGTGTGTTATATGAAATTTACCACGGTGTCAGGTCTAAACATACACATGCGGTGATTAACCAGTTACGTGTCAGGTGTGTAATAATACATTTACATTGTCTTGACTCTAACCGTTCACATGCAGATACATACTGGTGATTAACCATTTGAGTGTCTTGTGTGTAATAAGATGTATACCCAGTTGTCAAATCTAGAAACACACATGTAGAAACATACTGTGTCTGGTGATAATCCATTTGAGTGTCTGATGTGTATTAAGAACTTTACCAAATCGTCATATGGATACCTACTGTTGATAAACCATTTGAAAGTCAGATTTGTAATAAGCAGTTTACCGAATTGATAAATCTTAAAACACACACACACATGCACACTCACACACACACATACTGGTTATAAACCATTTAAGTTTCCGGTGGTATAAGAAGTTTACCCAGTCTTCAAGTCTAAATTTAAGCTGGTCGTCTAGTGTAGTTGGTATAGTGTTGCTTAAAAATATCACATGAAAGTATATACTGATGATACACCATTTGAGTTCAGGTGTAAAAAAATACAGAATCGTTCACATGTGGATGTAAATATAATGGAACTGAGCCATGTTAATGCCAGGTATGTCATTTGTAATCATATGTGTACTTTTCAACTTTCACATGTAAACACATACCAGAGAGAAACCATTTGTGTTTCAATTTTGTATATATGATTTACAAATTCATAAGCTTTAAGTCATGTGTAGGTGTACACTGGTAATAAACACTTATATTGTGTGATAACAAAACAACCGTCTTCACGCCTAAGTGTAAATTTTTATTTATTATCTGTTCTGCAGTATAAGTATGTATCTGTTTTAAAACCGTATTTAACGTAATTTTGATACTGTAATCCAGATATTTTGTTGATGTGTAACTTGTTTACATATATTGTGTCTACATATATTAGGTTAAAGTGACAAAAGGGATTTAAATGTTAAGGACTGCGACGTGGTATAGTGGTAGAGCGTCCGCCTCACGTGCGGAAGGTCGTGGGTTCAATCCCAGACCAGATCATACCAAACACTTTAAAAATGGTACTAGACGCTTCCTTGCTTGACGCTCAGGTAGAGCAGAGTTCTAGGTCTGGTCGGCCCGGTGTCAGTATAATATAACTGGATGGGGTATCATACCCTGTGTCTGCGGCATGATATTCCAGTGTGACAACGCTTAGAATACTGTCTCAAGTAGACACCGTCGCGATATGACTGAAAAATTGTTGAAAGCGACGCTAATTACCATACAACAACAAAAAATTAAATGTTAAGTTGTTGTTTTTAAAGTTTAAGTTTGTGATTCTGGTTCTTTTGTCATTGATCATGATCCTGTTTCAGGCTTAAATTAGAATAGTGTTTGTTTGTCAACTTGTGTGGGTAGATAGGTAGGGAAACTATTACATTTTATAACATGTAAATTTATGAATGACAAACATTGACGAAAATTTCATCGTGTTCCGTGGGTTAATAACGTTTGGAATTGCCTCGCGTACTCGTGAATATTTTTAAATGTTGTAAAGGAGTGATCAGTAATTCTCACGGGATTCAAACTCGGAACGTAAAAACAACAAATCACATATATCAGAGAAATGTCGGATATTATCAAGTATTTAGGCAACGACACACAATAAAGGGGTGTTGGGAACGCAATAGAATTATTTGAGTATGGGCAATATTATCGGGTAGGTAAGAATGGACAAACAATTGAGGGGGTGTTAGGGATGCAATTGAATTATTTGAGTAAGGGCAATATTATCGGGTAGGTAAGTAATGGACAAACAAACAATAATTTGTTGATAAAGAACATGCCATGTTAATGTATAATATTATCAACTTTATCAGCAGTACCTCGTCCTATTGTATTTCTAAGCCTCATATGATAAAGTTGATAATACCAGACACTAACATGGTAGTCACTTTTGAACATATTTCATGTCACTACATTGTAATGTTTTGAACCAATATTGTATAACTTTCTATTATTCTCAAAGGAGTGCGACCTAATTCACCATGAATAAAATTATTATTATAAGTTTGCCGAGCTCTCATATTTAAAACGTCATCTGTGAATACATACTGGAGATGTACAATTCGAGTAACAAGAGTGTAATAAGGCGTTTGTACGATCTAAAGATAGAAGTAGTCAGTTGCTGTAGATGTGTAATAATAAGTTTTCTGATATTTATTACTATACCCAATAAACATGCTTATATACAAAGAATAACCAAATGTACATGATATTAAATTAATGGATGTTAGCATCCATTGAATAGCATCTATTGAATAGCAATAAACATACATTATTAAATTGTCATAATTTTGTACAACAGTCATACCTGCCATTAATTTAATATACGTATATTTATTGTTTTAAATTAGCACAGTGTACATATTTTTCTGATATACATTTTGTAATCATGTCACGAGAGGTAAAAAAACATGTTTTTGTACACTAGATAGCTATTTATAAATTGATTATTTGTACTTATGCACATATAAAATCGACTAATGTAAACACTTTAAAAACAAGTACATACAAACATTAATAAAATAAAGTTTCTGTTTCTTGGTAAATATGGTTTGGGTTGATTGTTATAATGATAACGAATAATAGGTTTGATAGCTCATAATCTCACTATATTCATATTTTCATGTATTGGTGAAGGCTATAAACATGTAGTATGTTTAATTGCTGAAGAAAGATAAAACACACACACACACACACACACACACACACACACACATCCACCACACGTTTTCACACTAAATATCAAACGTTTAATGCTCATATAAAATAAAATAAGTTTGTATTTACTTAAAATCTTTTTATACAAAATACGTGTTGGCCAGATGAACACATTAAATTAATATTTAAGATAATTAGTAAAATTTAACATTATTTGGTCTACGGATATAACGACTATTACTATATTTGGCAAGTAGGACATTTATACAAAGTGACATTCCCAGTTCCAATCCATAAACTCTGAGAAGATAGGCATACTATAGTAATACAAAATCACATTATAGCAGTGTAAAGTTGACCGGAAACACTAGCGTCACCTTTATGCAATTAAATGCAATTAATTGCAATTAACAAAAGAACGCATCCCGATCTTCTGATATTGTCTACTGATTGTATTATAGGTGTTGCGACAACTAAAAACCATTTCCTTTTATTAATTGAAATGAAATGTGACACGTTAATTATTCAAATCTGATGATCAAGTCATGTGAAACAGACCACTATATAACATGTTAGTATCAAAATCTTATTATAGTCGACTTGTGTATGGTTGTGGACAAGTAAAACATATTTATGCTACAACTCTTCTTAGATCGTTTGATGCAGGTATGCATATGTAATTGTTATCTTTTCATTAATACTATTGTGTCAATATCATTCTTTATGTTGAACTAAAAGAGCACATGTGGTGTCAAGGACTTGTAAAGATATTTCCTTGCTGGTGTTAATATAGACTAATTACAGCGTGTTAGTTCTGTTGTAGACGCCATCTTACGTTTATGTGGTGTCAAGGACTTGTATAGATATTTCCCTGCTGGTGTTAATATAGATTAATTACAGCGTGTTGGTTCTGTTGTAAACGCCATCTTACGTTTATGTGGTGTCAAGGACTTGTATAGATATTGCCTTGCTGGTGTTAATATAGACTTATTACAGCGTGTTGATTCTGTTGTAGACGCCATCTTACGTTTATGTGGTGTCAAGGACTTGTATAGATATTTCCTTGCTGGTGTTAATATAGACTAATTACAGCGTGTTGGTTCTGTTGTAGACGCCATCTTACGTTTATGTGGTGTCAAGGACTTGTATAGATATTTACTTGCTGGTATTAATATAGACTAATTACAGCGTGTTGGTTCTGTTGTAGACGCCATCTTACGTTTATGTGGTGTCAAGGACTTGTATAGATACTTCCTTGGTGGTGTTAATGTAGACTTATTACAGCGTGTTGGTTCTGTTGTAGACGCCATCTTACGTTTATGTGGTGTCAAGGACTTGTATAGATATTTCCTTGCTGGTGATAGTATAGACTAATTACAGCGTGTTGGTTCTGTTGTAGACGCCATCTTACGTTTATGTAGTGTCAAGGACGTGTATAGATATTTCCTTGCTGGTGTTAATATAGACTAATTACAGCGTGTTGGTTCTGTTGTAGACGCCATCTTACGTTTATGTGGTGTCAAGGACTTGTATAGATATTTCCTTGCTGGTGTTAATATAGACTAATTACAGCGTGTTAGTTCTGTTGTAGACGCCATCTTACGTTTATGTGGTGTCAAGGACTTGTATAGATATTTCCCTGCTGGTGTTAATATAGACTAATTACAGCGTGTTGATTCTGTTGTAAACGCCATCTTACGTTTATGTGGTGTCAAGGACTTGTATAGATATTGCCTTGCTGGTGTTAATATAGACTTATTACAGCGTGTTGATTCTGTTGTAGACGCCATCTTACGTTTATGTGGTGTCAAGAACTTGTATAGATATTTCCTTGCTGGTGTTAATATAGACTAATTACAGCGTGTTGGTTCTGTTGTAGACGCCATCTTACGTTTATGTGGTGTCAAGGACTTGTATAGATATTTACTTGCTGGTATTAATGTAGACTAATTACAGCGTGTTGGTTCTGTTGTAGACGCCATCTTACGTTTATGTGGTGTCAAGGACTTGTATAGATACTTCCTTGGTGGTGTTAATGTAGACTTATTACAGCGTGTTGGTTCTGTTGTAGACGCCATCTTACGTTTATGTGGTGTCAAGGACTTGTATAGATATTTCCTTGCTGGTGATAGTATAGACTTATTACAGCGTGTTGGTTCTGTTGTAGACGCCATCTTACGTTTATGTAGTGTCAAGGACTTGTATAGATATTTCCTTGCTGAAGTTAATATAGACTAATTACAGCGTGTTGGCTCGTTGTAGACGCCATCTTACGTTTATGTGGTGTCAAGGACTTGTATAGATATTTCCTTGCTGGTGTTAATATAGACTAATTACAGCGTGTTGGTTGTTGTAGACGCCATCTTACGTTTATGTGGTGTCAAGGACTTACTATAGATATTTACTTGCTGGTGTTAATATAGACTAATTACAGCGTGTTGGTTCTGTTGTAGACGCAATCTTACGTTTAAAATGGTCTCGTCTATAAATCAGATATGTAAAAAGAAAAAAAACTATTGGTTATCAATACCAGTAACCTATTAACATATATATGTCTATGGTAATATGCTATTATTTCATAATATTTAAGTCTTGTTCAGAAACATGTGTCGTGTTCAGTTATATGACATTAGCGATCAGAATTAAAAGATTTTTTTTGTAGACCTTATAACTACTGACGCTATAGTATACTGAAGCAAACATTTGACTTTATGAGTATATCACTTTTGAAACTGGGATATTATTACCGTCTCTGATTCTCCAACTACTGAATATAAGGGGAAGTAACTTTGACTTGCCGATATGACGTGTGTAGTAGCCCGGGAACGATCATAAGCTGTGCCAATATGAATTGTACGTATAATAGCTAAACAACTAAACCATGACACATTTTTGTTTTGATGAAGCTTCGAGAGAGCTTCAGAGTGTTTACGTGAGTAGCACAAGAAACTGATTAAAGACCGTAAATAACATTTACAATACAGTAACCAGACATATCAACATTAATTAAATCAATTTGCCCACATGTTTTTTCGTGAATTAATGACATCTTAAATTGTATATGTCGGATTAAAATATAATATTTTGTATAATGCTTTTTAGAATGATCATTAAAATCAATTTATAATGAAGGTTTATTTACAAATACTATAACAAGTCATATACATTAAAGTTATTGTATTTTAGGAAAATCATTGTAATCAATTAAATGACCTTAAGGATGAAAGGAATAGGAACCGAAAAAGTATATTTAATAAAGAGTTACATCCCTTATGTAAAGTATCACCATTTACTTTATGCGACTTATTTGATTAGCGGCGCTATCTGCAGTAAGTGTTTTTTCACAGTGAGACATACTGAAGTGTAATATATAAGTGAATTGTAGATCAAATACCTACCGTTCTTATTCTGATTTTTTTTTCTTTTCCAACATAGATTTTCTCTATTTGTAACAGATTACTCTGTTTTATAATGTATGATTAAAACAGAATAAGTCTCTGAAAATGTTATGTATGATTGTGTTAAAAAGAATCAAAAAGAAATAAGTTGATGTGTACGATTAAAATTTAACGGTGTAAGCTACGTAGAGTCGAGTAAGCGCTATAGGTAATATTGTTGAACCTGAACTCGATGGCATATGTTACGTTTAAACACAATAACCTTTATTTACAAACGCCCTGTGGCGTAAAGCCACGCCCCCGGCTACGTCATGGCATAGCACATTAAAAGAGATTATATCGGAAAAAAAGATATCAGTGTCTTTAACGTCTCACTACGCCATTTTTTTGCCACGGTAGCAAGATTCTTACTCTTAAAAAATAGGCCTATGTACTTTGGTTATGAAATATTTTCAAAATGGTTCATAGTGGCTGTGATTTCTTGCTGCAGATGAGTAGAGCAAAGTTGGCATAGCATATACTGCAATAAGACATCACTGGTGTTAAAAATGTGACTTTTATAGGATTTCAACATATGCATGTATTTATGGGCATTTGAGGACTTCTTTTTTCAAAAATGCTCAGGGTGTCACTGCACCCTCTTTTAAAAAAAACAACGTGGACAACTTATCAGTTATTTTGCATTTTTATCTGTGTATACATTCCTTCTATGAAAAAAATACTTTAAAAATATTCTATGTGGAATTCTTTTTTACCTGTGAAATCCTAGATCTTATTTTAGATAGAACAAAGAACAAAATTCAACTGTGTAGTGAGACCAAAATATAAAATTATGTTCAAAATAGATAAACAGCTTCTAATTATCATTAAGAAATGAAATCCCAGTGATTTCGTATGTCAAATCCACCAAAACGTGACATGGATATCTAAATTTGATTATTGATTGAAATTCCTATTCTATAAATATACATCACTTAAATACTGCTTGACGACATTGAAAGCTTTACATCGTCATTATGACACATCTTAAGATAAAACAAGTTTTACTATGTGTAAACCTATATAACGGATCATGTTCAAATCCAAATGTAATCACGTCACTATCTTTTTCGTCACAAAACATGTTGCAATTTTAAGAGGAAGACGGGTAATATATTTTAGTTTAACCTAGGCGAGAAGTCCAAATTAGGAAAGCCCTTTCCATTATATCAATTTGGCAAGTTTTAATAGATATTCTTTTGGCAATAAGATTTCAGTGAACATGTATAGACATAATATATATTTGAAAAATATGTTTTAGCCAATTTTATAATTTTGAAAAGTCTTGGTATATTACATTTAATGACGACGTCTCTACAGATTACAAAATATATTTATCGTGCTTTTAATTTATGAACATCACTGGTTTTGACAGGTAGCTTTTTTATGTTGCATTTACTTATGCATATATCAATATGCTTTAATTGCACTTATAGAAATAAAAGATAGTAAAGTAAATTGCTTCATTTCGATACATAATAAAGTAACACAAGCAATGACATAAATTTGCTTCAAGCATTATATTTGTGACCAATTTAATTGATAAAATTATGTAGAAAACGTCAGCTTCGTTTATTTAAAATGTTTATAAAATGTTTCGAAATAAGAACATGCCTATTGAACTGATTGTTAAGAAACAATCATGATTTCTATCTATTGTATATATTTGTATTATAGGCCGTTGGCCTAATTTTAAGAATACGTTTTGTATTGTATTGCATTGTCTCTACAGACTGTGCTATCGTGAGGAATCAATATCAAATACAAAGCCAAGTGATCGGTAGAGCGAGAGTACAGAGTTCAATTTCCATATATCTGAAAAATAATTCATAAAAACGAATTTTCTGCATTCCAATATTTAAGCTGTATAGTAAGTTTTATATTTTCTTTCTATTTCAGATTGTTAACAAGAATAAAACAAGATCAGATTAATGTTTGTGGTTCAAGTAGAATATCTTGAAGGAAACCCATTATTGGCTTTTTGATACACATCTGGTTAAAAATCTTTCTTGAGCAATTGAAATTAACTGTTTGGCAATTAGAATGATATATTGGAAAGTTAAATCAACACGTCCGAGTCATTGAATCTGAAACTTTTAAATATGATGAATACTGAAGATAACATTTTCTGGTATCGGAAGTGTAATTGTACTTAAACAATCGTCACGTTTAATCTACCGGATGTTGATAAACCATTAGGGTGTCTGGTGTGTAATAAGAAGTTTACAAAGACTTCACATCTAACTGTTTACATGCGGATACATGCTGGTGATCAGTGATCAGCGTCAGATTAGATTCAAGACATTTGTAGGTTCGTCAAATCTAAAGAAGAACATGATGCTTCATACTGATAATAAACCACTTGAATGTCAGGTGTGTAATAAGAAATTTACAAAGTCTTCACATCTAAACACGCACATGCGGATACATACTGACGATAAGCCGTTTGAGTGTCAGATTTGTTTTAAGACATTTATAAATTCGTCAAATCTAAACAGGCACGTGAAGCTTCATACTGGTGATAAACCTTTTGAGTGTCAGGTGTGTAATAAGAAGTTTACGCAGTTGGCAAATCTAAACATACACATGCGGATACATACTGGTGATAAACCATTTGAGTGTCAAGTTTGTCATAAGACGTTTAACCAGTCGTCTTCTCTAAACATGCACTTGTGGATACATACAGATGATAAACCATTTGCGTGTCAGGTGTGTAATAAGAAGTTTAAGCAGTCGTCTTCTCTAAAGAAACACTTGCAGATACATACTGGTGATAAACCATTTGAGTGTCAGGTGTGTAATAAGAAGTTTACACAGTCGTCACATCTAAACAAGCACATGCAGATACATACTGGCGATACGCTCTTTGAGTGTCAGATTTGTTTTAAGACATTTGTCAATTCATCAAATCTAAACAGACACATGATGTTTCATGCTGGTGATAAACCATTTGAGTGTCAGGTGTGTAAAAAGAAGTTTACATATGCTTCAAGTCTGAAAATTCACATGCGGATACATACTGGTGATAAAAGATATGTGTGTCAAGTTTGTAATAACAGGTTTACGCATTTGGCAAATCTAAAAACACACATGCGGATACATACTGGTGATAAACCATTTGAGTGTCAGGTTTGTAATAAAAAGTTTAACCAGTCGTCTTCTCTAAACAAGCACTTGCGAATACATACTGGTGATAAACCATTTGCGTGTCAGGTATGTAATAAAAATTTTAACCAGTCGTCTTCCCTACACAAGCACTTGCGGATACATACTGGTGATAAACCATTTGAGTGTCAGGTGTGTAATAAGAATTTTCACCAGTCGTCTTCTCTTAACATGCACTTGTGTGTCGGTAATTTGAGTGTCAGAATTAACAAATTCTTCCAATCTAACCCTTCAATTGCGGGAACATATTGGTGATAAATCGTTTTAATGTAAGCTGTGTTTGAAGGCATTTGTATATTCGTCAACACTTAACAACCACATGCGGATACATAATGGTGATAAACCATGTGAAAGTCAGATGTGTAATAAGTAGTTGATACAGTCGTTATCTTCAAACAAGCACATGCGGAGCTTCAAACTAAATATTAACATATGTATACATACTGGTGATAAACCATGTGAAAGTCAGCGGCGAGTTGTTCAAAGAAGCGTTAACTTTAACGCTATGTTAAGCTAACGCTGTGTCAAATTCCGTAACGTTAAAGCTACGTTGAAAAAGTGTTGTTCAAAATAATTTAACGCTGGAATTAAATTACGCTGTCGTTAAAATTTAATACCAACATTATGTCTTAATTTCACAGTTTAATGCTAGCATTGAACTTTAACGTCATTGTTAAATAAAGAAACTATGCGTTTCCCAAAATGCATTGTAATTATATCTCACTTCCTTCATCAACAATGGCTGAGTGATTATGTACAACATCTGCTGTGTTTCACCAGAGATGAAGTTCTTCGGTTGGAAGAACTAGTAACAAAAAAGGAAAACCTGGATGTGCTGTCTGCAAAATTCTCCTCTACTGTGACCAACAGGCAGAAGAACAAACTAGGGGAAGCTATAGCTTTTGAGGTGTCTGCTGTTGGTGTTTTCTTTAGAACTCTGCAGAATGTTCTAACACGTGGCAGAATTTGAAGAGGGATGCAAAGGAAGCCCATACAGAGGATAAGATGGAGATGAGAAGGACTGGTGGTACCCAAAGAAAAGGATCATTTCCGAACAACATGCCAGAATTATCGATGTCATCCTCCTTTTCTGGTATTACTAGTGGCACAGACAGTGATGAACTGGGTAGGTGTTAAACTAGAGATGTAACAACGTAAACATGATATCTTCTGTTAAGAATATTTAAAGAGTCATACATGAAACAGTGCTGCAATCCGTCATTCAAACTCGGCAAATAATATGGTGGGTTGGGTGCAAATGGTATCGTATAGCTCTATTATTATTATCAAAACGATGTTTATCTTTCTTAAATCTTGTAAATATATGTTTTGAATATTTCAGCGTTTTATTAATGTTTTAATTTGTGTTTTACTAACGCTTTTGATGTTTTGTATATCTGTCGTCTGTTGTCAAAATGAGTTTTTCGAAAACATGGATTGTTGCTATAAATAGAAACAAAGAATTCCGTATGAAAAACATGTGCGTTGGTTGACCTGTCTTTATCTAGAACTTTGAATGCATACATTTAACAATTGAAACTGACTCGGTCGAAAAGTAACTCACTGTGAAGTTCTCACACCAGCAACATGCTAATTTGAAAACATTGCTCCTGCACATAGAGTGAACAACTCTTCCATTTCTCTGCCTTGTCGCTTATATCAATTAATTGTCTTTGGGTGTAATCGGTTTTTCTACTGTTTTAACTCAAGTATCAATTTTTTTTACTTTAGTCAATACAGGATTAAGTAAACATTAAATTATTCACATCATCGATAAGCATTCAATTTTTTTAAATTTATTTGTCTTTTCTTTTGTGCAGAATGTATAATTAATCGGAAAAAGAAGATAGACGTTTTCTTTTTATTGGGTCGATTTTAAAGTTGAACTCTACTAACAAAACGAAGTAATGAATAGTTGCTGATCAGTTTTTATTGTATTGAGAATATAGAGCATTACATTGTGGCAACGCAAATTATTTCTTTCTGTCATTTTAGGGAAGTGGGTCATTGTATTATTGAATTAAGATAATATACCTATTCTACCATTTATATTAGTATTTTTTAAGATGGTAAAAGCTTCATCCCGAATTTGCCAACAGAGGAAGCAGAAGAAGGACTATTGTTGACACAACCTGGACCGTATGTCAAGACAACTACTGCTTTCAAAACGAAGTTAAATGAGCACAAGTATGTTACTTTTGTTTTTACTACTGCGCTATAAAATTAAACCTATTTGCATACGGAAGAACACCACTTGCATATTAAAAGGGGTAAGCTAGGGTGTCCCGGCTCCGCCCCTGAAATCTAAAGTGTTGTTTGACCCCCCACTCCCATCCCATCTGTTGAACAATCCTTTCTTCAAGCAAAATCCTCGATCCGCATATAAAACCTCTTTTAAAAAAGCATCAATATCTATAATATAGCAAATAAGAATATAAGAGGATAAAACAGATTACAAAAATTAGTAGCGATCTAATTCAAACCAAAACTACCATTCATGTTATCGTTGTGTGCTATTAAAATACTTGAATTAAATACTGTTACGCCGACAGAAGACAACAAGGCTCGCCGATGGGATAAAACTGGGTGTCTACAGACGACGCTGACGACGCCGACTATAAAAATAATTGCAAATTATATACATTCTTGAGCCATATATCATACTATGAACATTGCTACCACGGATAACACAAAAAGATAACTTCACGTCATTTCTAATTTCCATTACATGGTCCTTGAAAGTGTAACGGTTAAAATAGTATTATTTAAACACTTATATTACACATCGGCCATTCTTAAAACATATTTATTTACTGTGCTCCGACATAGGTAGGCAGCTATTTTTTTTGCCAAATTTTGCATCTATTATAGGCATTTTAAAGAAAAATGGAAAGAAATCATAAAAAATACATTTTGAAAGTCTAAAAAGAAGTTTGGGTAGTGGCAGTTCTTAGTAGATGAGAGCACGACAAACAATTTATTTTTTCAGGACGGCCTTCAGGTGGCTTAAATAAGCATAGTTTAGCACGACTTCTTTCATATTCCTTATCGATTGTATTCCGTTTCAGAAAAAACGAAGGAAAGAAACATATCGCAGGAAGATTTGGTGGCTGTCCAAATGAGATATTTTAAGGGGAGATAGCGAACCAGGCACTTGTAGCCGAAACGCTCCAGCTACTGATAAAGCTGTTAAAGCGCATGGATGCCAAGGACGAGACATTATCCGCACAGGAGCTGTTTGCTTCATTGCCATTTATTTCCCAATACACTGTTGTTGGTTTGTTCACTACTTTTTTTACTAATAAAAATAATATTGTTTAAAAATTCCTATCAATAAATGTACTGATAATCTTAATCTTGTGTGTGTTTTAGAATTATCCATAACACTTAAGAGAAATACAAAGGTGAATTTTCCTGTGGATCCAACTTTTGTGTAATTACTTAATGATTTCTTTTTATTATTGTTTTTTTTAAGTATAATTCGTATTGTGAGTAATATCTTAAACATTTTTTTAAACGACCCAAATTGACATTGTTTGGCAGAATTAAGCGTACTTGAATTATCAAACGTTGCTCACTTTGGCGTTGTTAACATTTAATAAACATGCAGCCATATTAAAAACGAAGTTGTGATTTATGCATTTTTTATATAATATGGCCGCAATCGGCCACCATAGAAAATAATAATAAAAATGCGTCCAAGGGTGATTAGTTTGGACTAATTCTAGCATTACCTATATATGCACCAAAGAATCATGGATACAACAGTTCATGACATGTAGTTTTGTATTGGATAGTCGAGCTGTCCTTCTGATTTATCTTTTACTAAACACAGTTGCCTACTGGGGACAAGGAGGGAAAAAAACACATAGATGTGGCTTCTTGGGTAACTGGAAAAAAAAACGGAGACATTTCTTTCACTAAATAAAAATTTAATAAATGTTATCATTTCTTAAAATATAACAGTTCAATGACTACATCGTCATCACGTTAAAAAGTTATCTACAATGTGATTTCGGACAGCCTGACCATCATTCATATTTTCGTTGCACTGTCCATCCTCAATTTCACCATCCTCGTCATCATCGTCAATATCAACATTTGGCTCTCTTAATACAATCGCCAAATTGTGCAGTATGGCACACGCAGAAGCTATTCTGTAGACTTAACCAGGTTCCATTCTAACCTACAAGGATAAATAATCAATCAAGTGTTTGGTATATGCTCGATGTTGTTTTGTACATAGTATTTAGCTGAAAATATTGATAGAATTAAATTTAGTGACGCTGCAGGTATCTGATGAATACAGAAGTTCATGCTCAAATTAAATGTAATTACACGTGTGTGAATGCAATTACATTATTCATTTGCCACCCCTTCCTGAAATCCAGTGGACCCACCCCTTGGGAAACATCTTGGATCCACCTATTTTTCAGTAAAGGACTGATATATGCCTACCTCTGAATGCATCATATGGAACCTCCCGAATGTCCTTTCTATTGTAACCCTTGTCCTGGTATGAGCTTCCTGGTATCTTTGTCTCGCAGGAGTGTTGGCATTTTTAAACAGTGTAAGAAGAAAAGGCTTACAGGGATATCTGTAAATGAAATAAGATTGAAATAATTAGAGTATAACATATTCTAAGAAAGTATAGTGTAATTTTATGTACACTTATTACCTTTAAAAAATGCAATAAATATATATTTTTCTCTATAACATATTCTAAGAAAGTATAGTGTAATTTTATGTACACTTATTATCTTTAAAAAATGCAATAAATATATATTTTTCTTTATCAATATTCTTTGATTGTTACGAATTATGTAAATAAATTAGAATATATATATAAATACTTACCCGCTGTCACCCAAAAGGATTCCATCAGACAATGATCTATGGGTCTCTTCCAGTTTCCTTCTTAGTCCAGACGTCCTGAAAACATGACTATCATGGGACGAGCCCGGCCAACTAGCACAGAAACTTGTGAACTCTCCTGTAAAAAAATAATTTCTATCTATAATTTGCCTATATTCTCTATTTTGTCCGAGCTAGATACTACATGATACAAACAATTTGATTTAAAGGCAGTTTTTACAGTTACAAGAAAACGTTAGCTGCTTAACATCAGACTGCAGCTATTGACATGTATGCAGATAAATATAAATTACAGAAGGCTGAGAAAATGAATTATAGAAATTACAAACATATATATAGTGACACCAATGAAAGGAGGGTTGTGGTCCAGTGGTACAGCACCGGTCTGACAATAAAATGTATCATTTAAGATCATCTATAAACAGAGACACTGTGGAGCGTATGCTCAAGTTGTAGAGCAACAGACCAAGGATTGGAGAGTCATGGGTTCAATCCTCCACAACGGCTATGTATGGTGTCTTTAAACTAGACACTTTATCTGCATACGCTTAGTACTGGTTCTCGAGTTGTAAGAACTTGTTTCACAATTGAGGTAACATAAGTAAGTTTAAAACAAAAAGAAACTACTATCTTCAACAAAACACAGAGTATATTAAACAATAAGTAATCTACTGTAACATGCAGATCATATCACGGAATTCAGTTTCTATAAATTATATTTGGTTTCAAGTCTCTCATCACGCATTTAAACATAATAATATGGCATAGTTACTGGGACATGTTTTAGTAACTGCTTTACATAATATATACTATTTCTACTTTTATGTGAGTACATTTAAAGTAAATAATAGTTACTGATCAATGTTAGTTTGTTTGATGTGCAATTTGTATATCAAAGAGGGCCTTGAGGTAGGTAGACAAGTATAGGATGGGGTGCGGTTATCAAAATCTTATCATTATTATCATAATGCCATTGTTTAGTTTAAAACATGTCGGACCATTTAAGACGAGACTTCTGGTTGCGTGTATACATATATAAATTTAGAAACTATTCACTTCTTTCATTACTGTCATGTTTTTCTTTATCATAAGGGCACCGCTAAATATGAACGCAAGAAAAGTGTGGTTTATGAAGGAAATGTTGGATACAGAAAAACAATCATGGCATCATTGAAGGAGTTATTATCTGCAAAACCATGTTGCTTCCCCGCTGCTCAAGTGCCCATTCCAGTGAAAAGAACGGTAAATACATAGTCAATTAATTGGGTGGGGTAATGTCAACAGAACGAGTGATTGACATTTCGAAGCATATGTTGTTAACATTGGTTCTTAAAATGCATTTTTTTTCTTTCAATCAAACATTTGTCATATTGGGTCGATGAATCACTGAATATAAAACCCCAAAACAATAGTGCATTCTGATGATTAAAAATTGAAATAGATGGAGTATTTTTAGATTTGCATGAGTGAATAAGGTAAGTAGAATTTACTGTAAAGAAATTAACCTTCATGGTCGCACACTGCCTGAATTTTGATACTGTGGTAACCTTTTCGGTTCACAAATGACACCTCGTCTTCTGATGGCGCTTGTATCCGCACATGTGTTCCGTCTATACAACCAACAATGTTGGCTAAACAACCGACAATGTTGGGTAAACAACCAACAATGTTGGGTAAACCTCTCTTCATAAAAAAGACCTCTTGATAACCCTCTTCTGTTCCTCTGACGGCCATGATAGTATGTCCTTAATTGTGTAATAACAAAATTACCGTCTTCATGTCTACGTGTAATTTTATATTTATTATCTGCCCTGTAGTGTAAGTATGTTTCTGTTCAAGAATCGTATTTAATTAAACTTTGATACTGTAATCCGGATATATTGTTAATGTCATCCTGTTTCAGGCCTAAATTAAAATATTGTTTGTTTGTCCTTAACCTACCCATCATTTTCATCTTGGATATGTAGGTAGGTAGGTATATCAGTGATCAGTAATTCTCACGCGATTCAAACTTGGATCGTCCAAGCGAAAATCTGCATATATAACAGAAACGTCGGATAGTATCCAATATATGGCACGAAAAACAAAAAAAATATTTGAGGGTCAGGGATTCAATAAAAAAATGTGAGTTGGGGCAATATTATTGGGTCGGTAGGTAACAGGCAAACAATTTATTGTATTAGGCCCCATTTACAGTTTACGCCTGCTCTCGAGAAACTGTATTTCCAAAGCTTTTGCATCGGAAAAAAGATATATATATTCTGCATTTCCGTTTCTCTAGGAGTTTTTATTGTATTGTCCCATCGTCCTGTTTCTATTTCTAACATATGCGCAGATACTCTACATAGCTGCTGCAGTCTTTATGTTGATTAATTAACAACGGTGTATTCTCAATGGGTTAGTAATGTTGATACGCATACTGATGTATGTACGGAATTCATAATTTAATAAAATAAGGCGAATTAGAAATATTGACATTATAAAGAGAATACCATGCTAGTGTTTAATAGTATCAACTTCATCAGCAGAACCTCGTTCTGTTTTTTCCTTGCCTGATAAAATTGATAGTATCAGTCACTAACATGTTTCTATTGAACATAATTTGTGTCACTACATTTCATATAAAATTATGATATAAAATATGTTTAAACTAAACACTACATTTTTAATATTTTTAACTAATACTTTATAACAACAATCATTATCATAGTTATCAAAGGTTTGCGTCCTAATAATGCACTATTGATAAAATTATTATGGTTTTATATGTAATAATAAACTTGTTGATTTCCTCATATTTAAATCGTCATATGAGTATATATGTATGGAGATAAACCATTCGAATGTCAAGGGTGTTATAAGGAGTTTGCACTTTTTAAAAGTCAGTTGTGTAATAATAATTTTCTGATTCCTCATATATAAAACGCCATGTGTCAATACATACCGGAGATAAATCATTCGAGTGTTAAGAGTGCTATAATCAGTGTGCACGGTCTTCAAATCAAAGTAGTTACAATCAGATACACACTGGTGATAATCCAGTTGGTTTTTAGATGTGTGATAATACGTTTTCTAATTCCCATAAATATAGTTAATAAACATGCTGTTATACAAAAAGTTACAAAATGTACATATATTATATAAATGGATGTTAGCATCCGCTCAATAGCTAATACATAGACATACATTATTAAATTGGCATAATTTTGTACAGTTATAACTTCGATTATTTAAATATACGTACATTTATTGTTTTCAATTAGCACAATGAACATATTTTTTCTGATATACATTTTGTAATAATGTCACTAGAGGTAAATAAACATGTTTTTTGTACATATAGCTATTTACAAACTGATTATTTGGACTTATGCACACATATAATGTTTGTTTTATTGAGATGTTAATTCATAATTCTTTATTCACTTTTTTCTTTGTTAAAAATCACATAGTTTTCTGCTCTCTGACTGGGATTCGATTGAAATACTATTAAACTTCTTGTGATTACTTAATAGTCGTATAATGGTGCTTGTAATAACACCACTACAAATTCCATGACATGTATATTTTCTAACTACAAGCGCTGCCTACTGTGCATATCACCACTACAAATTCCATGACATGTATGTTTTTTCTTACTACAAGCGCTGCCTACTGTGTATAACACCACTAAAAATTCCATGACATGTATGTTTTCTTACTACAAGCGCTGCCTACTGTGTATAACATCACTACAAATTCCATGACATATGTTTTCTTACTACAAGCGCTGCCTACTGTGTATAACATCACTACAAATTCCATGACATATGTTTTCTTACTACAAGCGCTGCCTACTGTGCATGTCATCACTACAAATTCCATGACATGTATGTTTTCATACTACAAGCGCTGCCTACTGTGCATGTCATCACTACAAATTCCATGACATGTATGTTTTCTTACTACAAGCGCTGCCTACTGTGTATAACACCAATGCAAATTCCATGACATGTATGTTTTCTTACTACAAGCGCTGCTTTATGTGTTTAACACCACTACAAATTCCATGACATATATGTTTTCTTACTACAAGCGCTGCCTACTGTGCATATCACCACTACAAATTCCATGACATGTATGTTTTCTTACTACAAGCGCTGCCTACTGTGCATATCAGCACTACAAATTCCATGACATATATGTTTTCTTACTACAAGCGCTGCCTACTGTGTATAACATCACTACAAATTCCATGACATATGTTTTCTTACTACAAGCGCTGCCTACTGTGTATAACATCACTACAAATTCCATGACATATGTTTTCTTACTACAAGCGCTGCCTACTGTGCATGTCATCACTACAAATTCCATGACATGTATGTTTTCATACTACAAGCGCTGCCTACTGTGCATGTCATCACTACAAATTCCATGACATGTATGTTTTCTTACTACAAGCGCTGCCTACTGTGTATAACACCAATGCAAATTCCATGACATGTATGTTTTCTTACTACAAGCGCTGCTTTATGTGTTTAACACCACTACAAATTCCATGACATATATGTTTTCTTACTACAAGCGCTGCCTACTGTGTATAACATCACTACAAATTCCATGACATATGTTTTCTTACTACAAGCGCTGCCTACTGTGCATGTCATCACTACAAATTCCATGACATGTATGTTTTCATACTACAAGCGCTGCCTACTGTGCATGTCATCACTACAAATTCCATGACATGTATGTTTTCTTACTACAAGCGCTGCCTACTGTGTATAACACCAATGCAAATTCCATGACATGTATGTTTTCTTACTACAAGCGCTGCCTACTGTGTATAACACCAATGCAAATTCCATGACATGTATGTTTTCTTACTACAAGCGCTGCCTACTGTGCATGTCATCACTACAAATTCCATGACATGTATGTTTTCTTACTACAAGTGCTGCCTACTGTGTATAACACCACTACAAATTCCATGACATGTATGTTTTCTTACTGCAGGCGCTGCTTCCTGCGTATAACACCACTACCAATTCTACGCTATGTATGTTTTCTTACCATAAGAACTGCTTACTGTGTATAACACAAATAGAAATTCCATGAAATAAATGTTTTCTTACTACAAGCGCTGCCTACTGTGTATAACACAATTACAAATTCCATGACATGTATGTTTTTTACCGCAGGCGCTGCTTACTATGTATATCACCACTACAAATTTCGTGACATGTATATTTTGTACCATAAGCGCTGCTTACTATGTATATCACCACTACACATTTCGTGACATGTATATTTTGTACCACAAGCGCTGCTTACTTTGTATATCACCAATACACATTTCGTGACATGTATATTTTGTACCACTAGCGCTGCTTACTATGTATATCACCACTACACATTTCGTGACATGTATATTTTGTACCACAAGCGCTGCTTACTATGTATATCACCACTACACATTTCGTGACATGAATATTTTGTACCACAAGCGCTGCTTACTATGTATATCAACTAAACACATTTCGTGACATGTATATTTTGTACCACAAGCGCTGTTTACTATGTATATCACCAATACACATTTCGTGACATGTATATTTTGTACCACAAGCGCTGCTTATTATGTATATCATCACTACACATTTCGTAGCATGTATATTTGTACCACAAGCGCTGCTTACTATGTATGTCACCACTACACATTTCGTGACATGTATATTTGTACCACAAGTGCTGCTTAATGTGTTTATTACCATTACTAATTTCATGACATGTATGTTTTCAAAAAAGTCTCACAAGTCTCTTACTACATACCGATGTAAACATTAATAAAGGCAGAAAACATGTTAATGAATTACAGTCTAACATTTTTCCAATTAATAATCAACTCTTGAACATGTGATAAAACAATGCGCTTATATGAGCAAGTCTCAAATCAAACTCTTTTATCAAAAGTTTTGTGTATGCTCCAGAGAGTAGTTTTTTTTATCTTATATATTTTGTTGCAACATTTTATAAACGACCCATCACAAATGAACAGTATATACCGACCTAAAGAACGAATGACAATAGGGTCGAACTGACCTTACAATGAATGACAATAGGGTCCAGCTGACCTTACAATGAAAGATAATTGGGTCGAGCTGACCTTAAAATGAACGATAATTGAGTCTAGCTGACCTTACAATGATTGATAATAGGGTCGAACTGACCTTTCTATGAATGACAATAGGGTCGAACTGACCTTACTGGGTCGAGCTGACCTTAAAATGAATGATAATTGAGTCTAGCTGAACTTACAATGAATGATAATAGGGTCGAACTGACCTTACAATGAATGATTATAAGGTCGAACTGACCTTACAATGAATTATTATATGTTCGAACTGACCTTACAATAAATGATAATAGGGTCGAACAGACCTCACAATGAATGATAATAGGGTCGAGCTGACCTTACAATGAATGATAATAGGGTCGAACTGACCTTGCAATGAATAATAATAGGATCGAACTGACCTTACAATGAATGATAATAGAGTCGGGTCGAACTAACCTTCCGATGAATGGTAATATGGCCGAACTGACGTTACAATGAATGATATTAGGGTCGAGCTGACCTTACAATGAATGATAATAGGGTCGAACTGACCTTACAATGAATGATAATAGAGTCGGGTTGAACTAACCTTCCAATGACTGGTAATATGGCCGAACTGACGTTACAATGAATGATAATGGGTTCAAAAGATAGGACAAACAGTTACTTTGGAGAAATTTCCATTTACTTGGATTAATACTTATAATAGTTTAAACTGATTTATTTTACTTCGATTGTAAAACAAGTTATTACAACTGAGACAAATCACAGACGATTAATAAAATTTAACAAATGTTAGTCTTCGATTATTACTTTATTTGGATTTGAGTTCATGGTAAAAAGTACATCACACAGCAGTGTAGAGTTGACCGGAACTACTAACGTCACCTGTATGCAATTAAATGCAACTAACAAAGTCAAGTTAAGTAAAGTCAAAATTTTATTAGCAAAAACATATACATGTTCATCGCCATATGTATGGCTATCGTGATAGTACAATTATAAATATAACAACAAAGTCGTAAATTCACCCACCAACACCACACACTTCACGCACACAGCTACCCTTACACCACACAACAAAAGAACGCATTCCAATCTGCTGATATTGTTCACTGATTATATCATAGGTGTTATTATAATTAAATACCATTTCCTTCTATCAATTGAAATGAAATGTGACACGTTACTTATTCATTCTTTGATAAATAAGTTATGTGAAACAGACAACTATATAACATATGGAAATCAATGCCAAGTTACATTCAACAAGTATTGTTTTTCAGTGAATTCTAGTAAAACATATATTGTCTATTCGTGGATTGTTCGATACAGGTAATCAGATGTAATTCTCATCTTTTCATTAATGATATTGTGATAATAACATTCTTTTTGTCCAATTAAGATAACACGAAAGGACTATGTAGATGTGGTGTTAATATTGACTATTTACAGCAGAACAGAACAGACGTTAATTCAGACTTAAACTATACAGTTTCTCGTCTATATAACACAATTACAAATTGTTTACAGTCGAATCATATTGACAACAAAGTACAAATACAAAATACATTTTTTATACAATGAGAGGATGGATCATTATCAATTTTGGATTGTGTTATTTCTAATCTGAAAAGCATTGAATAAATAATACGATAAATCATTTATAACATTACTATAAGTTGACTGAAGCAATTGGATGCATTTAAAAACTGGTGGATTTCGCAAAAAATAGCTTCGTATATATTTTCCGAGTATCTTTGAACTGATCACATATCAATACGAAATAGAAATCGTCTTCAATATCACCAGAGAAACATGTACCATGTTGAGTAATATGTCATCAGCGATCATAATTTAAATGTTGTTTTTTGTATTCCTTAAAACTACTGACTCTGTAGTATATTATACCAAACGTCTGACTATATGATTATGTAACTTTTAAAACAAGGGCATTGCTACCGTTACAGGACTTTCATCGTTACAAATGAGAGAGAAGATACATGTTGCATGTCATGTGGACGTATATGTAACGTAAATGAAGTCAAATTATCACTTCTATATATATATATATATTTTTTTTTTTGAAGTAACTGTATTTTAGTAACCAATTAAGCGCCCTTAAGGGCGAACGTAATTAGGAGCGAAACGACAAAAACATGAAATAAAAAATATTTAATAAAAGTTACCTCCCCTATATAAAATATCACCATTTACTTCAAGAAATGGTGTTCAACAGCATTGTCGACGAGTTCATTTAATTATCGACTATTCTGATTGATGGTACTGTTTTATGAGGTTAAGAGCCGTGAACGGCAGTTTTCACTGTATGCAGTAAGTGTTTTTACAAGAGACGTACTTCAATGTAATATATAAGTGTAATGTAGATCAAATACCTACCGTTATTCTGTTCTGACCGTGAACGTTTTTTCTTTCTATATTTATTTGTATTAAATAACTATGTTGTATAATGTATGATCAAAATAGAATTACAGTCTCTGAAAATGGTATGCATGATTTGAAAGTGTTAAAATGCGTCAAAATTAATTTAGTGTTTGTGTACAAATCATATACAAGATGATTAAACATTTACTGTTTACACAGTAACTCATTTAACATGCATAGAGAGAAGATGGCGCTGTTGAAAATATTACCGAACTGGAAATAGATGGCATGTGTTTCGTTTAAACGCTATAACCTTTATTTACTAATGACTTGAGGCGTAAACAAATCCTAAATGTAAAACCACGCCCCCTCTGGCGCCATCGTCTATCATATTGAAGGGATTATATCAGAACAAGCTAACAATGTCTTAGAAACACTTTTAAAATAGATAAAAAGTATTTCATTATCATTAAGAAAGTTGTTTGGTATGTCAAATCCACCAAAACGTGACATAATCTATATTAAAATTAGATGGAGCGTATGGTCTAGTGGTAGAGCACCGAAACCATGATCATAGAGTCGTGGGTTCAATCCTCCGCCATGGTTATTTGTGGTGTCCTTGAGCAAGACACTTTTTCCGCATATGCTTTGTACTGGTTCTACCCAGGAAGACTTCGGGCATGATTTGTCTAAGTTGTAAAAACTTGTTTCACAATCGAAGTAATTAAATAAGTTTGAACTATTAAAATTAGATTGTTAAACTTGAAACGAAATTTCTATTCTATAAATACGTAGTAAGCACTTAAATACTGCTTGACGACCTTGAGTTATAGAACCACCATTGCGAAAAGGTGGTTATAAATAAATAAAATAAATAATTTTAATCCTCATTTCTTTGGTTGAATGGCATTATTGATGAATTTTGAACATATTGATAGCATTGTCATGTTTGAATTGTGAATTTAGAAAAAAAAAATGATACTTGGAAATTGGGGTATGAATATATGATTTTGAAATCTTATATGACACATGACCCCTTCTTTTCGTATCATATTTTTATAGTAAAATGTAGGTTTCACTTCTTTCATTTGGGTCTCTCTTTGAATGACAAGCCTTCAAACTTTTATTATTTACTATTGAATAAAGAACAACATCAATGGTGGGTTTACACTTATAAGAGAGACTTGGGTGAGATGGGGGTGATTCTCCAAATGTTAATTGTAGGTAACATACCTCTTTTTTACGCTGTCATAGTCTTGAATGAAAAACTGGATTCATTTGCTTTATAAAAAAATAACATTTTGGCAAGTTTATTCCTCAAATAAAGCATATATGTGCATTTTTACATTAAAATTTCATGAAAAATCACAAAAAGTATTTAAGATTTTTTATTTTGGATGATTGAAATGTGCAATTGTTTAGCATATACATTGTATTGAATGATGTATTTTTGTAAGATAATGTAATCAATGTGTCATGAGACTATTTTGGTGTAAAATTTTTAACGGAATTAGGTAAAAAAAAAGTTTTTTCTAAAATTAGTCAAACATATCAAAATTGAATTCGGTCAACATATAATGATTATGTAAAACAGTGATATTCTGACAAAAGTATCAGTATTTAATGCCTGCATGTTGGCTGTATTACTTCAAATTGATAGTTACTTAGTAAAAAAGAGGTAATTATGAAATTAAAAAAAATTTCCTTATAGGCATAGTACCACCATTGCAAAAAAGAAGTGCTTCTGTGGGGTAGTCGCATAAAGGGCGGTTATAAATAATCCTCGTTTCTTTTTCTTTAAAAATGCATTTTCTTTATTTTAATGCTCTTTTTTTTATTTGAATGGCTTTATTGATGTATTTTGAACATTTTGACAGCATTGTCATGTTTGTACTGTGAATTTAGTAAAAAAAATGATGCTTTGAAATTGGGGTATGAATACATGATTTCGGAAGTCTACTTTCACTTTGTCAGCAGTTCACACACTGTGCAGAAAAAAATCTCTTATATGACACATGATCCCTACTTTTCTCATCATATTTTGATAGCGCAGAGGTTGACAAACGGTTAAATGTAGGTTTCACTTCTTTGATTTTGGTTTCTGTATTTATGACAAGCCTTCAAACAAAAAATAATGGTGGGTTTACACCTTGAATGCTTCGCATCGTCAATCGGACTCTTTCTAAGATGAAACAAGTTTTTCTAATTGTAAATCAGTATAACGTGTGATGTTGAGATGAAAATGTAATCACATGACTATCTAATTTGCGATATTAATTACAGTTTTAGCCAATTTAAAAATTGAAAAATCCTGATATATTTCCTTTAATTACGACAACTCTACCGACTGTGATATTGCAATGAATACATTAAAATGTCAAAGCTAAGTGAATGGTTGAGCTAGAGTATGGAGTTTAATTTTCATATATTTGCAAATATCATTAAATTTTCTGCATACCAATACTAAAGCTGTATAGTGAGTTATATATTAAATTTCTATTTCAGATGGTTAACAAGAATAAAACAAGATCTGATTAATGTTTGTGGTTAAAACAGAATATCTTGAAGGGAACCCAGTATTGGCTTGTTGATAAACATCTGGTTAAAAATCTTTCTTGAGTAAACCTATGATTGAAATTAAATGTTTGGTCATTAGGTTCTAGAGAATAATATATTGGAAAATGAAATCAACATATCAGAGTCATTGAATCTGAAACTTTCAAATATGATGAATACTGAAGATAACATTTACTGGTGTCAAAAGTGTAATTAAACTTATACAATCGTCACGTTTAATCTACCGGATGTTGATACATACTATGGATATACAATTTGACTGGCAGGTGTGTAATAAGGCGTCTTCAAGATTATAATATTACATGACGACAAAATTGGAGTGTCAGGTGTGTAGCTTAGACATTTAGAAAAGTATTACATTTAAACATTCACATGCGGATACATACTGGTCATAAACCGTTTGAATGTCGGGTGTGTTATAAAACATTTGCAGATTTGTCAACAGCCATATGCGAATTCATAATGGTGATATATCATTTCAGAGTCATATGTGTAATAAAAAGTTGATACAGTTGCCAAATCAAAACAGGACCCTGCGGATATATACTGGTGATAAACTATTTGAGTATCAGGTGTGTTATAAGAAGTTTACAAAGTCATCACATCTAACTGTTCACATGCGAATGCATACTGGTGATCAGCCTTTTGAGTGTCAGATTTGTTTAAAGACATTTGTAAATTCGTCAAAGCTTAAGAGGCACATAATGCTTCATACTGGTGATAAACCATTTGAGTGTGAGGTGTTTAATAAGAAGTTTGCCAGGTCGTCAACTCTAAAGAACCACATGCGGATGCATACTGGTGATAAACCATTTGAGTGTTGGGTGTGTAATAAGACATTTACAAATTCTTCATACCTAAACAGTCACGTGCGGATACATATTGATGATAAATCACTTGAATGTCAAGTGTGTAATAAGAAATTTACACAGTCTTTACATCTAACCATTCACATGCGGATGCATACTGGCAATAAGCCATTTAACTGTCAGATTTGTTTTAAGACATTTGGAAATTCGTCAAATCTAAACAAGCACATGAGGATTCATACTGGTGATAAACCATTTGAGTGTGAGGTTTGTTTTAAGACATTTTTAGATTCGTCAAGTCTGAATAGGCACATGATGCTTCATACTGGTGATAAACCATTTGAGTGTGAGGTTTGTAATAAGAAGTTTAACCGGTCGTTAACTCTAAAGAATCACATGCGGATACATACTGGTGATAACTCATTTGAGTGTCAGGTTTGTAATAAGACATTTATAAATTCTTCAAATCTAAACAGTCACATGCGGATACATACTGATGATAAACCATTTGAATGTCTTATGTGTAATAAGAAGTTTACCCAATCGTCATCTCTAAACAGACACATGCGGATACATACTGATGATTAAGTGTTTGAATGTCTGGTATGTAATAACACGTTTACCCAATAGTAAACTCTGAAGACACACATGCTGATACATACTGGTGATAAAGTGTTTGAATGTCGGGTATATAATAAGACGTTTACCCATGCGTCATCTCTAAACAGACACATGCTGATACATAATGCAGGTGAAGTGTTTGAATGTCGGGTATGTAATAAGACGTTTACCAAATTGTCAACTCTAAAGATACACATGCTGATACATACTGATGATAAATCGTTTGAATGTCAGATTTGTAATAATACGTTTATCTACTTGTCAAATCTAATCTCACACATTCGACTACATACTGGCGATAAACCATTTGAATGTCAGATTTGTAATTAAGAAGTTTAACCAGTTGTCAAATCTAAACATACACATGTGGATACATACTGGTGATAAACCATTTGAATGTCATATTTGTAATAAGACGTTTATTCAGTTGTCAATTCAAAATACACACATGTCGATACATACTGGTGATAACTCATATGAATGCCAGGTGTGTTTAAAGAAATTTGTAAGTTCTTTAGTGCTAAACAAGCACATGTATGTCCATACTGGTTATAAATCATTGGAGTGTCAGGTATCTAAACAGACACTTGCGGATACATACTGGTGATAAGTCATTTGAATGTCTGATCTGTAATAAGACATTAGCACAATCATCACATTTAAACAAGCAAACATTGATTCATAATGGATATAAACCATATTGGTGCAAGGTGTGTCATAATAAATTGATCGCATTGTCGAGTCTAAACAGTCACAGGCGTATTCATGCTGATGATAAACCATTTGAGTCAGATATGTAATAAGAAGTTTACCAATTGTCAAATCTAAACACACACATGCGGATATGTATTGGCAATAATTACGTGTCAGGTGTGTGATAAGACATTTTCATGGTGTTCACTCTAACCGTTCACATTTGGATACATACTGGTGATAAACAATTTGATTGTCTTGTGTGAAAAAATATACTCAATTGTTCTCTCTAAACAAGCACATGCAGATACCTACTTTTGATAAACCATTTAAATGTCAGATATGTAATAAGAAGTATACCAAGTTGTCAAGTCGAAACAAGCACATGCGGATACATACTGGTGATAATTCATTTGAATGTCAGATTTGTAATAAAAAGTATATCCAGTTATAAAATCTAGATATGCATACTGGTGATAAACCATTTGGGTGTCTGGTGAATAGTAAGGAGTTTACACAATCGTCAACTCTAAACAAACACATACATACTGGTACTAGTGATAAACCATTTGGGTGTCTGATGTATAGTAAGGAGTTTACAAAATCGTCAACTCTAAACAGACACAGCCATTTGAAAGTCAGATTTGTAACAAGAAGTTTACACTATTGATAAATCTTATCACACACACACATGCGGAAACATGTGAATCAGTTAAGTGTCAGGCATGTAATTAAGACATTTACAGGTTATGTGTGTTAAAGTACTTGTTGCCCTTGTCAAGAACAGTCTAGATATTAGGGGAATAAATGTAGGGTCCACAAAATATGTCGTATCTCAGTTTGCGGACGATACATTTTTAATATTAGATGGTCTGAATAATCACATAGAATTCTATGCAAACATATCTGGCATTAATATCAACATAGATAAAATTAAAGTCGCATGGATTGGCGCAAAACGTGACTGCTAAACAACATTACGTAGTCATATACAACTTAACTGTACTGTATTAGGCATAAACTTGTCAATGAACCTTGACTCGATGGTTAAGCTTAATTATGACAATAAGATTCGAGAAATCAAGAACCTACTTATTACATGGTCAGCACGAATTTTAACATTTATTAAAAAAACTTTGCCATTTAAAAAGTATTCATCTTATTTTTGCATTGCCTAACACAGATTAAGAAACAATAAAATAACTTTACTTGCTATTTTTTACTTTTTATGGAATGGAAAACCAGATAAAATCCAAAGAACAATTATTGAAAAAAAGACTACCCACTAGGGGGACTTAGAATGTTAAATCTGGATTCATGTATTGCAACTCTAATATCACATGGAATAGAAGAATATTGCAAGATGAAAAAAAAAACAATAAGAAATATTAAAAGTTTCATATAAGTGATTTACGCATTTTAGCACTTTTGGAGCTGTATTTATTGAAAATCATTTAGATAAAATTAAAAGTCCCTTCTGGGAAGATGTTATTAATTGTTATATGAAATTTTTAAAAAAAGTCACACCATATTCATAGCATGAATTTCAAGTGATACCATTATGGCATAATAAGTTCCGAGGTTCGAGTGTTAATATTCAATTTGATAGATATTTTAAGAAAGGTATATGATTTATCAATGCTTTATTGAACAGTGATGGACATTTTATTACACTTGCTGAAATGTCACATCAATATGGTATTATAACACACTTTTGATAATACTCTGAATTTCTATCTGCTTTAACCCTTTACTCCATAGATACGCGTTTTCCCGCACCAATCACAGAAGGCCTTTGAAAACAGTGTAGGAAGAGTTCAGATTGCTCGTAACGAGCAATCTGAACACTTCCTGCACTGTTTTCCACTATGTCAGTTAATATAAACATAATTCACCCATTGCTGATATGTTGTGAATTAATGCTTTCAGTATAAGAGGTGTCCAAAGGTGTCTATATGAATTTAAGGGTTAAGGACATATCTACATACTTTTTCTTTTTTTACACTCTAACTCTAAATAAAACAATCCATTATTTCCTTAATCAATATCAATTTTATTTAGAACTTAAAAAGAGTAGAATACCTTATATGATAGGATTAAAAGCTGAATCTCCATTAGCATCCAAAAAATGGACAAATATTTGAAATTGAATAGAGAATCAGTCATAGCTATGAGAGTTAATATCCCTTTTAATCTGCAATGCAGAATAAATCATCGAAAATTTGGTAAAAATCATCTTTTAAAAAAATAAACATCATTAATTCAAACCTTTTTGCAAAACGCATGCTGCTACAAAAAAAACGACAGTAATCCTGTGAATGTAGGGTCACAAAATCATTTTGGACCAGTCTTGAACACATTTTAGTATATAGTTTAGGGCAACAATAAATTCGATGATGTTATTAATAATATACTCTTTTCATCAAAGTATTATATATTTAAACAAAGATTAAAATATTCAGAGCCTGAGATAACTCAGTTAAAGTACATTAGTGAGATAACTCAGTTAAAGTACATTAGGTCACAATACAACATAGGAAGATGTATCGCTCAGAAAACCTTAGAAGTACAATAAATTTAAAACATGTGGAATCAGTATATGAGCATTCTTGATTGATGTATACACCATATTTTGTCACATGTACATGTATAACCGTATTCGACATACCATGGTGTATATATATATATATATATATATGTGTGTGTGTCTGTGTGTATGTTTATATATGTTCACATATATCACATATGATGTATATATATATTGTGTATATACAATAAGAATTTTAAGAAAACCATAAACAACAATTTTTTATCTGATTCTAGAAAGCTCATATAAATTGATATTAATTAATATTTTAAGAGATGTCAGATGTATAGTAATTAAAAAAAAAAACGTAAACCCAATACATACAAAATGTTGAGCATTGTTTTTAAATAAGTTTATTATCATAACTATTATAGATTTTTTCTATTATTAACAAGGGATGCTATATATAGTTTATGAATAACAAATGATAACTATACATAGCTAGATATATCAAGACGAATATGTGCAGAATGTTTTCATGAACCATTTAAAACAGTTCGCAATATTAAAAAATATGTGAAAACCTGTATGGTGCATTCTGTGTTTTGGTTTTGCAAAATCGATTTTTATACCATAAGCAGTAAACTGACTTCAGTAAACCTAGTAGTTAATCATAAATATTTTTTTTTACCTAAGATCTAACATGATTCTTTCAAGTATTTGTGCTTTCATTAAAAATACTCCGATTAATCATAGAATGAATGTTTACATCTACAAATTCACTATATTGTAGATTCTGCTTTTTATGTACTATGAAGGTTCCTAGTGAATTAAATTTAATAATTCCAGTATTGAATTGTTAAATGTAAATGGCAACCTAATTAGAAGACTACAAAAAAGAAAAACAATGAAAAAAAAAACAGTCAAGAATATTTTTTGATTTTCGCTGTTCTTTAACTGTATGTTATTTTTATGTTTTTTTTCTTTCTAATTATTTAAGAGATAACAACAACACTCAAAATATTAATTTGCTTCCTCCAAAATTGATACTAACAATATATAGCAACATATGGTAAAATCCAATGTTATACACTATTTAAATAATATAATTAAAATATCATATTGTCTGTAGAAATAATATGTTACTTATATATATAAATACAGTCGAAAATTGAAATTGCATCAGCATATTGTAATATTTCATGTATTGGAGAATGAAAATAAAAAAATACAAAAAAGACATTTACAGAGTCTTCTTATTGATTGTCATGTTTGTAATAATTCATTTACATAGTATTCAAGTCTGCAAATGCATTCTGGTGATAAACAATTCGTGTGTCATGTGTGTAATAAAACATTTACAGATTCTTCAAATCGTTCACATGTGGACTGGTGACAAACCTTTTCAATTTCTGGTGTGTAATAAGTTTACCCAGTCTTCAAGTCTAAATTTAAGCGGGTCTGTAGTATATAGTATTGGCCGTTTACGCAGAAGTTGCGGGTTCAATCTCCAGCTTATCCCGACAACACTCATTACTGGTTCTACCAAGGAAGTGGATATAAGCTCTGAGCTTTCATTTCAATCAAGCTAAAAGAAATCTAAACAGTCACATGCGGATACATACTGGTGATGAATAATGTGATTGTCATGTTTGTAATAAATCATTTTCATATTATTCAAGTCTAAATAAACAGATGCAAATTCATTCTGGTGAAAACTTATTCGTGTGTCAGGTGTGTAATAAGACATTTACAGATTCTATAAATCTTACCGTTCACATGTGGATGCATACTGGTGATAAACCATTTCAGGTGTGTAGTACGAAGTTTACCCAGTCTTCAAGTCTAAACTAAAGCGGGGTCTGTAGTGTAGTTGATAGAGTGTTGACCACTTACACAGAGGTTGCATGTTCAATCTCCAGCTTAATCCGACAATACTCAGTACTGGTTCTACCCAGGAAGCAGATATAAGCTCTGGGCTTTCCTCGCAACCGAGCTTAAAATAGTATAAACTAACTTTAAACAGCACATGTGGATACATACGTTTGATAAGTAGTTAGAGTGTCAGGTGTGTAATAAGACATGTATGTTCTCATGGTTTAAACAGTAACATGCGGGAACATACTTTGCTTTAAAATATCGCATGAAAGTATATACTGATGATAAGGTAGCTGAGTATCAGTTGTAAGAAATACAGAATCCTTCCAATGTAGATGTTTACATAATAGAGATAAGTCATGTTAATGCCAGGTGTGTCATTTTTAATCTTATTTGGACCTTACAACCTTCACATGGAAGCACATACTAGAGATAAACCATTTGTGTCTCAATTTTGTATATATGATAAATCGCCATGTGTAGGTATACACATGTAATAAACAAAATAAACATGTTAGCCTTTGTAATGATGCAATAACCATCTTCATGTTTAAATGTAAATTTATAATATTTATTATCTGTTCTGCAGTGTAAGTATGTTTCTGTTTTAAAATCGTATTTCACTTAATTTGATACAATAATCCGGATAAATTGTTAATTTGTAACATCTATTGCGTTATGATGATAAAATGTATTTCAATGTTAAGTTGGTGTTTTTTATATGATTTTTTGTTTCAATAACATGTTTGTGATTTTGGTTCTTTTGTCATTGATCAGCATCCTATTTCTGGCCTAAATTAAAATAGTGTTTGTTTGTTCTTAATCTATCTATCATTTTCATCGTTGGTAAGTAGGTGAGTGGGTAGGTAAATAACTATATTATATAACATATACGTCTATGAATAAGAAACAATTCTCAGCGCCTTCTGTGGGTTTATAACAACATTTCCTCTCTTACACGTGGTAAATCGTATTTTAAATTTTTATCAGTGATCAGTTATTCTCACGGGATTCAAACTCCGACCGCCCTAGCGAGAATCGGCAGATATAATAGGAACGTTGGATTTTATCTTATATTTTGGCAACGACAAACAATATTTGAGGGGTGGTGGAGGATGCAATAACATTGTTATATTATGGGGAAAATGCTGAGTAGGTACATTGTAATGGACAAACAAACAATATTTTGTTTTAGGCTCCAGTTACAATTTAGAGATAAAAAGAATACCATGTTAGTATATGATATTATCATCCTCTTCATCAGAAACTCGTCCTCTTTTATTTCTAAGCCTCATTTGAGTTGATAATATCAGACACTAACATGGTAGTCTCTATTTAACATATTTTGTGTCACTACATTTAAATATTTAGAGCTTATATCTTATAACACTTATTAGTCTTATACTAGTAATTATCAAAGGAGTGCGACCTCTATAACCATAAATATATTTTTTTAATTTATATCTAACAAGATGTACTCATATTCAATCGTTAAGTGTGAATACATACCGGAGATGAACCGTTTGCTTGTCAAGTGTGTAATAATAATGATAATTATAATAATGTTGATTTCTCATATTAAAATCGTCAAGTGTGAATACATACTGTAGTTAAACCATTCGATTATCAAAAGTATAATAAGGCGTTTGCAAGGTCTTCAGTTCGAAGAAGTTACATTCAGATACACACTGGTGATGATCCAGTTGGGTTTAATATTTGTAATAATATGATTCTAATTCATATTATTATATCTAATATACATGGTAATATACAAACACTTTCCAAATGTACATAAATTAAATTAATGGATGTAAGCATCCATTGATAGTTTATACGTAGAAATACATTATCAAATTTGTATAATTTTGTACAACAGTTATAACTTCGATTAATGAAGTATACGTATATACGTATGAAATATATTTATTGCTTTCAATTAGCACAATGTACATATTTTCTGATATACATATAATGTCACTAGAGGTAAATAAACATGTTTTTTGTACATATAGCTATTTACAAACTGATTATTTGGACTTATGCACACATATAATGTTTGTTTTATTGAGATGTTTATTCATAATTTCTTTAATCACTTTTGTTATTTGTTAAAAATCACATACTGCTCTCTGACTGGGATTCGATTGAATTAATATTAAAATTCTTGTGAATACTTAATAGTCGGATAATGGTGCTTGTATAACACCATTACAAATTCCGTGACATGTATGTTTTCTTACTACAAGCACTGCTTACTGTGTATAACACCACTACGAATTCCATGACATGTATGTTTTCTTACTACAAGCACTGCTTACTGTGTATATCACCACTACGAATTCCATGACATGTATGTTTTCTTACTACAGGCGCTGCTTCCTGTGTATATCACCACTACGAATTCCATGACATGTATGTTTTCTTACTACAGGCGCTGCTTCCTGTGTTTAACACCACTACGAATTCCATGACATGTATGTTTTCTTACAACAAGCGCTGCTTACTATGTATAACACCACTATAAATTCTACATTATGTTTGTTTTCTTGCCACAAGCGCTGCCGTCTATATATATAACACAACTAAAATTCTATGCTATGTATGTTTTCTTTCCACAAGCGCTGCTTACTATGCATATCACCACTACACATTTCGTGACATGTATATTTTGTACCACAAGCGCTGCGTACTATGTATATCACCACTACATATTTCGTGACATGTATATTTTGTACCACAGGCGCTGCTTACTGTGTATATCACCACTACATATTTCGTGACATGTATATTTTGTACCACAAGCGATGTTTACTAAGTATATCACCACTACACATTTCGTGACATGTATATTTTGTACCACAAGTGCTGCTTTATGTGTATACTACCATTACTAATTCCATGACATGTATGTTTTCAGAAAAGTCTCACACGTCTCTTACTCCATTCCGATGTATACACTAATGAAGGTAGAAAACATGTTAATGGATTACAGTCTTACATTATTCCAATTAATAATCAAATCTTGAACATTTGATAAAACAATACGCATAAATAAATAAGTCTCAAAACCAAACTCTTTTATTAAAAGTTTTGTTTATGCTCCAGACAGTAGTTCTAAATCTTAGATATTTTGTTGAAACATTTTATAAACGACCCTTCACAAATGAACAGTAAATAACAACCTTAAGAACGAAAGATAATAGAGCCAAACTGATCTTACAGCGGATGCTAATAGGGCCAAACTGATCTTAAAATGAATGGTAATAGGGCCGAACGGACTTTACAATGAATGATAATAGGGCCGTACCGAACTTACAATGAATGATAACAGGGTCGAACTGTCCTTACAATGAAAGATAATAGGGCCGAAATGACTTTACAATGAATTATAATAGAGCCGAACTGACCTTACACTAAATGATTAATAGGGCCGTACCGACCTTGCAATGAATGATAATAGGGCAGAACTTACTTTACAATGAATTATAATAACGGCAAACCAACCTGACAATGAATGATAATAGCTAGGAACTGACCTTGCAATGATTGATAATAGGGCCGAACTGACTTGACCATACAAAGAATGATAATAGGTTCGAACTGACCTTACAATGAATGATAATAGGGCCGAACTTACCTTACAATGAATGATAATAGGGCCGAACTGACATTGCAATGAATGACAATAGAGCCGAACCGACCTGACAATGAATGACAATAGTGCCGAAATGACCTAACAATGAATGACAATAGGGCCGAACTGACCTTACAATGAATGATAATAGGACCGAACTGATCTTACTTTAAATGAAAATAGGGCCGAACTGACCTTACAATGAATGATAATAGGACCGAACTGATCTTACTTTAAATGACAATAGGGCCGAACTGACCTTACAATGAATGATAATAGGACCGAACTGACCTTACATTGAATGATTATAGGGCCGAACTGACCTTACAATGAATGATAACAAGGCCGAACTGACCTACAATGAATGATAATAGAGTCGAACTGACCTTACAACGAATACTAATAGGGCCGAACCGACCTGACAACGAATGATAATAATGCCAAACTGACCGGACAATGAATGACAAAAGTGCCGAACTGACCTTACAATGAATGTTAATAGGGCCAAACTGATCTTACAATGAATGACAATGGGGCCGGACTGACCTGACAATGAATGATAATAGGGCCGAACTGACCATACAATGAATGATAATAGGGACGAACTAACCTTACAATGAATGATAATAGGGCCGAACTGACATTGCAATGAATGACAATAGAGCCGAACCGACCTGACAATGAATGACAATGGTGCCGAAATGACCTAACAATGAATGACAATAGGGCCGAACTGACCTTACAATGAATGATAATAGGACCGAACTGATCTTACTTTAAATGAAAATAGGGCCGAACTGCCCTTACAATGAATGATAATAGGACCGAACTGATCTTACTTTAAATGACAATAGGGCCGAACTGACCTTACAATGAATGATAATAGGACCGAACTGACCTTACATTGAATGATTATAGGGCCGAACTGACCTTACAATGAATGATAACAGGGCCGAACTGACCTACAATGAATGATAATAGAGTCGAACTGACCTTACAACGAATACTAATAGGGCCGAACCGACCTGACAACGAATGATAATAATGCCAAACTGACCGGACAATGAATGACAAAAGTGCCGAACTGACCTTACAATGAATGCTAATAGGGCCAAACTGATCTTACAATGAATGACAATGGGGCCGGACTGATCTGACAATGAATGATAATATGGCCGAACTGACCATACAACGAATACTAATAGGGCCGAACCGACCTGACAACGAATGATAATAATGCCAAACTGACCGGACAATGAATGACAAAAGTGCCGAACTGACCTTACAATGAATGCTAATAGGGCCGAACTGATCTTACAATGAATGACAATGGGGCCGGACTGACCTGACAATGAATGATAATAGGGCCGAACTGACCATACAATGAATGATAATAGGGACGAACTAACCTTACAATGAATGATAATAGGCCCGAACTGACCTTACAACGAATGCTAGTATGGTCGAACGGACCTGATAACGAATGATAATAGGATCAAACTGACCTTACAACGAATGATAGAAGGACCGAACTGACCTTACAATGAATGATAATAGAACCGTACTAATCTGATAAAGAATGATAATAGAGCCGAAAAGACCTTACAAAGAATGATAAGAGAACCGAACTGACCTTACAACGAATGATAATAGGGTCGAACTGACTTTACAAAGAATGATAATAGAACGGAACTGACCTTACAACGAATGATAATAGGGTCGAACTGACCTTACAACGAATGATAATAAGGCCGAACTGACATTACAATGAATGACAATAGGACCGAACTGACCTTACAATGAATGACAATATGGCCGAACTGACCTAACAATGAATAATAATAGGACCGAATGACCTTACAATGAATGATAATAGGGCCGAACTTACCTGACAATGAATGATAATAGTGCCGAATTGACCGTACAATGAATGATAATAGAGTCGAACTGACCTTACATCGAATACTAACAGGGCCGAACTGACCTGACAACGAATGATAATTGTGCCGAACTGACCATAAAACGAATGACGAAAGTGCCGAACTGACCTTGCAATGAATGAAAATAGGGCCGAACTGACCTGACAATGAATGACAATAGAGCCGAACTGACCTTACAATGAATGATAATAGGGCCGAAGTAACCTTACAATGAATGAAAATAGGCCCGAACTGACCTTACTACGAATGCTAGTATGGCCAAACGGACCTGACAACGAATGATTATAGGGTCAAACTGACCTTACAACGAATGATAGAAGGACCGAACTGACCTTACAATGAATGATAGTAGGACCGAGCTGACCTAACAAGAATGATAATAGTGCCGAACTGATCTTACAAAGAATGATAATAAAACCGAACTGACCTTACAACGAATGATTATAGGGTCGAACTGACCTTCAAAGAATCATAATAGAACCGAAATGACCTTACAACGAATGATAATAGGGCCGAACTGACCTGACAATGAATGACAATCATGCCGATCCGACCTGACAATGAATGATAATAGGACCGAACTGACCTTACAATGAATGATAATAGGGCCGAACTGACCTTACAACGAATGCTAATAGGGCCGAACTGACCTGATAACGAATGATTATAGGGTCAAATTAACCTTACAATGAATAATAATAGTCCCGAACTGACCTTACAACGATTGATTATAAGGTCAAACTGACCTTACAATTAATTATAATAGAGCCGAACTGACTTTACAATTAATTCTAATATGGCCGAACTTACCTTACAGCGAATGATAATAGGGCCGATCTGACCTTACAGTGAATTATAATAGAGCAAAACTGACTTTACAATGAATGATAATATTCCCGAACTGACCTGACAACGAGTGATAATAGTGCCGAACTAACCATACAATGAATGATAATAGTGCCGAACTGACCTTACAATGAATGAAATTAGGGCCGAACCAACCTTACAATGAATGATGATAGTGTAGAACTGACCTTACAATGAATTATAATAGGGCCGAACTGACCTTAGTATGAATGATAATGGTGTCGAACTGACCTTACAACGAACGATAATAGGATCGAACTGACCTTACAAAGAATTATAATAGTGCTGAACCCGCCTTTCAATTAATGATGATAGGGCCGAACTGACTTTACAATGAATGATAATAGGGCGGAACTGACCTTACAATGAATGAAAATAGAGTCGAACTGACCTTACAATACTTAAAAAAAGGCCGAAATGACCTTTCAATGAATGATATTAGGGCCGAACTGACCTTACAATGAATGAAAATAGAGTCGAACTGACCTTACAATGAATGATGATAGAGTCGAACTGACCTTACAATGAATGAAAATAGAGTTGAACAGACCTTTCAATGAGTGATAAAGCTCCGAACTGACCTAACAACTGATGATAATAGTCTCGAAAGATGGGCAAACAGTTACTTCTCGTATTTGAAGAAATATCCAATTACTTGGATTATTAGTTTAAACTTATTTATTTTACTTCGATTGTAAAACAAGTCATTACGACTTAAAAAAATAAAGCCACTACTAAGAATTTGCAGAAAAGTTTCTTGCACAAGACCACCACATATAGTCGTTGTGAGGGATCGAACCCACGACCTTCCGTTCATGAGTTCGATGCTCTACCACTAGACCAAGCTATCCATATTGGATTACTAAAACACTCCTGAGTGGATTAACAAAGTATTCGCAGAATGTCTTTACATATTTTGACAAAATAGTTTTTGTTTTGTTTTTATAAATAATTTTAATGAACATATTTGTAAAGTAGTTGGTAAATTACACGTATGTACTTTGCTTAAAATGACTTATATACGGTGTTTAGTAATTATTCAATGATAAAAAATCAGGTACGTAGTTATATGTATATTCATTGTTTAACATTAAGTATAGTTACATTATATAATGAATTATGGTGTTCTCTGTTAGCATTGGTTTTATCATAAATTGCGCCACAGAAACACAAATAAGGTCGTTATAAACGCAGAAGAGGAACCAGAAGAAGAAGAAAGAAGAAAGAAAGAAGAAGAAGAAAAACTTGATGATACTAATATTGAAGAAGATTAATAAAATTTAACAAATTTTTGTCTTTGGATATATCGAATATTATTTTATTTGGATATGAGTTCACGGCAAATTGGACATTAATACAAAGTGACATTCCCGTTCAAATTCGTTAACTGCGGAAAGACAGTCATACTTTTGTAATACAAAAGTACATTACACAGCAGTGTCGCAATATACAGCAGTGTACAGTTGACCGGAAATACTAACGTCACCTGTATGCAGTTAAATGCAATTTACAAAAAAGCGCATCCCGATCTGCTGATTGTGTCTACTGATTATGTCAGTAGGTGTTATTATAATTAAATACAATTTCCTTTTATTAATTGAAATGAAATATGACGCGTTAATTATTCATTCTTTGATGAATAAGTCCTGTGAAAAAGACCACTATATAACATGTGAAAATCCATGCCCAATTACATTCAACAAGTATTGTTTTGGGTGAATTCTAGTAAAACATATATTGTCTCTTCGTGGATTGTTCGATACAGGTAACCAGATGTATTTCTCAACTTTTCATTAATACTATTGTGACAATAACGTTTTTTTTTGTCCAGTTAAGATAACACAAAAGGAATATGTAAATGTTGTGTTATTATTGACTATTTACAACAGAATAGAACAGACTTCAATTCAGACTTAAACTATACAGTTTCTCGTCTATATAACACAATTACAAATGTTTACAGTCAGATCATATTGACAACAAAGTACAAATACAAAATACATTTTTTATACAATGAGAGGATGGATCATTATCAATTATGGATTGTGTTATTTATAATCTGAAAAGCATTGAATATATTATACGATAACTCATTCATAGCATTACTATTCGTTGATTGAATTTGAAGACTGATGGATTTCGCAAAAAATAGCTTCGTATATACTTTCTACGAATATCTTTGATCTGATCACATATCAATACGAAATGGAACGCGTCTTCAATATCACCATTGGCACAGAATTGACACAGTATTTTATTTACTTCTATTCTCTTTAATCCATATCGTCCAGTTTCAATACGAAGTCTATGTGCTGATAAACGTAATTGAGTTATAATACTTCTTTACTTCCTATACTCTGTAATATCCAGATATGGCTCATATTCAAATTTTTTCCCCGTTTTTATATATGTGCGTTCTGTTGTGGACGCCATCTTGCATTTAAAGAGGCCTCTTCTTTAAATCAGATATGTTTAAATAACAAATGTGAAATATTGATTATCAATACCAGTGTGACCTAATCACATATATATGTCTATGTTGATACATTATCGTGTTCAGAAACATGTACCATGTTGAGTAATATGTCATCAGCGATCATAATTAAAATATGTTGTTTTTTGTATACCTTATAACTACTGACTCTGTGGTATATTATAGCAAGTGTCTGACTATATGATTATATAACTGAAAATAAGTTCGTATTCTTACGATAGATATAACGTCAAGTTTCGGATCTGACACTATCTGGTTGTCCGTATCGAGATTTGTGTTAGCAAAATGTTGACTTGATACGGAAATATTGGCAAATTACACATACAACCAGTAAATGGGGACCGTCCTTAGTTTGAATCCCCGCCCGCCATATTCTCTCTAGAACTTTGTTCTATAATCATGATTCACCAACTTCTGAATATAAGGGAAAGTAACTTGTGACTTGCAGTTATATTGCGTGTGTAGAAGCTAACTGTGCCAATATGAATTGTATATATAATAGCTAAATATAAATCTTTGAATAATTTTTGTATTTTATTAAACTCCAATAGAGTTTCAGATTGTTAACGTGAGTAGCACAAGAAACTGGTTAAATACCGTATCCAACGTTTATAAGCCATTAACCAGACATATCCACGATGGTTAAGTCACTGAGTCCACATTTATATACGTGAATTAATGAAGTATTTGGTGATATAAGTCGAATGGATTATAGTTTTTAGTATAATGCTTTTTAAATTGTCAATTGAAATCAATTCACGATGAAGGTTTAGGTAATAAGATACTGTAACAAGTCATATATATATATATATATATATATAAATATATTGAAGTTATTGTATTTTAGTAACCATTTAAGCGCCCTTAAAGACGAACGAAATTAGGACCGAAACGACAAAAACAAAAACTAAAAAGTAAATAAAATATCTCCCCTATATATAATATTACCATTTACTTCGAGAAATGTTGTTCAACAGCATTGTCAACGAGTTCATTTAATTATCGACTTTTCTGATTGATGGTACTGTATTATGAGGTTAAGAACCTTGGTCGGTAGATATCACTGTATACAGTAATTGTTTTTACAGGATGATTAAACATTTACCGTTTACACAGTAACTGATTTAACATGCATAGAAAGAAGATGGCGCTGTTGAGAATATTACCGAATTGGAAATAGATGGCATGTCTTTCGTTTAAACGCAATAACCTTTACTTACTAACGACTTAAGGCGTAAATAAATCCTTAATGTAAAACCACGCCCTCTCTGGTGCCATCGTCTATCATATTGAAGGGATTATATCGGAAAAAGTTAACACTGTCTTAAAAACACATTTTTGAAATAGATAAAAAGTATCTCATTATCATTAAGAAATAAATCTAAGTTGTTTTTTATGTCAAATCCACCAAAACGTGACATAATCTATATTAAAATTAGATTGTTGAACTTGAAACGATTGTTTTATTTTATAAATAGACAGCACTGAAATACTGCTTGACGTCCTTGAAGGCTTCACATCGTCATTCGGACTCTTTTTAAGATAAGACAAGTTTTGTTATATGTAAACCTGTATAACGTACGGTGTTGAGATGAATATGTAATCACGTGACCTTCTTATACGACACTTATTTTGTTTTTAGCCAATTTAAAAATTCGAAAACTCCTGATATATTCCATTGAATTACGACGTCTCTACCGATTGCGATATTGCAACGAATACAAAGAAATGACAAAGCTAAGTGAATGGTAGAGCGAAAGTACGGAGTTTAATTTTCATATATACAACATATTTTTGCATTCCAATACTAAAGTTGTATAGTGAGTTTTATATTAACTTTCTATTTCAGATTGTTAACCAGAATAAAACAAAATCAGATAAATGTTTGTAGTTAAAGCAGAATATCTTGAAGGGAACCCAATATTGGCCTCTTGATAAACATCTGGTTAAAAGTCTTTCTTGATCAAACCTATGATTGAAATTAACTGTTTGGCAATTAGGTTCTAGAGAATGATATATTGGAAAGTGAAATCAACATGTCCGAGTCATTGAATCTGAAACTTTTATATATGATGAATACAGAAGATAACATTTTCTGGTGTCAGAAGTGAAATTAAACTTATACAATCGTCACGTTTAATCTACCGGATGTTGATACACACTAGGGATATATAATTTGACTGACAGGTCTTGAATAAGGCGCCTTCAAGATTACAATATAACATGACGACACATACTTGTGACACATAATTTAAGTGTCAGGTGTGTAATTTAGACATTTAGAAAATTATTACATTTAAACATTCTCATGCGGATACAAACTGGTCATAAACCGTTTGAATGTCGGGTGTGTTATAAAATATTTGCGGATTCGTCAACGCTAAACAACAATATGCTGGAACATAATGGTGATATATCATTTCAGAGTCTGATGTGTCATTAGAAGTTCATACAGTTGCCAAATCTAAACAGGACCATGCGGATATATACTGGTGATAAAGCATTTGAGTGTCAGGCGTGTAATAAGAAGTTTACACAATCGTCACATCTAAATACACACATGAGGATACATACTGGCGATAAGCCATTTGAGTGTCAATTGTGTAATAAGAAGTTTACACAGCCGTCTCATCTAAACAAGCACAGACGGATACATACTGGCGATAAGCCATTTGCATGTCAGGTTTGTAATAAGAAGTTTACACATTCGTCACATCTAACCATGCACATGCGGATACATACTGGAAATAAGCCATTTGTGTGTCAAGTGTGTAATAAGAAGTTTGCACGGTCGTATCATCTAAACAGGCACATGCAGATACATACTGGCGATAAGCCATTTGAGTGTCAGATTTGTTTGAAGACATTTGTAGTATCGTCAAATATAAACAGGCACATGATGCTTCATACTGGTGATAAACCATTTGAGTGTCAGGTTTGTAATAAGAAGTTTAACCAGTCGTCTTCTCTAAACAAGCACTTGCGCATACATACTGGTGATAAACCATTTGAGTGCCAGGTGTGTAATAAGACGTTTAACCAATCGTCTTCTCTAAACAAGCACTTGCGCATACATACTGGTGATAAACCATTTGAGTGCCAGGTGTGTAATAAGAAGTTTAACCAATCGTCTTCTCTAAACAAGCACTTGCGGCTACATATTGGTGAATAAGGCGTCTTCAAGGTTACAATATCACATGACGACACATACTTGTGATACACAATTTAAGTATCAGGTGTGTAATTTAGACATTTCGAAAATTATTACATTTAAACATTCACGTGCGGAAACATACAGGTTATGAACCGTTTGAATGTCGGGTGTGTTATAAAACATTTACGGATTCGACAACGCTATACAGCCACATGCAGAAACATAATGGTGATATATTATTTTAGAGTCTGATATGAAAGATGAAGTTGATAGTTGCCAAATCTAAACAGGCACATGCGGATATATACTGGTGATAAACCATTTGAGTGTCAGGTGTGCAATAAGAAGTTTACAAAGTCTTCACATCTAACTTTTCACATGCAGATTCATACTGGTTATCAGCCTTTTGAGTGTCAGATTTGATTAAAATAATTGCAGATTCGTCAAATCTAAACAGGCACATGATGCTTCATACTGGTGATAAATCATTTGAGTGTGAGGTGTGTAATAAGAAGTTTACCCGGTCGTCAACTCTAAAGAACCACATTCGGATGCATACTGGTGATAAATCATTTGTGTGTCAGGTGTGTAATAAGACATTTACAAATTCTTCAGATCTAAACAGTCACGTGTGGATACATACTGATGATAAACCATTTGAATGTCAAGTGTGTAATAAAAAGTTTACACATGTGTCATCTCTAAACAGACACATGCTGATACATACTGGAGATAAAGCGGTTGAATGTCGGGTATGTAATAAGACGTTTACCCAATTATCAACTCTAAAGAAACACATGCTGATTCATACTGGTGATTAACCGTTTGAATGTCAGATATGCAATAAGATGTTTACCTACTCGTCAAGTAGACATTTACACAATTTTTCTTTTTTAGCTACCGTAAGGTTGCCCGTTTATTACCCAGTAATGGGTCTGCAGGGGCCGGGGCCATCCCGCTGCAAACCGCACAATAATAGCATGTATACAAGTTTAGCAACATTTTGAAAAACATACTTGCATAGGTGCAAAAAAATCAACCATACATATCTCAAAACAGGATAGTTATACGTTGAATATTCACTTTATATACTGGAATATCGGTTCGGACAAAACGTACAAGCTGATCCTTACAGATATCCCAGCATATATCGAAATTGTTCATTATAATTAATGTTTCATATAAGTTATGTAAAAAAAGCGAACCGAAAGCATTGAGGTATTTATTATTTCGTTCTTTTCGATTTTGCATAATTGCAATACGTTAATGTTCACTATATATTGGAATATCGGTTCAGACAAAACGTACAAGCTGATCCTTACCGACATCTCAGCATATAGCGAGAATGTTTAGTTGAATTAATGATTTTACATATTTCATAATTATATATATATAAACTATAGAACAAAGGGGGTAATCTAATAATACTTATAAGCAAACAACTGTCGCCCTATATAGATAACGTTTGCACAGGCCTCTCGTGTGTAAAGCAACCTTCCCAAAACGAAACAGAAGAGTTAAGCTATATTTCAAGAGATGATGTTTTTAAGGAATGCAATATTCAACAAATCAAAAATTGTTTGTGTCAATTCTCAATAAATAATTTATAGCGGCATTGTTGTTGTTTTTTCTTGGTTTTAAAAATACAATCTGGTTTTTTATACAACGTGTTGTATTAAAAAATAATGTCTCTGAAATATGCATTTGTTTATCAAATTTACAGCTATTCCTGTACTTCCATATGTTCCATTTCAATTCAAATACAATAGTGTTTAGTAAATTACATTTATTTGGAACATAGTAATAACCAAGTACAATGTCGGCAATTTGCGAATTGCGCAAGCCTATATCTAGTAAGTCGATTACTTTATTCAGTATAATCTCAAAGTTCGCTAAAACGGGTTTTATAATTTCGCAGCTAAAGAAAAAGTGAACAATAGTTTCTCTTTCCCGTTTGCATATATTACAAAGACCGTTAGATACTCCCATTAAATTTAATCGGTGTTCAGTGAAAATTGAATTGTGAAGAAATTTCCATTGAAATTGTTTTGCTTTATTTGAGCAGTAAGCCTTTTTGATATTTATTCAAACGGTGTACCAATCAATATTATTTAAGTTTAACTTTTCTTCCCAGTTTCGTTGTGCTTTTGGTTGAGTCGTACTTTTGGAATTGATGTACGTTTGTATGAGTTTCGTTTTTAATTTGCATGGCGAGATTATTTTTTTTTTAGAACTTAGAAGTTTTGTTCCCTCTATATCTAATGTATACAAGCATTTGATGGAGGTCTCAATATTTTGTTCTTTTAAAGTGTTGACGTTTTTCTGAGGAATTGCGCTTTTAATAATAAGCCATTCAGCTATCCGATTTTGTTTATATTTTAGTTTCCTTAATAGATCAGTTTCAGTGATAAAGGATTTCTTTTCAAAATCCCATATGTCAGAAATTATCATGATGTTACTTTTTGAGAAAGATTGAAAGAAAAGTGTTTTTTTTTTGCTGAAGCAAATTTCATGTTTCCGAACAACTGTAGATTTTTTACGTCATTCAAATTTTTTGGTGTGAATAATTGTCTAAAAGATGCCCAAGCTGATATGGCATTTTTATAAAATGTTGGTATTTTGCTTTGGTTTGACCAGTTAAGACCTTCGATAGAAGAGCAGTTACATATAAAATATTGTTGATTATAAGTAGAATCCGCTGTTTTTAAATAAAATTTGCCGATTGAATTCCAGTGGTCTAGTTTTGAATTTAAAATTTTATAGATTGTCTTAATTTGCATACATCGTATGACGCTATCAAGATCGATCATATCGAGGCCACCGTGTCGTGAACTTTGACTTATTGTTTGCATTGCTACAAGTAGTTTTCTATTGTTCCATAAAAAAGTGAGCATAATCTTTTGAAGATCATTTTTTATATTATCCGGTATTCCTCGCATTTCTAGCTCATAATTTGTTTTCGATAATACAAAAGTTTTTTAAAATAAGGATTTTCCCTGTAAATGTTAAATCTCTTGACTTCCATACTTGTAGACAGTTTTTTATTTTGTTTATTTTGTCTAGCCATATTGCGTTGTTATCAATTTGGCAACCATGACATACGCCCAGTGTTTTCACGTTGGTTTTTGTCCAACTTATATCGTTAAATGTCGGATTTTTCTTTTTTAATTTCCTTATAAAAAGGCCGGTTGTTTTTTCCTTATTCATTTTTGCACCGGACGCAGTTTCGTATAGTTTCAACTGTTTAAATAGGTGCGGTAAAGACCTTTCGTTTTTTAAAAAAAATTGTGTCTCATCAACATATTGATTTAGCTTGATAGTTAACTGTTTATTTCCGTGAATTGGTAGACTTAAACCTTCGATGTTGTTATCCTTTCATACCGCGCATGCCATGGCTTCGGCTTGAAGGATGTATAAAATAGGTGCGATCGGACAGCCTTGCTTTATTGAACGCGAGATATTGAAATATTCGGAAATAAAACCGTTAGTTTGTATGGCCGTTTTAGAAGATTTTAGTAGCATATGCACCCAGTTTATCGTTTTTACACCAAATCCAAATCTTTGTAAACACATTTTGACCCAAGACCACTCGACCCTGTCGAATGTTTTGGTCTGGTCAAGAAAGACTATTAACCCATCCAAATTTTCTGTATCTGCATACTTAATGATGTCTTGAATCAGCCTGTTTGATTCATTTATGAATCTACCGTTTACATATCCTTTTTGATTTGTGTTAATGAGCGTTGGTAGAATAGGGTTAAATCTGAGTGCAAAGCACTTTGCAATTATTTAATAATCTACATTTAGTAGTGTTAATGGTCGCAATTTTTTCAAGTTTTCACGTTCGCCATTTTTATAAATTAATTATAATAAACCTTTATATTGAGACGAAGAGAGGTTGTTTTCGTTTAGAATTTCATGAATAACAATAATGAATTCGTTTTTAATAAAATGCCAAAATGTTTGGTACCATTCTGCAATGATGCCATCTTCACCGGGGGATTTACATTTTTTAAATTTAAAAATTGCAGTTTCGATTTCCGTTTCGTTTAAGTGTAGCTCTAGATCCCGGGCAAGTGTCCGGATTCACTTTTTTATCTAAGTTAGATTAAAGTATACTAGCAGAATCAGAGTCTATTCCTTCGGATGTAAATAATTCTTTGTAAAATTGAACTTGTTCTTTTAAAATAGATGTTATATCATATTTCATGACCCCATCAGAGCCTTTTATTTTTGACCATAGTTTTTGTTTCCCACTTTGTTTTTCAAGACTAAAAAAATATTTAGAAGATTTTTCGTTTTTCTCTATGTAATTAGCTTTAGATCTTATTCTTGCCGCGTTTGTTTGCATTTCATAGTAATGGTTAATTCCATTAGAAAGTTTATTAAATATTGGCAGTTTATCATAGTCTGTTGTATTTTTGAGATCTTGTATTTGTTTTTCAATGTGTTTGATTCGCGCATATTTTTTTGACTGTTCTATACAGAAGTCCATTGAAAGTGTTTTTATTTTACGTTTAGTTAAGTCCCACCATTGTGTTTTCGAATTAAACTTATTTATTTCATTTTTCCTTGTACCCCAAAAGATTTTTATCACCTCCTTATATTCCGAATTTTCTAAAATACTTGCATTTAATTTCCATAGGCCCGGTCCGCGTTCAATATTATCTGTGTTTAATCGAAGTGAAAATGCGTCATGATCCGAGTATTGAAAGTGGCATATTTTGATTTGGTCTATATCATTATCAATAGATTTATTACAAAGAAAATAATCGATTCTCGACTTTGCGGACGCACGTGAGAATGTGAACTCTGTTTTGGATAGGGTTTCGTCTGCGCCAGACGTCCTCGAGATCAAGATCAGAGATCAAGTTTTTAAGTTCCGTTAACCCACATTGGTCACTGGCAACGCCTGAACTACATTTACGGTCTGTTTCTTTATTGACTACACAATTATAATCGCCTGCAATTACGTGATTAGAATTACATTCAAATAACGTTTTATTTATTTTATTGAAAAACAGTTTTCGTGTTTTGCCATCATTTGGTGAATAAATGTTAGAAATTATATAGTTTGATCTGTTTTCCATGTTCAAAGATAATGAGATAAGCCTTCCGTTGTTGTCCTCAACAAGCTGCTTACAGTCGAGTTGTAAATGTTTTTTTATTAAGATGCCCACGCCCCTGGATGTGCTATTGCCGTTATTCCAATAATTGGTCCCACCCCATTGTTTTCCCCATAAATTAGACTCAAATTCGTCTTTACAATGGGTTTCTTGAAGTAATATAATATCGAATTTCTTTTTATCTAACCGGAGGAAAATATGGCGACGTTTTTTATTTTCCCTTAAACCATTAACATTAATTGAGCATATTGATAGTGTCATATTGTATTCATAGGTATATATATATATATATATATATTTTAATTTAGGACTTAATTCGTAAATATTTGTTTGAAATATTAAACACTGAAATAAAATACTCAGCTTATGCCCCCTTTTGACATTTATTTGGCGTACTGATAATGTCATGTTTGAAAAAAAAAGAAGATATTTTGTTTAATCCAGTGTATATTAACACTTATTAGACACATTGGTAATGTCATATTTGGGAGGTAAATATTTGTTTTTACTAAGCATATGGTAACCGTTATTGGATATACTGATAATATCATATTGATTAATAAGTATTTTTTCTAATTAAGCATATATAAGCCATTTTCAGATTTTGCCCCAGATTTTTAATTTTTACTTTGCTTGGCCTGTCTATTGACCGAAGGAGGTGTAGACGAGTTATTGCTCCTTGTTCGCTTCTTCATTGGGGTTATCATGTCAAGTTCATCAGAAATACCATCCAATAAAAAGGCGGATAAGTTGCAATACAGACTTCGAGCACCATCTTCAGACACGTGAATTCCTTTCGGATCTGATTGGCTAAATAGACTTTTTACAGCTTGACCACTCCTTTTAAAAATATCATCATTGTCTATATAGTGCAAGTATTTTGCGTTTTTACAGTTTTCTAGCATACAGTTGTTTACATACTTTGCGTCATCATTAAATTTGCGCACAAACGAACTTTTTCCTATTCTTGGCATGATGCTTGAAAAAAGCTACGGGAGATTTTGGCCAAGATTTGGCGAGCTTATTGATAGCTTATTGGCAGTTCCTAGCAACTTCCTGTTTTTCATATTTAGAAATGTCGTTTGTGCCCAAATGCATGACGATAGCAGATATGTTTTTGTTTACAGATAAATCCACTTTATCTAACATTGAGTCAATGTTTTTGACAGTTTGTCCAGATATGGACACATTTTGTATCTCGTTGTCAATTACATGTAATCTAGCACAGTTTGAATCACCTAATATCAAGTAAGTATTTCTATCCATTTGGTAAGTTTTTTGTTCAGAACTTTGTATGGTAACCTCCTTAAGTTCCGTTTGTTCGAGTGTCGATATGGCTATTGTTGTCAAGTGATCGTCTGTGCACGTTGTTGACTTGGTTGCTGCTATGGTGATTTTGAACGTTAGGTTCATGCATCTCGCGAAGTTCGGTCGACTGAATGGGCAATTGATCGTCGCGTGAGCAGTTTTCACTATCGGTTATTGTCGTGACAGTTTCAAATTCATCAGCTAATTGGCCCTCCATTATATCGGCTGTGTAGTCACCATACACCTTTTTAACGGGACATTCGTTTTGTTTGTGACCTACATTTTTACAGAAAAAGCAAAGCACATTTTTTGGGCAATCCCTTTTCTCATGCTCTGTACTTTTACAGGTCCAGCATAGTTTTTGGTTTGCAGGTTTTTGGTTGTTCGGACATTTGAAGTAGGGATGGGTCGTAATGCCGCAGTGCGGTTATTGTCCGCAAAAACTCTCAGAGTAAATCTCCCTATCTCAACAGTTAGATGCAATACTGGAACACACTTCAGGATTTTTACGTAACGGGTTCCGTTTTCGATATCCGTTCCTTTGATTTTTGCTCTTGATATGCTTCCAGCAATGATGTCCCCATATTGTGACATTTGGTTCAAAATAGTAGTGTTGGGCATCTCGAACGGGGCATCTTTTATTGTGATGTTTGTAATAATGTTTTCCACGTCCGTGATGTTGACAATTCTGTTTTGAATACGGATGTCCGCTATGATTAATTTGGTTTTTGACTGGTCATTGTTGACAGATATTATACACTCTTTTTCGGTGATCTGGATCGCTTTAATGTCAGTCGTAGTAATTATCCCATCCAAGGCTGTAATTACCTCATCATGTGATAAGCTTTTAAGAAATTTAGTACTAAAGTGTACTGACAGCGGTTTGGTTAAAATGGACGCCATTACGGCCGTTCCACACAAAGGAAATTTGGCGGGCTTCTTGTAACCGTTAATAAAACTGACCTTTTGTGGTTAAAGATCCAATTTTCTCCCAATCCTACAAGGTTACCACACTCATATTCCTTATAGAACACAGTTTAATCCAATCAAGACAAGCAAACAGTTAATATTAGAAAAATACAGATTTCTTGACTTCACAAGGAAACAAACACAACCGGCGCCATTTAACAAGGGCAGATAACCCAATCATTATATTTAAAGAAACATATGCGGCGACAAGCTAATGATAAACCATTTCAATGTCAGATTTGTAATAAGAAGTTTACATATTATTCGAATCTTAACAGACATATGCGGATACATACTGGTGATAAGCCATTTGAATGTCTGATTTGTAATGAGACGTTTGCACAATCATCACTTCTAAGCAAGCACACATATATTCATACTGGATATAAACCATATGAATGCAAGGTGTGTCGTACAAAATTTAGATCGTTGTCAAATCTAAACTGTCACATGTGGAAACATACTGAATATAAACCATTTGAGTGTAAAGTGTGTAATAAGAAATTTACCGCGTTGTCGAGTCAAGTCTGATAATAAACCATTTGAGTCAGATTTGTAATAAGAAGTTTACCCAATTGTCAAATCTAAACACACACATGCGAATATATATTGGCAATTAATTACGTGTCAGGTGTGTAATAAAATATTTCCATGGTCTTCACTCTAACCGTTCACATGCAGATACATACTGGTGATACACAATTTGATTTTCTGGTATATAAAAAGAAATATACTCAATTGCTCTCTCTAAACAAACACATGCGGATACATACTTGTGATAAACCATTTAAATGTCAGATATGTAATAAGAAGTATATCCAGTTATAAAATCTAGATACACTTTTTGGTGATAAACCATTTGGGTGTCTGGTGTATAGTAAGGAGTTTACACAATCGTGAACTCTAAACAGACACATACATACTGGTGATAAGCCATTTGAAAGTCAGATTTGTAACAAGAAGTTTACATTATTGATAAATCTTATCAAACACACACATGCGAATACATGCGAATCATTTAAGTGTTAGGTTTGTAATAAGACATCTACAGGTTTTGTGTATTTAAGTACTTGCTGCCCTTGTCAATATATTAGGGGAATAAATGTTTTATAAAAAATTTAAGAAATAGGTGATTCTTTTGTGTTTTCTGATTCTCAAATATAGTTAAATTTTACTAGAAAAATATAAAATGAACCAAGGTATATTTGATCTTTTTTTTAATGTCTTCTCCTGGTTTTCAATAAACACCATCAATTAACACACAAACAATTGTGTTTATAAACCAATCCAATTATAGATACCTCTAATAAATATAAACACACAAAAACAACCCAAATATAATAAAATTCATGTAATTATTGCCACTATATCTTTTCTGTAAAAAGGGATGCACCAAAAATACATATTTAATATTTAGTAAGGTTATACACTAAATCAACCACTATAGACTTAAGAGAGAAAAATCTCCTGAAGTCATCAGACAACATATTTTTCTTATACTATCATTTGCTGTGCCGGGTAGGTATATTGTAATTGACAGACAAATAGTATTTTGTTTTAGGCTCCAGTTACAATTTAATATTAAAATTACTACAAAGTCCATGCCGTGTATGTTTTCTTACTACAAGCGCTGCCTACTGTGTATAACACCACTACAAATTCCATACCATGTATATTTTCTTACCACTAGCGATGCCTACTGTGTATAACACTACTACAAATTCCAAGCCATGTATGTTTTTACCACAGGCGTTGCTTACTATGCATAACAACACTATAAATTCTATGTTATGTATGTTTCTTACCACAAGCGCTGCTTACTATGTATAGCACCACTACACATTTCGTGACATGTATATTTTGTACCACTAGCGCTGCTTACTATGTATATCACCACTACACATTTTGTGGCATGTGTATTTTGTACCACTAGCGCTGCTTACTATGTATATCACCACTACACATTTCGTGGCATGTGTATTTTGTACCACAAGCACTGCTTAATGTGTATATCACCACTACACACTTCGTGACATGTATATTTTGTACCACAAGTGCTGCTTAATGTGTATATTACCATTACTAATTCCATGACATATACGTTTTCAGAAAAGTATCACACGTCTCTTACTCCATACCGATGTATTCATTAATGAAGGCAGAAAACATGTTAATGGATTACAGTCTTACATTATTCCAATTAATAATCAACTCTTGAACATGTGATAAAACAATACGCATAAATAAAAATGTTTTAAAATCAAACTCTTTTATTATAATTTTTGTGTATGCTTTAGACAGTAGTTCTTAATCTTAGATATTTTATAAACGACCCATCACAAATGAACAGTAAATAACAACCTTAAGAACGAATGACAATAGATTCGAACTGACCTTACAATGGATGATAATAGGGTCTAACTGACCTTACAATGGATGATAATAGGGTCTAACTGACCTTACAATGGATGATAAGAGGGTCTAACTGACCTTACAATTGATGATAATAGGGTCTAACTGACCTTACTATGGATGATAATAGGGTTCAACTGACCTTACAATGAATGACAATAGGGTCGAACTGACCTTACAATGAATAATAATAGGGTCGAACTGACCTTACAATGAATGATGATAGGGCCGAACTGACTTTACAACAAATGGTTATAGGGTCGAACTGACCTTATAATGAATGATAAAAGGGTGTAACTGACCTTACAAATGATAATAGGGTAGAACTGACCTTACAATGAACTGAAAGTAGGGTCGAACTAACCTTACGATGAATGATAATAGGGATTTTTTTGTTTATTATCAGAATACAGAATACAGATATTTTGTTTGACTTTAGCATACTATTACAGCTAATCATCAACATATCAAAACAAATAAACAAATCATGCGCTGAAAAACATATATATGAAATTCAAAGAGTGAACTGTAGCGTAAAAACACATATATTTATATACTTTACATAAATTATATGGCTAGACTGAGATGGCCGAACTGACCTTAACAACTAATGATAATAGGGTCGACCTGACCTTACAAATAATAGGTTCGAAATAAGGGGACAAACAGTTACTTCTCGTATTTGTATAAACTTCCATTTACTTGGATTATTAGTTTAAACGTATTTATTTTACTTCGATTGTAAAAAAGTTATAACAACTTAGACATATCATGCTCGAAGTCTTACTGGATAGAGCCACTACTAAGAATCTGCGGAAAAGTGTATTGCACAAGAACACCACACAAATCCGTTGCGAAGGTTCGAACCCACAACTTTACGATCATAAGGATTAATAAAGAGTTCCACAGCGGATTAACAAAGTATTTGCAGAATGTCTTTTCATATTTTGACAAAATAGTATTTTTTTTTAATCCACCTTCAGATGATCCGTTTATTCTCCCCAGTCACGTGGTGGGACAGGGGTCGGGGACGACCATCCCCTTCACACCTTACATCATATACAATAATATACTTATATATATATTCTTAATGTTAGTAGTGATATTTGCGATGGGTGAATTCTTTTGAAGAAAAATAATTAAAAGGTGATTTTACAAAAAAAAATGAAAACAATATTCTAAAGCTATCTGTATGGTTCCTTGTCTATAACGATATATATTTACTTGCATATTATAAAATTTAATGTAAAATAGTATCAATGTTTGTTCTTAATATCAAGTCCCGGTTCAGCAGAGATAGATATGATTTAATTTAGTGGTAGGAGCTAATTAAGCATTATATTCACAAATTCCCAATCTTGATTGAATTTATTTACAGAATTATTTTTAATTGCGATATGTCTATAAGTATAGTGTGATAATTTTAGTTTATTTTTCAATGCATATTGATAATGGAAATTTTTGCTGCTAGGAGCAGAATATATAATATTTGATTTCTAGTAAAATTTGCAACTGAATCTGAGTTAGTTGCTTTCGAATGTTGAAAATAAAAAAAGTTCTTCAGTAAATTTCAATCTATTTTTTTTATACTAGCATATTTAGAAGTTGCTGGAGTAAACAATTTTGTTGTAGGACAGGTTCATAGCATGTGGATAACAGTTTCTTCTTCACTACAGTAATCACAAAGTGGGCTATCTTTTTTGTTAATGTTATATAAGTACCGGTTGTTGGAAGTAGTCGGTGATTTATTCTTATCTGAAACCACTGCAGAGTTGTGTTCATTGTACTTTTGAAAGGAGAAACATAAATATCTGGCCAAGTTTCTTCTTCAATGTCATAAGCAAGATCCCGTTTTATTTTTGAAGTTGGTTTATGATTGTTTTATGTTAATATATTATAACATATTTTGCAACCTTTCTTACCTTGTAAGAATAGTAGGATATTTGAGGGTATTATTGGGAGTTGCATTTTATTCGAAATTGTTGTTTGCAATACATTCATTTGAAAATGATTAATAGCTGATGTTAAGCTGGTGTATGGTAAAAATTGTGGTTTTATGCCATAGACATTTTCAAATTCATCAATGGAGTATAGTTCACCCTTGTCATTATATAAATCGTTCAAAAGATGGATGTTCCTACCAAACCATATTTTGTAATACACTGGACTTCTGCCAATTAAAATATTGCTATTGTAAAAGATAGGATTTAGTAAGAAACCCTCTTTTGAATTGATTAAATTATTGTCAATGATTTTGGCATATCCAGTTAAAACATCAATCCAAAATTTATTATTTGTTTTTTGCATGGTTATATCACAGAAACATTTGCCTAAAACTGCTAGTTTCTTAATATCAATAATATTTTCAATTGTATGTTTACACTTGCTGTCACTCCCTAATAATTGTTAATCCATGTGGATTTTAAGCTATATATGAATACTTTTAAATTAACCATGTTTAGACCTCCTTTTTTACTATAACTGTATTTTTTATTTTTGCTTGACCTTCCCAAAGTACTCATAAAATATGCTATTTATTTGTTTAATAATGGTTTCAGTTGGATTTGGAAGAGAAATAAAGAGATGATTTAACATTGGTAGAAGCATTGATTTCATAACTGTGATTTTCCCTAATGAAGTCAGATATCATCTCTTCCAAAGTTTTATCAAATGAATTATTTTTGTTATTTTCTCATTGTAATTTAAATCTAAAAGTTTATCCAAATCAACATTAAATTTTATTCCTAAAAGTTTAAATTGTGTTTCAACCCAAGTTAATTTCCATTTTGTTTTAATTGTGTCTTGACTATATTTTCCCTACCTATTCATACTACTTGAGTTTTATCAAAAGTTAAAGGTTTAAACCTGAATAATTTGCATATCTGGATAATTCTTATAAACATTCATTAAGTGAAGATTCTGAACCATCTAAAACCATGGATGTATCATCAGCATATTGGGATAGTTTAACTTCTGTACCATTTACATTTATCCTTTTAATATTTTTGTTATTTCGTATTTTTATAGCTTGAATTTCAGCACATTAAATGATGTATGGCGATATTTGGTCCCCTTGACGACAGCCTCGTCCAATGTTAAAAAACTCTGATAGATGACCACCTTTATTAACAGCTAAAATTGCATTTTTATAGAAAAGTTTTATCCAAGAGATGATAGATTTCCCAAACCCTATAATATTCAACACTTTATAGATGAAAGCCCATGAAAGAGAATCAAATGCGTTTTCAAAATCAAACAATAGAATGAGTTCATTTAATTTTTGTTCTTCTACATAATGCATAATGTCATACATAAATCATGTATTTTCACCTAAATATTTACCTGCAATAAAACCAGTTTGATCTGTATGTATTAATTTATTTATAACAACATTTAATCTATTTGCTATTGTGCCAGACGCAATTTTGTATACACAATTAAGAAGTGAGATTGGTCTATAATTTTTCATAAAACGTCTACAGTTAATGGTCTTTTGGTATTACTGTAATGATTCCCTTCCTTTGCGTTATTGATAGTTCCCCTTTCTTAAATCTATAATTAAAAATCGAACTATAAAATGGCCTAACTTTTTCCAGAATACTTTATAAAACTCTCCTCCAAATCCATCACTTCCTGGGCTACGATTGTCATTACTCTTAGCGTTACTGCAGACTCTCCAATTGATAAAATACCTTCTATAGAGTTTGATTCAACCGTTGTAAGGTTTGGTTTATTTTATCTTACTAATTCTTTTTCTTAATTTATATCTTCTAGTTGATCGTCTTTATTTGAATATTTTTTATAAAAATTATTTGCTTCTGCTAAAATTTGGAATTGATCTGTAATTATGTCGCCATTGTGTTTTTTCTAGTTTAGGGATTAGTTTAGATGAAAAATTATGTTTCTCTAAATTACAAACAAACTTTGAAGGTTTTCCCGATCTTCGATGATTTCAGCTCGCGATCTTACCAAATGACACTGCATTTTGTTTTTTCTTAACGTTGAATAACTGGTCATTTACTACAAATTGTATTTCATTATTTGGTATATCATTAATGTTTTATGTGTTATATACTGGCAATGCATATCGTTGTTTAATTTTATCTATTTTTCTATTGATGGTATTTAAATATTCAATATCACTATAATGGTTTACCAGGTACATAATCAGTAAAATCTATATCTAATATTATCATTGAATGGTCAGATCTATAGCTAGATTCAATAGTGCAATTACTTGTAGATGGGAGAAGTGTTTCAGATACTAGAAAAAAAAAACAAGTCGTGCTTGTTGTAAAGGTCTTTTTAGCCTCCATATATATCTTTTCAGTTCTGGATGTAGTTCTCGAAAAGGATCTATCAGATTATTTTGAACCATTATTTCTAATACTCTTTCTCGAGCGTTCTTATTGTTTATAGCTGAAGTAATCAAGCGTTCGATCTAAAACTAAATTAAAATCTCCGCACATGACAATAGAATTAGTATTATATTGTTCAGTTTTAAGTACAAAATTATTAAAAAAAGACGGCGAATCATTATTGGGACCATAAATTGTTACAAGTGTTAACCTGTTATTATCTACAGTTAAATCTGCAATGATAAAATTACCCTCACTATCCGAAATGTGACTATGTATTTTATAGGCTACGTTGCTAAATAATAAAGCAACCCCTCGGGATTTGGAAATACCAGAACTAAACAAGAAGTCATTTCCCCATTGAGTACGAATAAACTGTTCAGTAGTTTGTGTAAAGTGAATGTCCTGAAGGCAATGTACATGACATTTTTTAGCTTTTAGATAGTTAAATAAATCAATTCTTTTCTCTGCTGAACCAAGACCTTGACAGTTTACTGACAATATCTTTATATATGTCATTTATTCTTTGATTATTAAAATTAACCTCACAGATAAAGCTTCTAGAATCAATGAAAAATATTAAATACAATCAAAAAATATTCTTGTGCATTATGTGATAGATTTTTTTTATCCTTTTTGGCATAATAAAACATGATTTTATTTTCAAAGGTTTGCGTAAAACTTTAGGATTATTTTATTACCGTTGTAAGCAGAAACATTTCTACTCATATACTCTAAATTATTTTTAGATAAGAAATGAATAATGTTGTTTTAACTTACCAAATCTTTCTGTCTTAAAAAAAAAAAAAATTGAGCCAACAGCAACAACAAAACAAAAAAAACTTACGTTAACTGTATTTAAAGATGATTAAATGTATCCATTATTCATAATATAAATCGATCAGGGAAAAAACGAAAAACAGTAGTCCATATGAGATAAAATTAATCCAACTATGCCCTTTCACTGTTCACTAAAAATATATCTTATGTCATTAATATATCCATGTTGAATTGTCTCTCACTGTTCACTGGAATATTATAATCTTAAGGCTAGGTGTATAAATAAAATGCACTTAGTTTAAGTCCTTGTTAATAGACAAGCCAATCACATTAAAAAAAATTACCTTTACTTAATCCATTTTGTCCTTTAGAAAAAATATTTTGAAATTGAAAACTTTAAATGTCTGTGCATTCTGTATATCCATATTTGATGTTAGTAAGCACTTTGTTTATTCTTATTTACACATACGCCATTCAAATAAAATTTTATAGAGGGATTCATATATTAAACACTTGCGAAATGTCATCATGAATGTCACATATGTGTCTGATGCCCATTTTCGTCTTCCCGAACACTCCACCATTGAAATACCATGCAGACTATTGTGCTGTCAGCAAGGAGGCGTGAAATCAGCTGCGCATTCGATTTTGTCACGTCATCTACCAGTCGTGTCCCTGATTGTTTGAAGTCTCGTCTAAGCCTCATGATCTTACACTTCTCATTATTGTCGATAAGTTTCAGCAGAATAGGTTTAGGATGTCCTACTTTTCATGGAATTCTATGTATTGCCATGATCTTTGAAGGGTTAATAGTAACACCTTTGGATGCAACAATTTCACAGATTTTTGTAGTGAGTTTTTCTTCTGTTTCTGATGGTATTTCTGCCACATATATGAACTTAATATTGATTTTCTTGAATATTGCTCGTTGTAGCTAGCTTTTACTTCTGCATCCATTGAGTGATGATTCTGAGTTTTCAACCCTTTTTAATATCAACAATATTTAATTTTTGAGCATGTTAAGTAATTTTTTTGCAGCTCATTCTCTTTTTCCAGACTTTCCAACTTTTTATTTAAGTTTTTTGTTTTCTCCTCTGCTTTGGTTGATATGGTAAATTCCATATTTTTACTAAAATCAACCAGTATTTCCTTCACAGCATTCTTTAATAAACTTTCAATATCTTCCTATTTTATAAGAGTTTCTAATGTATCCGTGACAATGGTCATAATTGTCTGATAAGATAAGTCCTCAATTGCATGATGCATAACAGCTATTTCCTCAGTGCTTGTGTTTTGTGGTGACAAATCTGTGTGTGGCCTCTTCTGTCTGAGTGGTTTAGTGTTAGATTTTACACTGCCATAGACACTAGTATCACATTTAGCCGATCCTGTCTTTGTTAACTCTGCAACTTTACTCATGGTTAATCTGTTTTATTCCCAACTTCCAGCAATTATCAGTCAATTATTAAACAGTTATAAATCCTTTGTTGTTATTTTACACAGATGTGTACTGGTTATGTCCAAGCTATGTCACTTATGTGTATTCTGATTCCTTTGTTTGGTAGTCCAAATCAGAGTTCTTTAAATAACTACAATTTTTGTTTAAACTTTGCTAAATTCTTCATACAATATTTGGAACATAAATTCATGTCACAGTAAGAGGTATTTTCATGTTGTTTTTATGACTATTTTGATAAATAATGCCAAATATAGAGAGGGCAGTGAATCAGCAGAAGAGAAGAGAAGAGAAGAGAAGAGAAGAGAAGAGAAGAGAAGAGAAGAGAAGAGAAGAGAAGAGAAGAGAAGAGAACAGAACAGAACAGAACAGAACAGAACAGAACAGAACAGAACGGAACATAATATACTTTAATTCAGACTTTAATTATACAGTTTCTCGTGTATATAACACAATTACAAATGTTTACAGCAAACTACAAATACAACATGCATTTTTATTCAATGAGAGGGTGGATCATTATCAATTTTGGATTGTGTTATTTCTAATCAGAAAAGCAATGAATAAATAATACGATAAATCATTTGTAACATTCCTATTTGCTGACTGAAGCAATTGGATGAATTTAAAAACTGATGGACTTCGTCAAAAATAGCTTCGTATATACTTTCTCCGAATATCTTTGAACTGACCACATATCAATACGAAAAGGAATTCGTCTTCAATAACACCACAGAATTGACACAGTATTTTATTTATTTCTATCTTCTTTAATCCATATCGCCCAGTTTCAATACGATGTCTATGTGCTGATAAACGTAATTGCGTTATAACACTTCTGTACTTCCTATACTTTGTAATATCCAGACATGGCTCATATTTAAACTTCATTTTCCCGTTTTTATATAAAGTTCAAACACTACAGCGTAGTTGTGTTGTGGACGCCATCTTACGTTTAAAGAGGCCTCTTCTTGAAGTCGGATATGTTTATATAAAAAATGTGAAATAATGATTATCAATACCAGTGTGACCTAATCACATATATATGTCTATGTTGATACATTATCGTGTTCAGAAACATGTACCATGTTGAGTAATATGTCATCAGCGATCATAATTAAAATATATTGACTTTTTGTATTCCTTAAAACTACTGACTCTATGGTATATTATACCAAACGTCTGACTATATGATTATATAACTTTTAAAACAAGGGCATCGCTACCGTCTCCATATGATACAGGACTTTAATCGTTCTAATAACGTCTGACTATATGATTATATAACTTCTGAAACATTATTACCGTTCATATGACACAGGACACTCATCGTTACAAATGAGATATACCATGTGGCATGTTTACGTATATGTAACGTATATGAAGTCAAACTATCACTTCTGAAACAATGCTACCGTCTCCATATGATACAGGACATTCATCGTTACGAATGAGATATACTATGTGGCATGTTGACGCATATGTGACGTACATGAAGTCAAATTATCACTTCTGAAACATTGCTACCGTCTCCATATGATACAGGACATTCATCGCTACAAATGAGAGATATTATGTGGCATGTTGACGTATATGTGACGTATATGAAGTCATATTATCACTTCTGAAACATTGCTACCGTCTCCATATAATACAGGACATTCATCGTTACAAATGAGAGATACTATGTGGCATGTTGACGTATATGAAGTCAAACTATCACTTATGAAACATTTTGAATTATCCGTGTGAAATAAGTTCGTATTCTTACTATATATATAACGTTTAGTTTTGGATCTGAAACTAACTGGTTGTCCGTATCGAGATTTGTGTCCGCAAAATGTTTACTTGATACGGACCTATTGGCAAATTACACATACTTACAGTAAATGGGAACCGTCCGAAGTTAGAATCCCCGCTGGGGAAGTAACCATTGACTTGCAAAGATATAGCGTGTGTCGTAGCCCGGGAACGAGCATTAACTATGGCAATATGAGTTGTATGTATAATATATCAAACAACTAAATCAGGAAATTATATTTGTGTTTTGATAATGAATTATAGCTAAAAATAAATCTTGAACTATTTTTGTATTTTATTAAACTCCATTAGCGCTTCAGAGTGGTAACATGACTAGCATAAGAAACTGGTTAAATACCATATCAAACGTATATAAGCCATTAACCAGACATATCAACAATAATTAATTCACTGTGTTCACATGTATATACGTGTATAAACGACGTTTTAAATGATGTATGTCGAATGGAATATAATACATGTGTATTGATTTTTAATTTTTTAAATTATCAATTTAAATCAATTCATGATGAAGGTTTAGGTAATAAGATACTGTAACAAGTCATATATATACATGTATATATATTGAAGTTATTGTATTTTAGTAACCATTTAAGCGCCCTTAAGGACGAACGACATTAGAACCGAAACGACAAAAAAAAAAGAATTAAAAAATATTTAATAAAAGGTTACCTCCCTTATATAAAATATCACCATTTACTTCAGGAAATGTTGTTTAACAGCATTGTCAACGAATTCATTTAACTATTGACTATTCTGATTCATGGTTCTGTTTTATGAGGTTAAGAACCGTTAACGGCAGTTATCACTGTATGCAGTAATTTTTTTTACAATGAGACGTACTTCAGTGTAATATATAAGTGTAATTTATATCAACTTCCTACCGTTATTGTTCTGATTTATTCTATTCTGACCGTGAACGTGTTTTCTTTCTATATTTATTTGTATATTGGAAAGTGAAATCAACATGTCCGAGTCATTCAATCTGAAACTTCCAAATATGATGATACCGAATGATGACATTTTCTGGTGTCAGAAGTGTAATTAGACTTATGCAATCGTCACGGTTAATCTACCGGATGTTGATACATGTTAAGGATATACAATTTAAGGCGTCTTCAAGATTACAATATGACATGACGACACATACTTGTGATACACATTTAAGTGTCAGGGGTGTAATTTAGACATTTCGAAAATTATTACATTTAAATATTTACATGCAGATACATACAGGTTATAAACCGTTTGAATGTCGATTGTGTTATAAAACATTTGTAGAATGTTGATATATGGTGATATATCATTTTAGAGTCTGATGTGTAATAAGAAGTTGATACAGTTGCAAAAGCTAAACATGCACATGCGGTTATATAATGGTGATAAACCATTTGAGTGTTAGATGTGCAATAAGAAGTTTACAAAGTGTACACCTCTAACTGTTCACATGCGGATTCATACTGTTGTGATCAGCCCTTTGAGTGTCATATGTGTTTCAAGACATTTGTAGATTCGTCAAAGCTAAACAGGCACATGATGCTTCATACAGGTGATAAGCCATTTGAGTGTGAGGTGTGTAATAAGAAGTTTACCCGGTCGTCAACTCTAAAGAACCACATGCGGATGCATACTGGTGATAAATTATTTAAGTGTCAGGTGTGCAATAAGACATTTACAAATTCTTCATATCTAAACAGTCATGTGTGGATACATACTGATGATAAACCATTTGAATGTCAAGTGTGTACTAAGAAGTTTATACATGTGTCATCTCTAAAAAGACACATGCTGATACATACTGGAGATAAAACAATTGAATGTCGGATATGTAATAAGACGTTTACCCAATTGTCAACTCTAAAGAAACATATGCTGATTCATACTGGTGATAAACCGTTTGAATGTCAGATTTGTAATAAGATGTTTACGTACTCGTCAAATGTAATCACACACATGCGGATACATACTGGTGATAAACCATTTGAATGTCAGATTTGTAATAAAACGTTTACTCAATTGTCAACTCTAAACACACACATGCTGATACATACTAGTGATAAACAATTTAACTGTCAGGAGTGTAGTAAGACATTTACACAGTTATTATATTTAAAGAAACATATGCAGCAACATGCTACTGATAAACCATTTAAATGTCAGATTTGTAACAAAAAGTTTACATATCATTCAAATCTAAATAGACACACGCAGATACATACTGGTGATAAGCCATTTGAATGTCTGATTTGTAATAAGCTGTTTGCACAATCATCACATCTAAACAAGCACACATTGATTCATACTGGATATAAACCATATGAGTGCAATGTGTGTCATAAAAAAGTTAGATCGTCGTCAAATCTAAACTTGTCACATGCGGAAACATACTGGATATAAACCATTTGAGTGTAAAGTGTGTAATAAGAAATTTTCCGCGTTGTCGAGTCTAAACAATCACAGGCGTAATCACACTGATGATAAACCATTTCAGTCAAATTTGTCATAAGAAGTTTACCCAGTTGTCAAATCTAAACACACAAATGCGGATATGTCTTGACAATAATTATGTGTCAAGAATGTAATAAGACATTTTCACGGTCTTCACTCTAACCATTTACATGCGCATACATACTGGTGATAAACAATTTGATTGTTTAATGTGTAATAAGAAATGTACTCAATTGGTCTTTCTAACAAGCGCATGCGGATACATACTTGTGATAAACCATTTAAATGTCAGATATGTTATAACAAGTATACCCAAGTGTCAAGTCGAAACAAGCACATGCGGATACATACTGGTGATAAATCATTTGAATGTCAGATTTGTAATAAGAAGTATATCCAGTTATAAAATCTAGATACACTTTCTGGTGATAAACCATTTAGGTGTCTGGTGTATAGTAAGGAGTTTACACAATCGTGAACTCTAAACAGACACATACATACTGGTGATAAGCCATTAGAAAGGCAGATTTAGAAGTTTACACTATTGATAAATCTTATCACACACACATGCGGATACATGCAAATCATTTAAGTGACAGGTATGTAATAAGACATCTACAGTTTTTGTGCCCTTGTCAATATATTAGGGGAATAAATGTAGGGTCCACAGAATATGTCATTCTCAGTTTGCGGACGATACATCTTTAATATTAGATGATTCTGAATAATCACTTAGAATTCTATACAAACATATTTGGCATTAATATCAACATAGATAAAATTAAAGTCGCATGGATTGGTGCAAAACGTAACTGCTAAACATTTCGCAGTCATATACAACTTTACTGTACTGTATTAGGCATAAACTTGTCAATGAACCTTGACTCGATGGTTAAGCTTAATTATTACAATAAGAGTCGAGAAATCAAGAACCTACTTATAACATGGTCAACACGAATTTAAACAATCTTTTGGAATATCTATTAAGAAAACTTTTTTTTTAATTTTTATGGAAACCAGATAAAATACAATAAACATTTATTTATAAAGATTACCCACTACGGGGAATTAGAATGTTAAATCTGGATTCATGTATTGCAACTTTAAAAGTCACATGAATAAGAAAAATATTACAAGATGATATTAGATATTTTTAAAGTTTCATATAAGCAATTTACACAATTAAGCACTTTTGGAGCTGTATTTATTCAAAGACATTTAGATAAAATCAAAAGTCCCTTCTTGAAAGATGTTATTAATGTAATCTTGGGCTCTTCCTGCACATGTCAGACGTTCATGTGGTGTGAATAAAGAAAACAAGATCGGGTGAGGGTTTTACCATTCTATTCAGTCACCAATAGCGTAATGTGGTATTACGTGGAATTACATGGAATTACGTGGAATTACGTGTCAATCTGAGAATATACAATATTACCACAGCCATAAATATTATGTAAAAGAACATATACAAACTTATTTCAAAGGTTATTGGTTAAGAAACAGGTCACTTAACATGTTATATATGATGTAACGGATTTAGTAGCATGTGTTATGTACAAACTATTAAGTGCATGTATTTTATTGAAGAAAAACAATATGGTAATCAATAATTTTCTGCATTCCTTGTGTAACATTTTAACTGGAATGTTATATTTAATCTTTTATAATAGAGATACTTCAATGAAATAATAGAATTGGCAACTGATGTAAATACATGTAATAACATGAATCATAAGTACCGTATTTAACTTACTTGTTTGTAATTAGATTTAAATCTGAGACATGTCAATCTGACAAAAGTACCCGATCTTCCTAGATATGATAGCGAAGCGTTCTTAAGAATAAGCGTTTAATGAGGTTGTAGAAAAGGATACTGGTTAAAGTTTAAACTGAAGTCATATAGATAATTTTACGTAAAATTATTGAAAACTATCTATCTGTTTGTAATATCCATGTTACCGTTGCAATATTTTCACCATTGTTGTTGTATCGGCCGTCGGCATTTGCTTCTTAATAATTTTGTCTATGTCTTACAGTCTATTATAATCATGAATACAATTTGATATGAGATATGTGATTTACTTGGTAACTACTTTTAACATACAATGTGATAAATGGTATCAGCATACCTCATATAATGAATGTGTTGGTTTTAAACGACTGCTTCTTTACTATTTTTTACTTATAATTAAATTACATTGTTACTATATTGTCCCTTTGAAATAACAAACCTGTTTAAGCCCATTAGTTCAGACATACATAAATACAAGTTTGTAGTTATTTACTGATAACAGTCGTATATACTAAGTAAAATATATGTGATAATAATATTCAGCTCGACGATTTTATTAATAGAGGCATTTTATCTCCGCTTCCCAACTGTATTTAAGTTTTTACAATTGTTCATCAATATGCATTGCTTGCAGTTAAATGGATAAAAAATCTTGATATGATTGTACATACAGTAGATTTTCGTTAGCTCGAACACAGATGACTAGAACATATAGCCCCAACGACTGATCCTGGTCCATACTGAATTCCAATTTTGATGTAAATACATTTACATGTATGGTATGATGTTGAACAATATTTGGCTCGAACACCCCTTCACAAGAGCCCTTTTGTTCAGTCCCGTCGGGTTCGAGCTATCAAAGTTCTACTGTACTTTTACGTTAACGCAGTATGTAACACATTGGGTTCCTGCTCCTTTTTAGCTCTAATAGCCCTTTTTGGACTTAATTTTGATGTTTTAGGTTAATGTTAAATATCAGGTTAATATATATATATGCAACCTGCTAATTCGATATGAATGAAACTTCACATGTGTGTTCAGCATCATCAATGGAACACATAGAGACGACAGGAACCATAGCTCTGGGTTGCATTTTCACAGAATTATTGTCCTTTCAGACTTTCAAAATTGGATAAGAGATTTTTTAACAAGTTAACGTTTTTGAGTTTGTACATATTTCATCAACCTATCATTAGACATCAATGGAACTTCTCATATTGGTTCAGCATCAATTAGGAAGCGGATAGAGACAAGAACCATAACTCTTAATTGCATTTTGGCAGAGTTATTGCCTTTTTACACATTAAATTGTGGTAACAGTTTTTTAGCAGGTTAAAGTTTGTAGTACAAGGCCTTGAGCTTCGATGTTTTACTAATTTTCAAACAAATACAAATAGTCCTTTCTCAAATTTGTTCAAAAAAATTGGCTGAACCTAAGTGGTCAACCTGTTAAATTGTGTTATATAGGGAGAATTTGAACCAAAGTTAAATTCCTGGAGCTTAGATATAATTATACACTTATATCTTATTTTTAATTAATTGCATTTTTGTTTTCATTTTCATGAAAGTTTTGTATGCTTCTTTTTCATTATTTGTTTTTCATTTTTACGCTGGTACAGATTATTTCAACTATTTTGATACATTTTCATGACCTGGTTCCGATATATTGCCCCATGATGTGAAGTTTTTATATATAGTGAATATATTGTATAGGTAAATAACTGAACAAATAAGAATGTTGAAGGATATTCAGCATTGATAAACTGTATGTGTTGATACAAAACTATAGATCTATTTACAAGAACTGGTTTATAACAATATGATAACATTTCGAAGGAAGTGCTTTTATCGCATAATATTGTGTAAAACATTGATACAATACTCTTGAAACAGAAGATCATCTCAACTATGGCTTACACTATATTTTAAATTACACATAAAAAAACACACTTGTTTAGATTTCAAAAATATAAATGATCTTAATATTGAACATCTCAGCATGATATCTAAAGATAAAGTACTTGGCATATTTATTGATAACAACCTAACTTGGGAAAAATCATGTAGATCATATATGTAAAAAAGAGTCACCAAACGTTTGGCTTCTGTCAAGAATTAAACAATATCTTAGCCTTGACTACAGAGTTCAGTTTTATAAAGCCAATTTTCAACCTTATGTAGATTACTGTATTGTTGTATGGGTGGCACCTGTCAAATGAACCTAGATAGAATATTTAGGCTCCAAAAACGTGCTTGCAAAATCATCTTGGATTACAATTATTAAAACACATTAGAAAGTTTGCAAGAGTTAAAAATACTAATAGTTTTTGACAGAATACATTCCGGACAACAAAATTTATCGAAATCAATGAAATGTTTTACTTCTGACAAACAAATAAAAATACACCTGTAACACGGTCAAATTCTTCAAACAACATCAAACTACCTAAACCGAACAAAGAAATATTTAAACACAGTATAACTTACTCCGGTCCAATAAAATGGAATAATCTAACAGAAAATATCAAAGAAAAACTTCTGTACTGGCATACCATAGAAATCTTATCATATGGATGAAAAATGTATAATTCAATTTGTTTTCTGTACAAGTGTGTTCATAATCATGTAAATAGTAACATACTGCCACTGTTTTATATAAATTTAACAAACCACTTTGAATGTTGACATGTATTGTTATCCTGAAGTGAATGTGTGTATGTGTGTGTGAATATCATTTGGAGAGAGAAATGTGTTAGCATTTTTATTTCACTGAATATTTCATGTATAAATTTATGTGGTTTTCATTTTTGTATATTTTGTAAATAATAGAGAGACGCATGGAAGATTAGTTTTAAACTAAATATGTCGCCCTCTATAAATAAAGTTGCTTACCTTGTCTTAATTCTTGCTGGAATTATTTAAGATAATGTTTAATAAGTATTTCTTGATATGCTTGACCAACTTATATTATTCTTATATATTATTCTAGTCATGCAATTGTAGTATTTAGGGTAATTATATGTACATGATGTGCCTTTAAGTATTCGCACACCTATCATTTTACTGCAATGGTTAATAAATTTATAAAGCAATTTTAAGGTTTGAAAGACATATGTAACTAAATCCTCAATTAAATGGTATTAAGGCAATGTGAGCTACCCGTTCACTTTGTTGCATTATATAATAATTATAGTTTAATTTTACCACCCCTGAGTTTTATATTGTCTTCCATTTGGTACTTTTTTCCTGAAAAAGCTGTTGTTTAAGAACAGTATCGAAATAGTCGAGCGTTCTGTCCATCCGTCAGCTCTTGTAATTTTTTCTAGAATTTTGTTTCTGTGTTAAAAGAAATACTCTGCCCTATTTTAGCTTCACCATAGCGGCCTACTTTACTAAATCTATATAAGGGAAATAAAAAACAAACAAACGATATTTCTTATAACTGAATAGACTTATGTGAATGTTTTTTGGTGTGATTTGTTGTTGCTGACATGACGATTAATATCTATGTGAATTCATGGTCACCACTCCTATGAGGTCTTAGGGTGGGTCATAGATTCATATACGGTAGCTTTATGTCATTAACGATTATCAGGTGACCGTTGAGGCCAATAGGTCACTTGTTTAAAATTTGTTTTGTATTAAATCAAATAATTTAACCAATTTTAACTTTTCACACACTCTCTCCTACCACAATATTACCCAAAAGATTTTGTTTTAATTATGATTACAACTAAGTATAACGATGAAGATAAATGCTATGCTGACACTTGTATAGATAATCAAACCAGTTTTAATGAAAAAAAATCTGAGGGGGTGGGGGATTCTAGAGCCAGTTTATTTTCATCCCTATATTTTCAAAAGTATAGCTTGGCTATTTCCATTATAATGACAAACTATACTTCAATAGACAAATATAGTCTATTTGAGATAGTTACCCAATATTATTATAGAAATGATTGGAGAGTGAAAATAGTAAAGCTATTATTTTTTACCACTCTATAATCCCAAGTTTCATAGTATTGTTTATTTTCACTTTAATTACTAACTATGCTTAATCAGACAGAACTAATTTACTAGAGATACATGTAGTTTCTTGTAAGCATTATATTTTCACCTCCATCCACAAACTCTGTTATTCCAAGGTTTATATTAGTAGTGCTTGATTATATTTACTATAATTACAAACACATTTATTCAACTAGAGATAGTAACAAGAAAAGATGGGCGAGTGACATGTTATAGCTATTATATAATATTATATTATGTTATGTCCATCCCTTTCACAAACTCCGTTATCCCAAGTTTCATATTTTGGATTATGAAGCTTGGTTGTCTTCACTTTATTAGGACACTGCAACATATAATATACTTTACTTGAAAAAGTAACCTTATGTATTTTGTAAGAAAATGGAAATATGTGAAAATATTGTAGCCAATACATGGTAAATCCCTGAACAGTATCATTTTACTTCTTAAATTCAATTTTATTATGCTTATACATATGACGTACCAAGATAAAACCCTAGATTTTCTCAAAATGAAAGTTAGAATTTGACCTAGATTTGGTCGTCACTCAATAAAATATATAACTTAGCAGTGTTATTGCTTTTATTTTAAATTTCTGCCCCAAACAGGTTAATCCGTGATATGTTCTTCTCTATCTATTATATTTATCAAGACATTGTTTAAAAAACATTTCCGAACAGTTCCATTTTTAGAATTAGATTTTAAATCAATAAAATAGCTGGCTTTTTTTTAAACTGTGGTTTGGTCTAATTTGCTTATTTTATGTTTGTTTTCAATGCACTATCTACATTTCACAATGTCATGTCATTATATCGTATAACTCTTTTTTTCTTGTTCCAACTTAACAGTTATGTTTTTAACTTGTACAAATATGGTGTTAAATATCATATTTTTATTATTCATTTTATATTTTTACCCAAAACTCACTTTTCTTACTCGTAACCCACTTTCTTTACTCAAAAAATCATTTTCATGAGGTTCTTCAATTGACTGTTTATTCTATTTTTCATTCGGGATTAAAATAGATTCACGTTACTTTGTGTTTGAGTGTATAATATTATGGCCAGTTCAGGAGGGTTAGGATATCAGACATTATTTGTTAATCTATAAGTTAGTTCAACTACATTTTATCAAGAAATACTAACATTTACATACCATTCTTTTATTAAACATATAATAAAGATGTTTACCCGGATTCGTACTCGATCCTAGTACAATAAATCCCTGAACCTTATCTTCTGACAATTGAAAAGTTAACTGTTTGTATACCTGTTAGCTAATCTATGTGTTTGGTATTGTGCAAATAACTGAAACATCTGCAAAAGTACTATCAGCGTCGGCTAATATATGGGTCATTAGGGATTCGTGAAATCAACTGCCATGGCAGAAAACAGCTATTATAATCATTGCAATAGCCATTAGTGTCAGATGGAGACATTTATAGACTGAGAACATTCCTGTTATTGGTATTAACTGTCAATTATATAGTTATAGAGAACAATGTTAGTTATGCAAGAAGATACCAGAACATGGTCAAAAGATGTGTTTTGGTACAGATAATTGAAATTCACTTGACCAGCAATCTTGTAATTGAACATTAAGAAATTATTAATAAGTATACATAGAGATATATGTTATTGTAAGTATATGCCGATGTACATACATGTAGTACAAACAGAAACAATAAGTAACGCAACACACACTTTGACAAACTTAATAATTTTTAAATAGTTGTTATGGATATTTATGTGATATTGGACTGTACAAGGTTTCTCCTTAATTATTATGTTGCTACTGATTTGGCTATTTTCGTCGCATTGGCATATTAAGAGAAAGAATTTTGGTATTAGTTTAAATGTTATAAATTCAATAGAAAAATGAATGTAGTGGATGGAATTGTGAAGTGAGTTAATTAATTGATGAGACTGACTTTATATAATTATATGCGAATTATAATCCGCAAAAATCTAAATTGTCATTCATTATACATTGGTTTAGAATTTCGATATTGTATTTACAATTTACATCAACTATAAGAACTTTGGTTTAGAAATACCAGAGTGTGACATTGGTAATTTAATGTTCAAAACTTTCAAAATTAAAACCGAATATATGTATATATATATTATCGTTCTTTAGGAATGTGTAAAGAACACTTTTGAAAATAATAAAAAACAATCTGTCAAATGCAAACAATGACCAACGAATACCAACGTTATATGAAAGAAAACCAACATTTTTATTATATTGCTCGGAGTTAAGGTTTTTAAACTTCTAGAATGTTTAAATTTGCACTTTTCATATGGTTGTTACTTTTTCTAATAGCAAAGTATTTCAAGTAAATCCAATATTGTATTTAATCGAAAATAATCAAAATCTTAGACACTTGAATCTTCTGTGTGTATTAGTATATAAAAAGGTATTACAAATGACAATATTTTTCCATCTTGTGGAATTTAAAGTTAACGAACAAGCAAATAGTTAATGAATGATAAAGCTTTTTAAAAGTTTCTACAATTCTAAGAATAAATTAAATACAGCGCCGACAAGTTAATGTAATAAATCACTAATGAATATAATTATCATGTTTGTGTTGAACTATTTACTTCAGAATAGATAAAGAATTTCTCGAAATTGTTTTTTCAAATATTTATTTAATTTGATATTGATTTGAATTTTATTTGATTCTATGTTGGTTTTTTTTTATTTTGGGGATTTGTGGAAAGATGGTTGGAAATATACTCGAAATGAAACCAAAACCTTGATTGGTGAACAAACTAAATTTCAGAATACGGATGGCAAAACGTTGCTATATTGTTTAACTCTTTTTCGTGTTCCAACTTAACATATGTGTTGCTCAATTGTACATATATATGTATATGGTGTTAATTTTTTTATTTATATAATTCGTTTATATATTTCAACTTTCTTTTTTTTAAATTCACATTCCTTACTCAAAACTAACTTTTGTTACTCACTACCTACTAAAAGTGAATATTGCAAATATATCTTACATATTCGAGCTAACATATGTTTAAATGTGATATTGTATCTTATTATTTTAATTCTTTATTCGCTTTTCAAAACGATACAAAACTGTTTTAACAATTTCGTGAACCAGACATTAATTTCTAGACACCAGCTGTTAATATGCTTGTTGACATGTGTGATGTGACGTGTATATTATAAAAGGAATGTTTATGGGTAATACATCGACCATTCTGTTTCAGTAGAATATAAAAAAGTGCGATTCTCAACTTAGTGGTACAAAGTATTTTCTTAAAACTTCTCCTGGGATCTCCATTATAAAAGGTCCTAGGTATTTGATATTGATTGAAACCATTGGTTTGATGTGTCCCAGATTTAAAGAAGACGCTTTAGTACAATTAAAAAACGCATTTTACAAAGATATGATTTAAGTACATGTAAGTACTTCAACGCTGTAAATTTATTAAGGACAATACATGCAGTCTGATGTAACTAATATTAAATTATGTTTTGTGTAGTATTGTCTTCCACTAAATAAATTATGCTTTAACATGACAAAACACAAATTGAAAAAATGGCCCTTAATAATTTATTCATTATTTTGATTTCAAACATTGCCTAGTGCTTTATCTTTTAAATAAAACAGAATGATTTGCTGAAACTTTAAATAATATCTTTTCTGCTATGAACCTTTACAATATATTTTAACTTCTAAGTTAATATATTTGAACAATTTGTATCAATATCATTTTATAAATATGTTGATGGAAACGATTCGGCAAATATACGAACATAAACAAAACAGTATGATTAAAATAGCCTGCTGGTTTCAAAGACCAATGGCTTCCAGAGTTAATGCTTGGTAAAGTCGTAAGTTAGATGTTAAACGCATTGTTTAACTTCCACTGATTCGATTACTTAATAATCAAGATATTAAGATTATTTTGATTTTGAGTCGGTGAGACAGATATATAAAGTATTATTGTTATTATTATTAATTATTCCGGAACATAATTTATAATGATGTCAGCCAATAATGATTTTAAACTGTAGTAATAAAGTTACTAGACATATATGTTGTAATATATAAAGACTGAGAAGGTTGATACTTTCATTTTCATAATAATATATTTTATAAACATTTTGGTAATACATATCTAATTAACCAAGATTATGTAACTAGTATTCTAGAAATTATTATGTTTTAGGGGGCGGGCTTTAACAACCAGCTGACTTCCTGTCACGTCTATACGTCGTTAACGTTACAGACACATGTCTCGCGTACGTCTTAAAACGGTTACAATATACATATATATATAAATATATATAAACTCAGATTTACTAGTTACACAATAAGCATTGACATTGCGTCTATTACTTACCATCTATCAGTGTCATGGCATTTGTATCAATATATGATAACAGTTCATTCAATTCTTACTATTTGCAGTTTCATGGTCATTAAAACAACATCTCATATATATGACCTTCCGTCAATCCCAAAGTAGCAATTATTTCTCTTAGACTACATAATACCTCATTTATGATGTAAACAATTACGGACCAATTTTGTATCTATTCACTTTATGAATATCACAATAAGCATCCACAAAATTTAATTACACATATAAATCAATTCTAACATAATGAATTTCAATACTTCATCGTTAACACGATATCAACAGCTTAAAATACATTCTCAGTTTCCTCGGCCTATATTCTAACAAAACAACTCAATACCGCTGATGTGAAATTAAATTACAGACATTCTCGTCGGAATGGATATGAACAATTCATACAACTTTACTAAGATCCTGATTACGTCTAAATATATCTATCAGGTATTTAAATAACCTAGCCATATACAACATAATATAAAGTTCACATACCCATCTGCCGTTATGTAATGGAACAGTAACATGCTGAATCCTTTCCGTCACAACGATACCGTAAATATGTGCTCTGCTAGGCTGTACGAAGTTTCCATAATACCATAATACAGTCAGATATATATAGTAAAACACTCCACATACCTTAGTGAATTTCGTGCATGAATTGTATGAATTAACAAGTTTCAATATATCGTACGATGCGTCTTTTACAAAATAGGCTCAATGTAAATTTAAATTTGTTCTACAAATAATAAACCCGTTTAATTGTTCTAACTTTCTGAATACTTACTTAATAGAATTTCATGAAATAAACGTCAAAATGATTTATTCTTTTTATCTAAAAAAGTAATATGTTAAAATATCTTAAAAAACGTTACTCCTATTGATATAACGATACGTTTTAATAAACCCGCGCTACCGGATCTAAATATAACCTATAAAATTCCAATAGACACGTACTAGCTGACACTACTAAGTTAGGCCATAACAACCTAACTATTTTGTTACAAAGCTTTACATTAGACTCAAAACAGAGATCCAATGATTCTTGTTGACAGCAGAAATATGTCCACCTATGTCCATAGTTATTTTGGAAGGTCATTCAAGGATACTTTTATCTATTCTTAGATGAATGTCATTAAACATGTTTAGGCTGATTATACATACAAGTCTATGTTTAAATAATCTTAGTATTTAAAACACTAACTTATACATAATATCGAACTATACAGACTTATAACTGAATAAGTATTTTTGTGTATCCCATGCAGTGCCAGATTTCATATTAAATCAATATTTGTCTTTTTTTTGCCGATATTGAAATCTACAGGCTAAAGTAAGTTCATTTATAGTAAATATGGATGATTATGTATAAAATCATTGTTATTTCCATGTAGAAATAGTCTTATTAATGGCATGCTTGTTTAATACAATGATTGTTTACTGGTAAAAACTGATGTAAGGTGGCAGTGTTCACAAGTAAGTCTTATTTAGATAGATTGTTAACATGGGCAGGATCTTGTTCTGTTACAATATCCATACAGGTGCACGTAAAGAAATAAAAGAAATGATAATTCAAATGCATGTGGCATGCATTAAGTACAGGTGTAAAACAAGGAGTAATACATTTGTCAAATTACCAATATCCAAAACCTTGTTATAAATTGTTTAAAAGGAATATATCAGTATTTTTCAAAAGTTTACAATTAGCTATTATCATTTTTTTTTCTAATATACCATGCCTGTATATACACTTACTGACCCTGTTTTGACAAAATATATCTATTTAAACATACGAAAATAATGTTTGAAAAGGGTATTCTTAACTTGGGCTAATTTTAAAATAGATTCCCTCTTGAAATGGAAACATATTGTGTTACCTATTAAATGAGTCACCTGATTTCAGTTTGATCCATCATATAGGTAGATCTATACCCGTTGTAAAATTTAGTTTCATCTTAGAAGCATTCCGAATGCCGATCTGATGGTCATCAAGTAGTAATTAAGCGCTGTCTATTTTTAGAATGGGGGATTTTGTTTCAAGTTTATCACTCCGATTGAAACACCGATTTTGATATACCATTCGGATTTTATATATTTATGATAATAATATCCTTTTTATACATTTTAAAATAAATTTATTTTTAAGACATTTATTGCGCCATTTACTGATATTCTCCCATTAAACCCCGTTAAAAACAATGTTAATTAAATAATTTTATTTTTAGGGAAATGTTTTCATAAACTAGTGGGCAAACATGTTTTGCGAAGGGGAATGGGGCCGAAAATCGGCCCCCAAAAAGGCCAAAATACACAAATGTTATAATAACGTATAAAAAGGATCAAAGGGAAGTAAAACCTAGACCGAGTAATAGAAATTTTCATATTTCTACCTTACATTAAAACCATTTAATGTCTGTATTACAATTACTTGAAGCTGCATAAAGTTATATTTTAATTTCATTTTGTAACAAGGACAATATGAGACATGATAAAAATTTCTTCAACGAAAACCCAGTATTGTACTTAAGCAAGTACAATACTGGGTTTTCGTTGGAGAACTTTTTGGAAAGTAAGGTCAACATGTCCAAGTCATTGAATCTAAAACATTGCAATGATATGAATACTAATACCAAAAATAAACCATATGAGTGTCAGGTGTGTAATAATAAGTTAACACAGTCGTCAGATCTAAGCAATCATATGCGGATACATACTGGTGATGACACATTTGAGTGCCAGGTGTGTAATAGGACATTTGCACAGTCGTCAAATCTAAACAATCACATGCGGATACATACTGGTGTTAACCCATTTGAGTGTCGGGTGTGTTAGTCGAATTTTACAGTGTCTTCAACTCTAAAGAGTCACATATTGATTTATACAGTCTCATTTTAGTCCAGAGTGTGTAATAAGAAGTTTATACGGTCGTCAACTCTAAAATGTCTATAGGCAGGGCGGTAATGTAATGGGTAGAGTGTTGGCCGCTCACGCCAGAGGTTGTTGGTTCGATCCCCAGCTCGATCCGATGCCTCTATGTATTTCATTTTTTTACACTTAACAAAGAAGTATGTTATACATAAAAGCATTATTGTGTACATTCACTGCTGTGAAATAGTATCAATTATATCACTCTGTACATCACAGTCATGGTAAATGATCCATTCAATAGATTTCCATTAACAATCTAGACAGGGAAGGAACACACATTTTGCATGGAATAGTCCAAAATATTCTGTTTCAATCTGCATTACTAATACGAGATCTTATCTGTGATACAAACTTTATGAATATAACATGTTCATAAAAAATCTAGGTCGTCCAATATAAAAGTATTTTTCCATATATATTTTCGAAGTTTTTGTTTCATAGCAGAAATTGCATTGCTCACAAAAAAATTAGAAAACTGTTATATTAACCGACATATTAAAAAACGACAATAGCGATGCTCATAACTTTTTTTACAAAAGTCATTGCTTCAAAACGAAATGCTAAGATATAAAAGGATTTTAGACCAAATGCATAAATACCACTATTGTTCAGAGTTTTCTATTCAAACATTTATTTAAATGTTACTCCCCACAAAGCTTGAAAGATGGTACGTACATGCATGAGTCTCTGTCTGTAAGTCGGCAAATTGTAGAATGGACTTCTTCTACAGTTTTTATTTTGTTCATTTTAGCTCTACCGTTTTGTTTGTTTTTAAAAAAGTATTTAATTTACCTCGATTGTGAAACAAGTCTCCACTGATAGAGCGAGTATAAGGTATATGCTGAAAACAGTGTCTTGCTAACCACACATAGCCGGGTAAATTGTATCCATGTTTTTTCCATCTATGCAAATGCATTCACATGCAAACCATTTAGATCCTCATGCGCAAAGATACACAGTACACTGGTAATAAACGATTTAAGTGTCAGATTGTGTGATAAAATATACGTATTCACGTCAATGTGTTAACAGATATTCAATTTCTGTGCTGCAGTAATGTACATGTATGTTTAGCAATTATTTTTACCTAAACTGTATAACTGTTATCCTTATAAATTGTTGATATTTATAACTACAAGGGGTTGTTTGTAATGTTGAACATGCATTGAGTTATGATGACACACGTTATTTCAATATTAAGATGGTGTTAGCAACTTTTTTTTTGAAGAATTATTTGAATAATTAATTTTGTTCCTATTGCCTAGTTTGTGTTTTGGTTATCGGATTCATGTTTCATTCAGTATTTTAACTAAGGTAAGCTTAGCCAGTGTAAGAATTTATCCAGTATTACATCTCACGGATTTCTTTAATCAGCAGTAATGAAACTCTCTACTTGCTATGTTTACAATGGTGGATTTCTTACCATAAGATATGACTTTGGTTCAATTTCTTTATAAGCACTAATACGTGTATTCTTAGGTATTTGATAAAAAAAGAAACTATGCATGATGTAACTAGTTGTTTTTTTTGCAATATTTCTAATCATACAGTTATATTAAACCTATAGTATGATCGTTTGTTATCACTTAAAATATGTTTGTTTATTGAACCTCTCGACAATTTATCCCCAATGTGCATAGTTTGTACGTGCATGAACATATTTCGAATCAAAATCATGAATAGTTTCTGTTTTGAGTTAGTATATAAATTAAACATGTTTTGATATAGCCGTTTTAATTTCACGTTTATACTTAGAATCCACATATATGTAAAATTGTATTACAATAGAGTGATATCATTTTAACGAGGACATAAAATAATGTAAATAATTAAAACATTGTATAATATATTTTTGCATATAAATATGTGTTAAAATTGTGTATCTTGATTGATTAAACTCATTGCTTGATTGAATATTTAGCGTCATCTTATGCCCTAAGAGAGCTAACAGACGATCGGTTAACCTAACCACTGTTTCCTGTCGGGATACTGGAAGGTTAACCAGCACTCGAGCTGACCCCATCTCCGCAAGTAACTAATAGCTTTCCCATTTGAATCAGCAGTGAGAGACGAATGATAATAAGACGCAATGTCGTATATCGAACATCACGGAGAATGTGGCTGGGCGAGTATTCGAACTCATGACCCCTGCATTGATAGCCGGGCTTACGACTGAGTAAAAGTACCAAAATTGTGCTTGCGTAGGGAATTATGAAGATACAACAAAGTAACACAGTAAATTTGAACTTAGCTCGTTGCTTCTCTCTAGTATGTGAATCGATTTAGTGTTATGATTTTATATAATATATACATGTATTAAGCATGCCATGAATTTATTATAACATAAAGTTAATTAGACAGGCGGTTTTAAGAAGCAATGTTCTACTGTAATGTTAAGATTGTGTACAAAGTCTCACGAGCCAACATGTTTAAATGTTTATTTTAAATTCAATGTCATGTATGTTTTCTTATCACAAGCGGTGCTTACTATGTTTAATACTACTACAAAGTACAAGACATGTATGTTTCGTACTACAAGCGCTGCTTACTATGTATATCACCACTACACTTTCGTGACATGTATATTTTGTACAACAAGCGCCGCTTATTATGTATATCACCACTACAAATTCCATGACATGTATGTTTTCTTATCACAAGCGCTGCTTACTATGTATATCACCACTACCAATTCCATGCCATGTATGTTTTTTACCACAAGGGCTGCTTACTATGTTTATCACCACTACACTTTTCGTGACATGTATATTTTGTACCAAAAGTGCTGTTTAATGTGTATATCACAACTACACATTTCGTGACATGTATATCTTGTACCACAAGCGCCGCTAACAATGTATATCTCCACTACACATTTCGTGACATGTATATTTGGTACCACAAGCGCTGCATACTATGTATATCACCACTACACATTTCATGACATGTATATTGTGTACCACAAGTGCTGCTTAAATGTATAATTCCACTAAACATTTCGTGACATGTATATTTTGTACTACAAGCGCTGCTTACTATGTATATCACCACTACACATTTCATGACATGTATATTGTGTACCACAAGTGCTGCTTAAATGTATAATTCCACTAAACATTTCGTGACATGTATATTTTGTACCACAAGCGCTGCGTACTATGTATATCACCACTACACATTTTTCTTGACATGTATATTTTGTACCACAAGCGCCACTTGCTATGTATATCACCACTACACATTTCGTGACATGTATACTTTGTACCACAAGTGCTGCTTAATGTGTACATTATAACTAAGGATGGCAACGAATGGCAATATTTATATTCGAATATTCGGTCATTCTTTCGAACGAATATTCGAATATATTCGGTCAAGATCTTGAAAATAAATAATAATCAACTTTCTATCCCGAACGTTTTTGCTGATGTATAAATACTAAAAAGCAAACAATTGGAATATCGTTGTCGTCAAGATTCAACATGACGTGGAACTCAATGATGCATAGTTAATAATAATAAATTAATAAATGCTATGTTATATTAGCTTTACTAAGTTAAATATTCGTATGTTTGTATAGTTTATAACTAATTAACTATTTATCAATGAAATTGAAAAACAAACATAAAAAAGTAATATATATATATACATAAGTAAATTCGTCTACTACTTGACACATTTATTATTCACAAGTACATAAACGGCCTTCAAATCAAAGAAGTGTGCTCTTCAATTAGGTATAAGATTGGTAAATAAACAAACTTGCTCTCACCTTTTCAAAACAGGGTGATTTACAACAGTCCGTAAAGGCAGATCGATGATTAAAATTGCCTAAGGCAAACAATTAAAGGATTACCGACTAGGACTCCTTATCACCTTGACAACGTCCAATTGACACCCGTCTTAGGAGGAAATCGATAATTACCGTGTCTTAACCTGGTTGATATAACACCTTTCAAAACCATTTGTGGCAAAAATATTGAAATTGAAAATAAATAAAAAAAACAGTTTGAATTTACTATATTTTTTTCATATTTTTTTTGTTGTTGCGAATATTCGAATATCAATATGAAATTCGACTATTCGGACGTTTGACCGAATATTCGAATATCCGAATATTCGTTGACATCCTTAATTATAACTAAACATTTCGTGACATGTACAGTTTATACCACAAGCGCTGCGTACTATGTATATCACCACTACATATTTCGTGACATGTATATTTTGTACCAAAAGCGCCGCTTATTATGATTATCACCACTACACATTTCGTGACATGTATATCTTGTACCATAAGCGCTGCGTACTATGTATATCACCACTACACATTTTGTGACATGTATATTTTGTACCACAAGCGCTGCGTACTATGTATATCACCACTACACATTTCGTGACATGTATATTTTGTAACACAAGCGCCGCTTACTATGTATATCACCACTACACATTTCGTAACATGTATATTTTGTACCACATGCACTGCGTACTATGTAAATCACCACAACACATTTCGTGACATGTATATTTTGTACTACAAGCGCCGCTTACTTAGTATATCACCACTACACATTTCGTGACATGTATATTTTGTATCACAACCGCTGCTTACTATATATATCACCACTTCACATTTTGTGACATTTATATCTTGTACCACAAGCGCCGCTTACTGTGTATATCACCACTACACATTTCGTGACATCTATATTTTGTACCACAAGCACTGCTTACTATGTATATCACAACTACACATTTCGTGACATGCATATTTTGTACCACAAGCGCCGCATACTTTATATATCACCACTACATATTTCGTGAAATTTATATCTTGTACCACAAACGCCGCTTACTGTGTATATCACCACTATACATTTTGTGACATGTATATTTTGTACCACAAGCGCCGCTTATTATGTATATCACCACTACACATTTCGTGACATCTAAATTTTGTACCACAACCGCTACGTTCTATGTGTATATTACTACTAACATTTCGTGACATGTAAATTTTGTACCACAAACGCTGCATACTATGTGTATATCACCACTAAACATTTCGTGACTTGTAAATTTTGTACAACAAGCGCTCCGTACTATATATTTCACCACTACACATTTCGTGACATGTATATTTTGTACTACAAGCGCTGCTTACTATGTATATTACCACTACACATTTCGTGACATGTATATTTTGTTCCACAAAGCGCTGCATACTATGTATTTCACCACAACACATTTCGTGACATCTATATTTAATACCACAAGCGCTGCTTACTATGTATATCACAACTACACATTTCGTGACATGCATATTTTGTACCACAAGCGCCGCATACTATATATATCACCACTACATATTTCGTGAAATTTATATCTTGTACCACAAGCGCCGCTTACTGTGTATATCACCACTACACATTTTGTGACATGTATATTTTGTACCACAAGCGCCGCTTATTATGTATATCACCACTACACATTTCGTGACATGTAAATTTTGTACCACAACCGCTGCGTTCTATGTGTATATTACTACTAAACATTTCGTGACATGTAAATTTTGTACCACAAACGCTGCGTACTATGTGTATATCACCACTAAACATTTCGTGACATGTAAATTTTGTACAACAAGCGCTGCGTACTATATATTTCACCACTACACATTTCGTGACATGTATATTTTGTACTACAAGCGCTGCTTACTATTTATATCACCACTACACAATTCGTGACATGTATATTTTGTACCACAAGCGCTGCTTACTATGTATATCACCACTACACATTTCGTGACATGTATAGTTTGTACCACAAGAGCTGCATACTATGTATATCACAACTACACATTTCGTGACATGCATATTTTGTACCACAAGTGCTGCATACTATATATATCACCACTACACATTTCTTGACATTTATATCTTGTACCACAAGCGCCGCTTACTGTGTATATCACCACTACACATTTTGTGACATGTATATTTTGTACAACAAGCGCCGCTTATTATGTATATCACCACTACACATTTCGTGACATGTAAATTTTGTACCACAACCGCTGCGTTCTATGTGTATATTACAACTAAACATTTCGTGACATGTATATTTGTACCACAAGCGCTGCTTACTATATATATCACCACTACACATTTCGTGACATGTATATTTGTACCACAAGCGCTGCGTACTATGTATATCACCACTTCACATTTCGTGACATGTATATTTTGTACCACAAGTGCTGCTTACTATGTATATCACCACTACACATTTCGTGACATGTATATTTGTACCACAAGCGCTGCTTACTGTGTATATCACCACTACACATTTCGTGACATGTATATTTGTACCACAAGCGCTGCTTACTATGTATATCACCACTACACATTTCGTGACATGTATATTATGTACCACAAGTGCTGCTTAATGTGTATATTACCATTACTAATTCCATGACATGTATGTTTTCAGAAAAGTCTCACACGTCTCTTACTCCATTCCGATGTATACATTAATGAAGGCAGAAATCATGTTAATGGATTACAGTCTTACATTATTCCAATTAATAATCTACTCTTGAACATTTGATGAAACAATACGCTTAAATAGAATAGTCTCAAAACCAAACTCTTTTATTTAAAGATGCGTGTATGCTCCAGAGAGTAGTTCTTAATCTTAGATATTTTGTTGCAACATTTTATAAACGACCCATCACAAATGAACAGTAAATACCGACCTAAAGAACGAATGATAATAGGGTCGAACTGACCTTACAATGAATGATAAAAGGGTCGAACTGACCTTACAATGAATGACAATAGGATCGAGCTGACCTTACAATGAATGACAATAGGGTCGAACTGACCTTACAATGAATGATAATAGGGTCGAACTGACCTTACAATGAATGACAATAGGGTCGATCTGACCTTACAATGAATGACAATAGGGTCGAACTGACCTTACAATGAATGATAATAGGGTCGAACTGACCTTAAAATGAATGATAATAGGGTTGAGCTGACCTTAAAATGAATGACAATAGGGTCGAGCTGACCTTACAACGAATGACAATAGGGTCGAACTGACCTTACAACGAATGGCAATAGGGTCGAGCTGACCTTACAATTAATGACAATAGGGTCGAACTGACCTTACAACGAATGATAGTAGGACCGAACCGACATTACAACGAAAGATAATAGGACAGAACGAACCTTACAATGAATGATAATAGGGTCGAACTGACCTTACAATCAATGATAATAGGGTCGAACTGACCTTACAATGAATAATAATAGGGTCGAACTGACCTTACAATGAATGACAATAGGGTCGAGCTGACCTTACAATGAATGACAATAGGGTCGAACTGACCTTACAATGAATGACAATAGGGTCGCGCTGACCTTACAATGAATGGCAATAGGGTCGAGCTGACCTTACAATGAATGATAATTGAGGCGAACTGACCTCACAATGAATAGTAAAAGTGCCGATGCTCTGTCGCTAGACCAGTCTAACCATATATTGGATAATAAAATCGCTCCACAGTGGATAAACAAAGTATTCGCAGAATGACTTTTTATATTTTGACAAAATAGTTTTTGTATTGTTTTTATGACTAATTTTAATGAACATTTTTCTAAAGTAGTGTAAATTACTCGTATGCACTTTGCTTAAAATGTAATTATAAGGTGTTTAATAATTATTCAATGTTAAAAAATCAGGTACATATATATATTTATATTTAACAAGTATAGTTACATTATATAATGTATTATGGTGTCCTCTATTAGCATTGGTTTTATTATAAATTACGCCATAGAAGCACGAATAATGTCATTATAGAAGAAGAAGAGAAACCAGAAGAAGAAGAAGAAAAAGAAGGAGAAAGAAAAGAAGGAAGAAGGAAAAGATAAAAAAAAAAGACTTGATGTAACTAATATTGAAGACGATCAATAAATTTTAACAAATTTTGGTCTTTGGATGTATCGATTATTACTTTATTTGGATATGAGTTCAGTTCATGGTAAATCGGACATTAATACAAAGTGACATTCCCGTTCAAATTCAGTTAACTGCGAAAAGACAGCTGTACAACAGTACATTACACAGCAGTGTAGCAATATATAGCAATGTAGAGTTGACCGGAAATACTAGCGTCACCTGTATGCAATTAACATAAGAACGCACCCCGATCTGCTGATATTGTCTTCTGATTATATCATAGGGTGTTATTATAATTACATACAATTTCCTTTTATTAATTGAAATGAATTATGACGCGTTAACTATTCATTCTTTGATGAATAAGTCTTGTGAAAAAGATCACTTTATAACATGTGGAAATCCATACCCAATTACATTCAACAAGTATTGTTTTGGGTGAATTCTAGTAAAACATATAATTTTTTTATCGTTCTTTCGTGGATTGTTCGATACAGGTAATCAGATGTAATTCTCATATTTTCATTAATGATATTGTGGCAATAACGTCCTTTTTGTCCAATTAAGATAACATGAAAGGACTATGTAAATGTGGTGTTAATATTGACTATTTACAGCATAACAGAACAGAACATACTTTAATTCACACTTAAACTATACAGTATCTCGTCTATATAACACAATTACAAATGTTTACAGTCAGGTCATATTGACAACAAAGTACAAATACAAAATACACTTTTAATATAATGAGAGGATTGATCAGTATCAATTTTGGATTGTGTTATTTCAAATCTGAAAACCATTGAATAAATAATACGATAAATCATTTATAACATTCCTATTCGTTGATTGAAGCAATTGGATGCATTTAAGAACTGATGGACTTCGTCAAAAATAGCTTCGTACATACTTTCTCCGAATATCTTAGAACTAATAACATATCAATACGAAATGGAACTCGTCTTCAATATCACCATAGGCACAGAATTGACACAGTATTTTATTTATTTCTATCCTCTTTAATCCATATCGTCCAGTTTCAATACGAAGTCTATATGCTGATAAACGTAATTGAGTTATAATACTTCTGTACTTCCTATACTCTGTAATATCCAGATATGGCTCATATTCAAACTTTTTCCCCCTTTTATATAAAGTTAAAACACTACAGCATGTTCGTTCTGCTTTAGACGCCATCTAACGTTTAAAGAGGCCGCTTCTATAAGTCAGATATGTTTAAATAAAAAATGTGAAATAATGATTATCAATACCAGTGTCCTAATCACATACATATATATATATATATATATATATATATGTCTCTCTTGATACATTATCGTATTCAGAAACATGTACCATGTTCAGTAATAATATTATGTCATCAGATATCATAATTACAATATGTTGTTTTTTGTATACCTTATAACTACTGACTCTATGGTATATTATAACAAACGTCTGACTATATGATTATATAACTTTTAAAACAAGGGCATTGCTACCGTCTCCATATGATACAGGACTTTCATCGTTCTAATAATATGTCATCAGCGATCAGAATTAAAATGTTGTTTTTTTGTATACCTTATAACTACTGACTCTGTGGAATATTATAGCAAACGTCTGACTATATGATTATATAACTTTTGAAACATTACTACCGTCTCCATATGATACAGGACATTCTTCGTTACAAATGAGAGATACTATGTGGCATGTTGACTTATATGTGACGTATATGAAGTCAAACTATCACTTCTGAAACATTTTGAATTATCCGTGTGAAAATAAGTTCGTATTCTTACGATATATATAACGTCTAGTTTCGGATCTGAAACTACCTGGTTGTCCGTATCGAGATTTGTGCCCGCAAAATTGATACGGACCTATTGGCAAATTACACATACAAACAGTAAATGGGGACCGTCCTTAGTTTGAATCCCCGCCGGCCGCAGTCTCTCTAGAACTTACCATGATTCTCCTACTTCTGAATATAAGGGGATGTAACCCATGACTTGCAAAGATATGGCGTGTGTCGTAGCCCAGAAACGGGCATTGGCTGTGGCAATATTAGTTGTATGTATAATAGCTAAAACAACTAAATCAGGAAATTACTTTTGTGTTTTGATAATGAATAATAGCTAAAACAAACAAATCTTGAAATATTTTTGTATTTTATTAAGCTCCATTAGCGCTTCAGAGTATTAACATGAGTAGCACAAGAAACTGGTTAAATACCGTATCCAACGTATATAAGCCATTAACCAGACATATCAACAATAATTAATTCACTGTGTTCACATGTATATACGCGTATAAATAGCGTTTAAAATGATGTATGTCGAATTGAATATAATGTTTTGTATATTGCTTTCTAAATTATCAATTAAAATCAATTCATGATGAAAGTTTAGGTAATAAGATACTGTAACAAGTCATATATATATATAACGAATATATATATATATATATATTGAAGTTATTGTATTTTAGTAACCAATTAAGCGCCCTTAAGGACGAACGACATTAAGACCGAAACAACAAAAACAAGAATTAAAAAATATTTAATAAAAAGTTACCTCCCCTATATAAAATATCACCATTTACTTCAAGAAATGTTGTTCAACATCATTGTTAACGAATTCATTTAATTATCGACTATTCTGATTGATGGTACTGTTTTATGAGGTTAAGAACCGTGAACGGCAGTTATCACTGTATGCAGTAAGTGTTTTTACAATGAGACGTACTTCAGGGTAATATATAAGTCACTTATGTAGATCAAATACCTACCGTTATTGTTCTGACTGACCGTGAACGTTTTTTTCTTTCTATATTTATTTGTATCAAATAACTATTTTGTATACTGTATGATCAAAATAGAATTACAGTCTCTGAACATGGTATGCATGATTTGAAAGTGTTAAATTGCCGTCAAATAATTAGTGTTTGTGTACGAATCCTATACAAGATGATTAAACATTAACGGTTTACACAGTAACAGATTTAACATGCATAGAGAGAAGATGGCGCTGTTGAGACTATTACCGAACTGGAAATAGATGGCATGTGTTTCGTTTAAATGCAACAACCTTTTAATTACTAACGACTTAAGGTGTAAACAAATCCTAAATGTAAAACCACACCCCCTCTTGCGCCATCGTCTATCATATTGAAGGGATTATATCGGAAAAAGCTAACAATGTCTTAACCCTTTACTTCATATAGACGCCTTTGGACACCTCTAATATTGAAAGTATTAATTCACCATGTATCAGGAATGGATGAATTATGTTTATATTAACTGACAGAGTGGAAAACAGTGCAGGAAGTGTTCAGATTGCTTGTTACTGAGCAATCTGAACTCTTCCTGCACTGTTTTCAAAGGCCGTCTGTGATTGGTGTGAGAAAACGCGTATCTATGGAGTAAAGGGTTAAAAACACATTTTTTTTTTAAAATAGATAATATGTATCTCGTTATCATTAAGAAATATATCTTAAGTTGTTTGGTATGTCAAATCCACCAAAACTTGGCATAATCTATATTAAAACTAGATTGTTGTACTTGAAACGAAATTTCTATTCTAATAAATAGTCAGCACTTAAATACTGCTTGACGACCTTGAGGCATGGAACCACCATTGCGAAAAGGCGGTTATAAATAATCCTCGTTTCTTCTTCTTTAAAAATGCATTTTCCTTATTTTAATGCTCGTTTCTTTCATTGAATGGAATTATTGATGAATTTTGAACATATTGATAACATTGTCATGTTTGAATTGTGAATTTAGAAAAAAAATATGATACTTGGAAATTGGGGTATGAATATATGATTTCAGAAGTCTACTTTCACTTTGCCAACAGTGTACACACTATTTCAATAGTAAAATGTAGGTTTGACTTCTTTAATTTGGGGTTCTCTATGAATGACAAGCCTTCATACTTTTATTATTTACTATAGAATAAAAACAAAAATCAATGGTGGGTTAACACCTATAAGAGAGACTTGAGTGAGATGGGGTGATTTTCCAAATGTTAATTGTAAGGTAACATAACCCCTTTTTTACACTGTCTTAGTCTTAAATGACAAATTGGATACATTTGCTTCATAAAAAACAAAAGTTTACATTTGCTTCATAAAAGTTTGACAAGTTTATGCCTCAAGTAAAGCATATATGTGCATCTTTACATTGAAATTTCATGAAAAATCACAAAAAATATTTAAGATTTTTTATTCTGGATGATTGAAATGTGCAATTTTTTAGCATATACATTGTATTGAATAATGTGTTTTTGTAAGATAATGTCTTCAATGTGTCATGAGACTATTTTGGTGTAAAACTTTTAATGAAATTAGGTAAAAAAAAATTTTTGGTAAAATTAATCAAACATATCAAAATTGCATGCCAGTCAACATATCAGCGCCTGTATATAATGATCATGTAAAAAGTGGAATTCTGACAAAGGTATCAGTTTTTAATGCCTGCAACTTGGCAGTATTACTTCAAATTGATAGTATTTGATAAAAAAGAGGTAATTATGAAAAAATTATGAAAAAAAAAGTTTTCCTTATTGGCATAGTACCACCATTGCAAAAAGGAAATGCTTCCATGGGGTAGTCGCATAATGGCGGTTGTAAATAATCCTCATTTCTTCTTCTTTAAAAATGCATTTTCCTTATTTTAATGCTCATTTTTTTTATTTGAATGTAATTTTTGGTGTATTTTGAACATTTTTTTAGCATTGTCATGTTTGAATTGTGAATTTAGAAAAAAAAATGATTCTTGTAAATTACATGATTTCTGAAGTCTACTTTCACTTTGTCAACAAGTGTACACACTGTGCAGAAAAAAAATTTCTTATATGACACATGACCCCTACTTTTCTCATCATATTTTGATAGTGCAGAGGTTGGCATATAGTAAAATGTAGGTTTCACTTCTTTGATTTGGGGTTCTCTATGAATGACAAGCCTTCAAATTTTAATTATTTACTATAGAGTAAAGAACAAAAATTAATGGTGGGTTTACACCTTGAACGCTTCGCATCCTCATTTAGACTCTTTCTAAAATAAAACAAGTTTTTCTATATGTAAATCAATATAACGTGTGATGCTGAGATGAAAATTTAATCATGTGACTATCTAATGCTGACATTAATTACATTTTTAGCCAATTTAAAAATTTGAAAAATCCTGACTTATTCCCTTTAATTACGACGTCTCTGCCGACTGCTGATATTGCAACGAATACATTAGAATGAAAAAGCTTAGTGAATGATAGAGCGAGAGTACGGAGTTTTATTTTCATATATTTGCAAATATCAAAAACATTAATTTTTCTGCATACCAATACTGAAGCTGTATAATGAGTTTTATATTCACTTTCTATTTCAGATGGTTAACAAGAATAAAACAAGATCAGATTAATGTTTGTGGTTAAAGCAGAATATCTTGAAGGGAACCCACTATTGGCTTGTTGATAAACATCTGGTTAAAAATCTTTCTTGAGCAAACCTATGATTGAAATTAACTGTTTTGTCATTAGGTTCTAGAGAATGATATATTGGAAATTGAAATCAACATGTCCGAGTCATTGAATCCTGAAACTTCCAAATATGATGAATACCGAAGATGACATTTTCTGGTGTCAGAAGTGTAATTAAACTTATACAATCGTCACGTTTAATCTACCGCATGTTGATACATACTATGGATATACAATTTGAGGCGTCTTCGCGATTACAATATGACATGACATATACTTGTGATACACAATATAAGTGTCAGATGTGTAATTTAGACATTTCGAAAATTATTTCATTTAAACATTCACATGCAGATTACATACAGGTTATAAACCGTTTGAATGTCGATTGTGTTATTAGACATTTGTAGATTCGTCACACTAAACAGCGACATGTGGGAACATGGTGGTGATATATCATTTTAGAGTCTGATGTGTAATAAGAAGTAGATACAGTTGCCAAATCTAAACAGGCACATGCGTATATATACTGGTGTTAAACCATTTGAGTGTCAGGTGTGCAATAAGAAGTTTACAAAGTCTTCACATCTAACTGTTCACATGCGGATACATACTGGTGGTCAGCCTTTTGAGTGTCAGATTTGATTCAAAACATTTGTAGATTCGTCAAATCTAAACAAGAACATGATGCTTCATACAGGTGATAAGCCATTTGAGTGTGAGGTGTGTAATAAGAAGTTTACCCGGTGGTCAACTCTAAAGAACCACATGCGGATGCATACTGGTGATAAACCATTTGAGTGTCAGGTGTGTAATAAGACATTTACAAATTCTTCATATCTAAACAGTCACGTGCGAATACATACTGATGATAAACTATTTGAATGTCAAGTGTGTAATAAGAAGTTTAAACATGTGTCATCTCTAAACAGACACATGCTTATACATACTGGAGATAAAGCAATTGAATGTCGGGTATGTAATAAGACGTTTACCCAATTGTCAACTCTAAAGACACACATGCTTATTCATACTGGTGATTTACCGTTTGAATGTAAGATTTGTGATAAGAAGTTTACTTACTCGTCAAATCTAAACACACACATGAGGATACATACTGGTGATAAACCATTTGAATGTCAGATTTGTAATAAGATGTTTACTCAGTTAGTCAACTCTAAACACACACATGCTGATACATACTAGTGATAAACAATTTCAATGTCAGGAGTGTAGTAAGACATTTACACGATCATTATATTTAAAGAACCATTTGCAGCGACATGCTAATGATAAACTATTTAAATGTCAGATTTGTAATAAGAAGTTTAAGCATTTGTCAAATCTAAACACACACATGTGGATACATACGGATGATAAACCATTTGAATGTCATATTTGTAATAATACGTTTATTCAGTTGTCAAGTCTAAACACACACATGCGGATACATACTGATGATAACTCAATTGAGTGTAAGGTGTGTTTTAAGAAATGTGTAAACTCTTCAGTGCTAAACAAGCACATGCATATCCATACTGGTGATAAACCATTTGAGTGTCAGGTATGTGATAAAATGTTTACAAATTCTTCAAATCTAAAGAGACACATGCGGATTCATACTGGCGATATGCCATTTGAATGTCTGGTGTGTAATAAGACGTTTACACATTCTTCATATCTAAACAAGCACACTTTGATTCATACAGGATATAAACCATATGAGTGCACGGTGTGTCATACAAATATAAACTGTCACAGTCAGAAACATGCTGAATGTAGACCATTTAAGTGTAAGATGTGTAATAAGACGTTTACCACGTTGTCAAGTCTAAACACACACATGCGGATACATATTGGTGATTAACTAGTTACGTGTCACATGCGTAATATGAACTTACACATTACACATTCACATACTGGTGATAAACCATTTGAATGTATGGTGTGTAATAAGAAGTTTAACCAGTCGTCATCTCTAAAACAAGCATATGGGGATACAAACTGGTGATAAACCATTTGAATGTCAGATATGTAATGATAATAAGCCATTTGAATTCAAGTGTAAAATAAAAAAAAACCCAATACAGAACCCTTCACCTGTGGTGTATACATAATGGAAATAAGCCTTGTAAATGTCAGATGGTTCAATTGTAATTCATGTGTACCTTAAACCTTCACATGTAAATGCATACCAGAGATAAACCATTTGTGTCTCGATTTTGTATATATGATTCATAAATGCATCAGCTTTAAATTGTCATGTTTAGGTATACACTTGTAATAAACAATTAAAGAGTCAGATTGTGTATAACAAAACTACTGTCTTCACGTCTAAATGTGGGGCGGTAGTCTAATGGATAGAGTGTTGGCCACTCACGCCAAAGATTGGGGGTTTGATCCCCAGCTCAACCCGATACCTCACATAACACAACACTCAGTACTGGTTCTACCTAGGAAGCGGACTTGAGAGCGGTTCATATAAGCTCTGAGCTGTAATCGTAATCGAGGTAAAATAAATTAGTATAAACTGAACGTCTAAATGTAAATTTATATTTATTAATCTTTTCTGCAGTAGAAGTATGTTTCTGTTTTAAAATCGTATTTAACTTAACTTTAATACTGTAATTCGGATATATTGTTTATATGTAACTACCAAGGTTGTTTATATGTGTCTACATATATTGCGTTTTGGTGAGAAAATGTATTTAAATATTAAGTTGGTGCTTTTTATTTTAAGTTTGTGATTGTGGTTCTTTTGTCATTGATTAGCATCCTGTTTCATGCCTAAGCTGAAATACTGTTTTGGTGTCCTTAACTTGCCCATCATGTTCATCTTGGGTAGGTTGGTAGGTAGTTAGGTAAATTTACATTATATAACATATAAATTGATAAAGACAATCATTGAAGAGAATTTTCATCGTCTTCCGTGGGTTTATAACGACCGGAATTTCCTCTCTTACACATGAATAAGTCAAGGAGTGATTAGTAATTCTTACTGGATTCAAACTCGGCACACCAAAACGACAAATCGCAAGAGAGAACGTCGGATATTATTAAGTATTTAGGCAACGACAAACAATTGTCGGGTGTTAGGGATGCAATAGAATTATTTAAGTATGGGTAATATTATCGGGTAGGTGAGTAATGAACAAACAATTAAGGGGGTGTTGGGGATGCCATAGAATTATTTGAGTATGGGCAATATTATCGGGTAGGTAAGTAATGGACAAACAATTGAGGGGGTGTTGGGGATGCAATAGAATTATTTGAGTATGGGCAATATTATCGGGTAGGTGAGTAATGGACAAACAATTGAGGGGGTGTTGGGGATGCAATAGAATTATTTGAGTATGGGCAATATTATTGGGTAGATAAGTAATGGACAAACAATTGAGGGGGTGTTGGGGATGCCATAGAATTATTTGAGTATGGGCAATATTATCGGGTAGGTAAGTAATGGACAAACAATTGAAGGGGTGTTGGGGATGCAATAGAATTATTTGAGTATGGGCAATATTATCGGGTAGGTAGCTAATGGACAAACAATTGAGGGGGTGTTGGGGATGCAATCGAATTATTTGAGTATGGGCAATATTATCAGGTAGGTAAGTAATGGACAAATAATTGAGGGGGTGTTGGGAATGCAATCGAATTATTTGAGTATGGGTAGTATTATTGGGTAGATAAGTAATGGACAAACAATTGAGGGGGTGTTGGGGATGCAATAGAATTATTTGAGTATGGGCAATATTATCGGGTAGGTAAGTAATTGACAAACAATTGAGGGGGTGTTGGGAATGCAATCGAATTATTTGAGTATGGGCAGTATTATCGGGTAGATAAGTAATTGACAAACAATTGAAGGGGTGTTGGGGATGCAATAGAATTATTTGAGTATGGGAAATATTATCGGGTAGGTAAGTAATGGACAAACAATTGAGGGGGTGTTGGGGATGCAATATAATTATTTGAGTATGGGCAATATTATCGGGTAGGTAAGTAATGGACAAACAATTGAGGGGGTGTTGGGGATGCAATAGAATTATTTGAGTATGGGCAATATTATCGGGTAGATAAGTAATGGACAAACAATTGAGGGGTTGTTGGGGATGCAATCGAATTATTTGAGTATGGGTAATATTATCGGGTAGGTGAGTAATGGACAAACAATTGAGGGGTTGTTGGGGATGCAATAGAATTATTTCAGTATGGGCAATATTATCGGGTAGATAAGTAATGGACAAACAATTCAGGGGTGTTGGGGATGCAATCGAATTATTTGAGTATGGGCAATATTATCGGGTAGATAAGTAATGGACAAACACTTCATGGGTGTTGGGGATGCAATCGAATTATTTGAGTATGGCGATATGATCGGGTAGGTTAGTAATGGACAAACAATTCAGGGGTGTTGGGGATGCAATAGAATTATTTGAGTATGGGCAATATTATCGGGTAAGTGAGTAATGGACAAACAATTGAGGGGGTGGTGGGGATGCCATATAATTATTTGAGTATGGGCAATATTATCGGGTAGATAAGTAATGGACAAACACTTCATGGGTGTTGGGGATGCAATCGAATTATTTGAGTATGGCGATATGATCGGGTAGGTTAGTAATGGACAAACAATTCAGGGGTGTTGGGGATGCAATCGAATTATTTGAGTATGGGCAATATTATCGGGTAAGTGAGTAATGGACAAACAATTGAGGGGGTGGTGGGGATGCCATATAATTATTTGAGTATGGGCAATATTATCGGGTAGATAAGTAATGGACAAACAATTGAGGGGTTGTTGGGGATGCAATAGAATTATTTGAGTATGGGCAATATTATCGGGTAGATAAGTAATGGACAAACAATTCAGGGGTGTTGGGGATGCAATCGAATTATTTGAGTATGGGCAATATTATCGGGTAGATAAGTAATGGACAAACACTTCATGGGTGTTGGGGATGCAATCGAATTATTTGAGTATGGCAATATGATCTGGTAGGTTAGTAATGGACAAACAATTCAGGGGTGTTGGGGATGCAATCGAATTATTTGAGTATGGGCAATATTATCGGGTAGGTAAGTAATGTACAAACAATTCAGGGGTGTTGGGGATGCAATCGAATTATTTGAGTATGGGCAATATTATCGGGTAAGTGAGTAATGGACAAACAATTGAGGGGGTGGTGGGGATGCCATATAATTATTTGAGTATGGGCAATATTATCGGGTAGATAAGTAATGGACAAACAATTGAGGGGGTGTTGGGGATGCAATAGAATTATTTGAGTATGGGCAATATGATCGGGTAGGTTAGTAATGGACAAACAATTGAGGGAGTGTTGGGGATGCAATATAATTATTTGAGTATGGGCAATATTATCGGGTAGGTAAGTAATGGACAAACAATTGAGGGGGTGTTGGGGATGCAATAGAATTATTTGAGTATGGGCAATATTATCGGGTAGATAAGTAATGGACAAACAATTGAGGGGGTGTTGGGGATGCAATAGAGTTATTTGAGTATGGGCAATATGATCGGGTAGGTTAGTAATGGACAATCAATTCAGGGGTGTTGGGGATGCAATCGAATTATTTGAGTATGGGCAATATTATCGGGTAGTTAAGTAATTGACAAACAATTGAGGGGGTGTTGGGTATGCAATAGAATTATTTGAGTACGGGTATTATTATCGGGTAGGTAAGTAATGTACAAACAATTCAGGGGTGTTGGGGATGCAATCGAATTATTTGAGTATGGGCAATATTATCGGGTAGGTGAGTAATGGACAAACAATTGAGGGGGTGTTGGGGATGCAATAGAATTATTTGAGTATGGGCAATATTATTGGGTAGATAAGTAATGGACAAACAATTGAGGGGTAGTTGGGGATGCAATATAATTATTTGAGTATGGGCAATATTATCAGGTAGGTAAGTAATGGACAAACAATTGAGGGGGTGTTGGGGATGCAATAGAATTATTTGAGTATGGGCAATATTATCGGGTAGGTAAGTAATTGACAAAGAATTGAGAGGGTGTTGGGGATGCAATAGAATTATTTGAGTATGGGCAATATTATCGGGTAGGTAAGTAATGGACAAAGAATTGAGGGGGTGTTGGGGATGCAATCGAATTATTTGAGTATGGGCAATATTATCAGGTAGGTTAGTAATTGACAAACAATTGAGGGGGTGTTGGGGATGCAATAGAATTATTTGAGTATGGGCAATATTATCAGGTAGGTTAGTAATGGACAAACAATTGAGGGGGTGTTGGGGATGCAATAGAATTATTTGAGTATGGGCAGTATTATCGGGTAGGTAAGTAATGGACAAACAATTGAGGGGGTGTTGGGGATGCAATATAATTATTTGAGTATGGGCAATATTATCAGGTAGGTTATTAATGGACAAACAATTGAGGGGGTGTTGGGGATGCAATAGAATTATTTGAGTATGGGCAATATTATCAGGTAGGTTAGTAATGGACAAACAATTGAGGGGGTGTTGGGGATGCAATAGAATTATTTGAGTATGGGCAGTATTATCGGGTAGGTAAGTAATGGACAAACAATTGAGGGGGTGTTGGGGATGCAATATAATTATTTGAGTATGGGCAATATTATCAGGTAGGTTATTAATGGACAAACAATTGAGGGGGTGTTGGGGATGCAATAGAATTATTTGAGTATGGGCAGTATTATCGGGTAGGTAAGTAATGGACAAACAATTGAGGGGGTGTTGGGGATGCAATATAATTATTTGAGTATGGGCAATATTATCAGGTAGGTTATTAATGGACAAACAATTGAGGGGGTGTTGGGGATGCAATCGAATTATTTGATCATGGGCAATATTATAGGGTGGGTAAGTAATTGACAAACAATTGAGGGGATGTTGGGGATGCAATCGAATTATTTGAGTATGGGCAATATTATTGGGTAGGTAAGTAATGGACAAACAATTGAGGGGGTGTTGGGGATGCAAAGTAATGGACAAACAATTGAGGGGGTGTTAGGGATGTAATAGAATTATTTGAGTATGGGCAATAGGGCAATATTATCGGGTAGGTAACTAATGGACAAACAATTGAGGGGGTGCTGGGGATGCAATGGAATTATTTGAGTATGGACAATATTATCGCGTAGGTAACTAATGGACAAACAAACAATAATTTGTTGTAGGCCCCATTTACAATTTAGAGATAAAGAACATACCATGTTACTGTATAATATCAACTTCATCAGTCTGATAAAGTTGATAATAACAGAAACTTACCAGACACTAACATGGTAGTCTCTATTTAACATATTTCGTGTCACTACATTTGAAAGTTTTGAACCAATATTTTATAACATTTATTATTCTCATAGTTATCATAGGAGTGCGACATTATTCACCATAAATAAAATTATTATTGTGTATTACAAGAAGTTTGCCGAGTTCTCATATTTAAAACGTCATGTGTGAATACATACTGGATATATACAATTCGAGTGACAAGAGTGTTAAAAAGGAGTCTGCACGGTCTAAAGATAGAAGTAGTAACATTCATATACACACTGGTGATAATCCAGTTGGTTTTTGGATGTGTGATAATACGTTTTCTGATTCCTATTATTATATCTTAGAAACATGTTAATATGGTTAAAAGCATGCTTACATACAAAAAAGTTACAAAATGTACATATATTAAATTAATGGATGTTAGCGTCCACTGAATAGCTTATACATATACATACATTATTAAATTGTCATAGTTTTGTACAACAGTCATAACTACCATGCTCTGTTCGTCTATTTATTGTTTTCAATTAGCACATATTTTTCTGATATTTATTTTGTAATTGTGTCACGAGAGGTAAAATAAACATGGTTTTGTACACTATAGCTATATACAAACTGATTATTTTGACTTATGCACATATATACTGATTGTGCTATGGAGATGTTTATTCATTTTTGTTTTTTGTTAAAAGTCATATGATATTCCGACTGGGACGCTATTAAAATAGTATCCAAAACAGTGGTGACTACTTTATGGTAGAACAATGGTGTCACAACTACAAATTCCATGACATGCATGTTTACTTACACAAGCGCTGTCTTCTCTGTATACCTGCATTACAAATTCAATAACATGTATGTTTACTACACAAGCGCTGTCTACTCTGTATACCTGCACTACAAATACCATGACATGTATGTTTACTTACACAAACGCTATTTTCTCAGTATACCTGCACTACAAATGTCATGACATGTATGTTTTCTTACCATAAGGGCTGTTTTCTCTGTATACCTGCACTACAAATTCCATAACATGTATGTTTACTTACACAATCGCTGTCTACTCTGTAAACCTGCACAACAAATACCATGACATGTATGTTTTCTTACCATAAGGGCTGTTTTCTCTGTATACCTGCACTACAAATACCATGACATGTATGTTTTCTTACCATAAGGGCTGTTTTCTCTGTATACCTGCACTACAAATTCCATAACATGTATGTTTACTTACACAATCGCTGTCTACTCTGTAAACCTGCAATACAAATACCATGACATGTATGTTTTCTTACCATAAGGGCTGTCTACTCTGTATACCTGCACTACAAATTCCATAACATGTATGTTTACTTACACAAGCGCTGTCTACTCTGTATACCTGCACTACATATACCATGACATGTATGTTTTCTTACCATAAGGGCTGTCTACTCTGTATACCTGCACTACAAATTCCATAACATGTATGTTTACTTACATAATTGCTGTCTACTCTGTATATCACCATTACAAATTCTATAACATGTATGTTTACTACACAAGCGCTGTCTACTCTGTATACCTGCACTACAAATACCATGACATGTATGTTTACTTACACAAACGCTGTTTACTCAGTATACCTGCACTACAAATACCATGACATGTATGTTTTCTTACCATAAGGGCTGTTTTCTCTGTATACCTGCACTACAAATTCCATAACATGTATGTTTACTTACATAATTGCTGTCTACTCTGTATATCACCATTACAAATTCTATAACATGTATGTTTACTACACAAGCGCTGTCTACTCTGTATACCTGCACTACAAATACCATGACATGTATGTTTACTTACACAAACGCTGTTTACTCAGTATACCTGCACTACAAATACCATGACATGTATGTTTTCTTACTATAAGGGCTGTTTTCTCTGTATACCTGCACTACAAATTCCATAACATGTATGTTTACTTACACAAGCGCTGTCTACTCTGTATACCTGCACTACATATACCATGACATGTATGTTTTCTTACCATAAGGGCTGTCTACTCTGTATACCTGCACTACAAATTCCATAACATGTATGTTTACTTACATAATTGCTGTCTACTCTGTATATCACCATCACAAATTCTATAACATGTATGTTTACTACACAAGCGCTGTCTACTCTGTATACCTGCACTACAAATACCATGACATGTATGTTTACTTACACAAACGCTGTTTACTCAGTATACCTGCACTACAAATACAATGACATGTATGTTTTCTTACCATAAGGGCTGTTTTCTCTGTATACCTGCACTACAAATACCATGACATGTATGTTTTCTTACCATAAGGGCTGTTTTCTCTGTATACCTGCACTACAAATTCCATAACATGTATGTTTACTTACACAATCGCTGTCTACTCTGTAAACCTGCACTACAAATACCATGACATGTATGTTTCCTTACCCTAAGGGCTGTTTTCTCTGTATACCTGCACTACAAATTCCATAACATGTATGTTTACTTACACAAGCGCTGTCTACTCTGTATATCACCATTACAAATTCTATAACATGTATGTTTACTACACAAGCGCTGTCTACTCTGTATACCTGCACTACAAATACCATGACATGTATGTTTACTTACACAAACGCTGTTTACTCAGTATACCTGCACTACAAATACCATGACATGTATGTTTTCTTACCATAAGGGCTGTTTTCTCTGTATACCTGCACTACAAATTCCATAACATGTATGTTAATTTACACAAACGCTGTCTACTCTGTAAACCTGCACTACAAATACCATGACATGTATGTTTTCTTACCATAAGGGCTGTTTTCTCTGTATACCTGCACTACAAATACCATGACATGTATGTTTTCTTACCATAAGGGCTGTTTTCTCTGTATACCTGCACTACAAATTCCATAACATGTATGTTTACTTACACAATCGCTGTCTACTCTGTAAACCTGCACTACAAATACCATGACATGTATGTTTTCTTACCATAATGGCTGTTTTCTCTGTATACCTGCACTTCAAATTCCATAACATGTATGTTTACTTACACAAGCGCTGTCTACTCTGTATACCTGCACTACATATACCATGACATGTATGTTTTCTTACCATAAGGGCTGTCTACTCCGTATACCTGCACTACAAATTCCATAACATGTATGTTTACTTACATAATTGCTGTCTACTCTGTATATCACCATTACAAATTCTATAACATGTATGTTTACTTACAGAAATGCTGTCTACTCTGTTTATCAACATTACAAATTCCATAACATGTATGTTTACCAACACAATTGTTGTCTTCTCTGTATATCACCATTACAAATTCCATGACATGTATGTTTACTTACGCAAGTGCTGCCTACTCTGTATATCAACATTACAAATTCAATAACATGTATGTTTACTGACACAAGTGCTGTCTACTCTGTTCATCACCATTACAAATTCAAATACATGTACGCTTACTTACACAAATGCTATATACTCTGTATATCAACATTACAAATTTAATAATATGTATGTTTACTTACACAAGTGCTATCTATTCTGTATATCAACATTACAAATTCCATAACATGTATGTTTACTTACACAAGTGCTGTCTATTCTGTATATCATCATTACAAATTCAAATACATGTACGTTTACTTACACAAATGCTATCTACTCTGTATATCAACATTACAAATTTAATAATATGTATGTTTACTTACACAAGTGCTATCTATTCTGTATATCAACATTACAAATTCCATAACATGTATGTTTACTTACACACATGTTACCTACTCTGTATATCAACATTACAAATTCAATAACATGTATGTTTACTTACACAAGTGTTACCTACTCTGTATATCAACATTACAAATTCAATAACATGTATGTTTACTTACACACATGTTACCTACTCTGTATATCAACATTACAAATTCAATAACATGTATGTTTACTTACACAAGTGCTGTCTATTCTGTATATCAACATTACAAATTCCATAACATGTATGTTTACTTACACACATGTTACCTACTCTGTATATCAACATTACAAATTCAATAACATGTTCGTTTTCTTACACAAATGCTGTCTACTCTGTATATCAACATTACAACTTCAATAATATGTATGTTTACTTACACAAGAGCTGTCTACTCTGTATATCAATATTACAAATTCAATAGCATGTATGTTTACTCATACAAATGTTGTCTACTCTGTATATCAACATTACAAATTCAATAACATGTATGTTTACTTACACAAGTGCTGTCTTCTCTGTACATCAACATTACAAATTCTGTCTAGTCTGTATATCAACATAACAAATTCAATAACATGTATGTTTACTTACACAAGAGCTGTCTACTCTGTATATCAACATTACAAATTCAATAACATGTATGTTTACTTACACAAGTGCTGTGTTCTCTGGATATCAACATTACAAATTACATAACATGTATGTTAATTTACATAAGTGCTGTCTACTCTGTATATCAACATTACATACTCCATGGCATGTATGTTTTCTTACAAAAAGCGCTATTTACTCTGTATACCACAACTACAAATTCCATGACATGTATGTTTTATTACCACAAACGCTGTCTACTCTGTATACCACAACTACGAATTCAATGACATGTATGTTTTCTTACCGCAAGCGCTGTCTACTCTGTATACCACAACTACAAATTCCATGACATTTATGTTTTTACGACAAGCTCTGTCTACTCTGTATACCACAACTACGAATTCCTTGACATGTATGTTTTCTAACAACAAGCGCTGTCTACTCTGTATAACACAACTTCGAATTCCATTACATGTCTGTTTTCTTACCACAAGTGCTGTCTACTCTGTATACCACCACTACAAATTCCATGACATGTATGTTTTCTTACCACAAACGCTGTCTACTCTGTATACCACAACTACGAATTCCATGACATGTATGTTTTCTTACCACAAGCGCTGTCTACTCTGTATACCACAAATATGAATTCCATGACATGTATGTTTTCTTACCAAAAATAGGCTGTCTACTCTATAAACCACAACTACGAATTCCATGACATGTATGTTTTCTTACCACAAGCGCTATCTACTCTGTATACCACAACTATGAATTCCATGACATGTATGTTTTCTTACCAAAAATAGGCTGTCTACTCTATAAACCACAACTACGAATTCATTGACATGTATGTTTTCTTACCATAAGTGCTGTCTACTCTGTATACCACAACTACGAATTCCATGACATGTATGTTTTCTTACAACAAGTGCTATCTACTCTGTATACCACAACTACACATTCCATGACATGTATGTTTTCTTACCACAAGCCTGTCTACTCTGTATACCACAACTACGAATTCCATGACATGTATGTTTTCTTGCAACAAACGCTATCTACTCTGTATACCACAACTACACATTCCATGACATGTATGTTTTCTTACCACAAGCTCTGTATACTCTGTATACCACAACTACAAATTCCATGACATGTATGTTTTCTTACCACAAGCGCTTTCTACTCTGTGTACCACAACTACAAATTCCATGACATTTATGTTTTCTTACCACAAGCGCTGTCTACTCAGTATACCACAACTACGAATTTCATGACATGTATGTTTTCTTACCACAATCGCTGTCTATTCTGTATACCACAACATCGAATTCCATGACATGCTTGTTTTCTTAAAAAAAGTGCTATCTACTCTGTATACCCTAATTACACATTCCATGACATGTACGTTTTCTTACCACAAGCGCTGTCTACTCTGTATACCACAACTACAAATTCCATGACATGTATGTTTTCTTACCACAAGCGCTGTCTACTCTGTATACCACAACTACAAATTCCATGACATGTATGTTTTCTTACCACAAGCGCTGTCTACTCTGTATTGTTGCGATTTTGTCTAATATGATGATAAATATTAGTTTAACCCAAAATATGGTATTCTTCTGTTGATATGAAATGCGATGATTCAGTTACTATAACTAATATTGGGTTTATTCTTGTTTATACTTGGTGGTAACTATGTGCTTACTTTATACACAGTTGTGTTTGAGATGTAAAATCACTGTGTGGTTACCTCTGCTGTGTTAACACAATTTTGTATGGGTTAACACTCTAGTGTACTTGGTTACACCAGCATATATGTGTTAACACCAGTGTGTATGTGTAAACACTGGTGTTGATGTGATTACACCAGTGTGTAACTTCTTCATGACCGCGTCAGGGTAGACATCCCTGTGTACAGAACAGTCTCTTGGGTGTAGAGCTGAGGGTTGTGTTAGATTGGTCACACAGTGGGGGTTGTGTTTGGGTAAAGGGGATGTAAGAAGTTTTTTGGGGTATTTTTGAGTTTCGGCCTTTGGAAGTTTAGATCTCTTCTCTAATTTAATGTAATATATAAATTAATATTACTTCAAAATTGGACTTAGTAATTAGTAATTGGAAACATCATTGCATGAAAATATTAACATTGATTATCAGTATATTTGTAACTTTACATCTAGATATAGAAACTAATATTGCATTGTGTCATTAAACGTATATTAGCTTCACTTGTGTTAAGTTTTCACCAGTCTCCTCGAAGGAGGTGGGATTCGAACATAGTGAAAACGGAATAATTGGTGGCAGCGTTGCAATTCGGACTTTCATAAAAAGCTGAATTAAGTTATTGAAAAATATGGGACCTAAACATGTACCTGGGGATAAAGATGAGGTGGATGTAACGGATAATGCTGATGAGGACTTGTGAAGAACAATAAGGGAAGTAGAAAACAGATTCGGATCGCAAGTGAAGAAAACGAGATATTTAGAAGGCAGCATAATGGAGTATCTGGAATGAACATACAGAATAATCAGGACGGTAATGGTCAAATGAATAACGATATTGTGGCTCCCAGGGCCCACAGAGCGTACGAAGTTCCGATGCCTAGGCAACTTCTTTTCGATGGACAGTCTACATGGGAAATCTTTATTCAGCCATTCCAAGCACTAGTTGCTGCTTGCCGATGGAACGACAATGAACGGTTATTCAGGATGACAAGTAGCTTAAGGGGAGAGGCCGCAGAATACGCATTTGGACAGCTCCCTCCAGAAATTCTAGGGAACTTCGATCAACTGGTGACGGCGCTGAAGGCTAGATACAAGGAAACTCGTACTCCATCCTCTTATTTGGCGTAACTTGAAAACCGCCGGTTTCAAGCGAAGGAAACTTTGGCGGAAATCAAGAAGCTTGTCATAAAAGGGTATCCTACGGCCGACATGCAAATCCGGGAAATAATTAACGTTCGACATTTCCTGAAAGGGCTTTCTGATCAACAAATATCTGTATCAGTTGGCATGCGAGAACCAACAACGATACAGGAAGCCAGGCAGATGGTTGAGACGTATAACAGTTTACGGGAAGATGTTAGGGGCACCCGGGTTCGAGTCATTGAACTCAAGTGTAACGATTTGAAATATGTCACAGAGCGGAGGTTACGAGAATATGGAAATGACATTAAAACAAGCATTGGAAAGAAGAAAGAAGCATTGTCTTACAAAGCAGAAGAGGCTCTCAATAGAAATGAAAAGGTACGGCCATTAACAACAAATGGTAAACAGAGGAATCGATTCCAACGACCAACCTTTCGATGTTACAACTGTAACGAAGAGAATCATTGAGCGGCTGATTGCCCAAAGGAATCTACAGGAAGCTATAAGAATGGTAACCGACGAGCTGACGGCTTCCCTGACAGGAAAACTAATTGGGACCTACACCAACGGCCCAGGTGTCGGTCCAAAATGGATTTAATAGTAGTTTGCATAAAGTGAATATCCGCCAATTAATCACGGGATTTCAATTTTACTACCTGTGAATGTTGCAGGTGTAAAAACAAAATTTGTTCTAGGCACAGGCGCTTGTGTCAGTCTAATTTCAACAGGTCTTTATTATCGCATTAAACCAGAGAAAAGACCAGAATTAAGACCAGTCAATAATGGCTTACGGTTGGAAGTGGCTAATGATGGATTACTATCAGTGGACGGTGTTGTCAGTCTGGAATTTAAAATTAACAAGGATATTTTCTCATGGGATGTGGTTGTGGTTCCAATACGTGAAGATGAATAAATTGGATTAGTTTTCTTAGAACATAACAGTTTTGTGCTAATTGGATTACGACTAAACAAAAAAAGATACCCCACAATCATAGAAAAGGTGCCTTTAAGAGCTGTACGTGTTTCATGTACACATGATATTATTGTGTAATTCTGAAGTTATTGTAAGAGGGGAAGGTAATACAAAGTGTTTAGGTGGACATTATGAATTAATTTGCCAAAAAATAAAAATTGATGTGGATGGTGTGGTTATTGCAAATTCATTGGTAGACCCATCGCCGGGTAGCCTTTCTGCAGGTAATTTGCCCGTGCGCGTTGCAAACATTTCTAATGAGGAAGCTATAATTAAGAAAGGAACGACTCTTGGATTTATGCATCCAGTTTGCGATAATGATTTGATCCAGGAAAATAATACGAATGCAAATTATGGGAAAAACAGTACAAACATGCATTCTACGCGTAAAGGCGATGCTTACAGAGGAGTAGATATGTCAAAGTGGTCGAAGCCATTAAAAGATTTGTTTGAGAAGTCTTGTGACAAATTAAATGAAGATCTAAAGGGACAATTAGTAACTTGTTAGATAACCACCATGACATACATATATTCTCAAGGACACTTAACATATCTCGGACGTACAAATGTTGTAAAACACTGCATACGGACGGAGACGCACAACCCATAAAGTTACCACCACGTCGCACATCCAAAGCATTTGCAACAGAGGAAGATAAAATTATTAAGGAACAAATTGATGCAGGTATTATAAGAGAGAGTTGCAGCCCATGGTCAGCACCATTATGTTTTGTTCGAAAACCTGATAGCACCGTTTGTCCCTATTTGGCCTACAGAAGGCTGAATGCCGTGTCATGCATGGGGGCTTATCCCCTACTACGAATCGATGATTGTTTGGGCAGTCTGGAAGGGGCGGTATACTTTAGTTGTGTTGATCTGGTATCATGATTTTTTTCAGATATCTATGAATGAAACAGATATCCCCAAAACCACATTTTGTACAAGTCGAGGAGGCTTATATGAATATGTAACCATGCCAATGGGACTTAGCGGATCACCACACACCTTCCAGAGATACATGGAACTTGTACTTCGTGGGTTACAATGGAAAACGCTGATTATATATCTGTGGACGTACGTTTCATGAAACACTGGATCATTTGGACGGATTGTTTCAAATGTTAAAGGAGGTTAATCTGAAATTAAAACCTTCCAAGTGTCAGTTATTTAGGAAAGAAGTGTCATTTCTGGGACATCGTGTTAGTTCTGGAGGCGTCATGCCAGAAAATGGTAAAATTACAGCGATTAAGTCCTAGCCGACACCGAAGAATCTCCGAGACGTTTGGTCATTTCTCGGGTTTGTGGGATATTACCGACGATTTGTAAGAAACTTCTTTGCACGAGCCACACACTTAAATCGATTGATGGAGGCTGGTCAATCGTTTGAATTGACGGTGGAGTGTCAGGAAGCTTTTAATGATCTGAAACATGCACTAAGTGGAGAAGAAGTTATGTCATTTCCAAGGTTTGATGAAAAGAGTTGTTTATTTTTCTGGATACAGACGCCAGCGACCGAGGAATATGAGGAGTATTTCCCAAAAGCAGTGGTTTGAAGAGACTCAAACTCAGGTTGAAAGGCCAATAGCATTTGCCAGTAAAACTTTGGATAAAAGTCAGAGGAAATACTGCACAACCAGGAAAGAACTATTGGCAGTACTCACGTTCATTCAGCATTTTAAACATCTTTTATTGGGCCATAAGTTCCTAATATTATAAGAAAAGCATACAAGCATGCAATGGATTATGTCGTTCAAATCCCCAACTGATGAAATGGCACGCTGGCTTGAAGTTTTGTCTCAATGTGACTTTTGTCTGTATTAGAAAGTACAGATGACATAGTACCCCTATTCGCTAGAAATGTTTCATGTTCAGTGTCCCCAGACACATTACATGGAAATACAGAGAGGAGTACAACAAAAGTGTCAACCATTGTGTGGGCTTACATTATGCAATTGATGGTTTTTATTTGTGGTATACAAACCATACACTTTGTTCAAGATTGTTTGAAATGAATCAGACTGGGATTCCTGTGCATTAAGGTCTGTGAATTGATCTATAATTGGACAGTGTTACGCGAATGGATATTTAATTTATATACATGGTTAGCGAATGAATTAACACAGCTTGTGACAAGGATATTAAACCAAAAGCAAATTGCTAAATTTTAACGGATTTTACCAAAGAAAGGTGTTGATTTACAAGATACGACTCTGTTGGCTACCAGTAATCAGGATGGATTATCGCCCAGTGAGGATGATAAATCATTGCTTAATCAGTACATTAACGGTCAATTAAAAGCATCATCATTGAGTAATTATACTCCACACGAGTTTACAAGACTTCAGACAAATGACCCGGGCATTAGCCATATCAGACAAATGACCCGGGCAGTAGCCATATCATTACAGGGAAAATGAACTTTAAGATAAGGTCTCCAAGAGATAGTGTGGCTGGCGAAGCACCATTTGTAAGAAATTATGGCTATTCTGGGACCAGTTAGTGTTGATTGATGGAGTTTTGTACAAGGAATGGACATGTAATAAAGGTACACAATACTTTAAGCAATTGGTATTACCATCAAGTTTTGGACTCGGTGCATTCTTCACTGTCTGTAGGCCATCTTGGGGTAAATAAAACTACATTTAAGCTAAAGATGTCATTTTACTGGTACCATACGAAAGTGAGTGTTAAGGATTACATAAATTGTTGCGTAAAATGCAATGCCAGAAAGAGAACGAAAAAATTTCCCAAGAGCCCGCTTCAGAAATACACTGTTTTTTTTTATGGACAGAATTTGCACTGATATTTTTGGGCCACTCCCAGAATTCCGATATTGGAAATAAATATGTGTCGGTTGTAATGGACCATTTTACCAAATTTGTGGAGTGCTACCCGATTCCAAATCAACTTAGCGCAACTATAGCTGACAAAATTGTGCTGGAATTTATATCGCGCTATGGTTGCTGTTTGGATTAACACAGTGACCGAGGAAGTAACTTTCAGTCACAGCTTTTCCGAGAAGTGTGCAGACTATTGGAGATTAACCAGACACGGACTTCCGGGTTTCGACTCATCTCTAATGGTATGGTTAAAAGGTATAATTCCACTCTTTTGGATATGATATCATCGTATGTTGGAGAGGATCAACGTGATTGGGACAAATACTTAACCACTCGTTACTATGGCATATCGGTCAAGTGTGCACGAAAGCACAGGGTTTACACCTAATTATCTTATGTTTGGGCGCGAATGCTTACAACCCGTGCAGGGCTAGATCGGCTGTATTCCAGACAATAACGGGATACAGACATATGGTGAATATGTACAACAACTTAAATCTAAACAGGAAAAGGTTTATAGATTAGCTTGTGAAAAACTGAAAAAGACAAAGGGACAAAGGCAACGGAAACAGAATTTATCAGGCTGTGTAACCACTGAACTCTACTTAGCTTCTCTGCATCATATATGACACGAAATTAACTCTGTAATCACGACTGTCAAAACAATAAACGGAAATAAACTAGCCATTGACCAACAGTTTAAGCTCTGAATGGGAACTTGTCTAAAACATGGATAGTATCTGTCATCAGCTTGGTGAAACAAATGTAGTACATGTGAAATCATGGGATTCCTGTCAAAAATGTGCATTTACTTTTCCGCTTCTGAACTTTCAACATCTCTGTATAATCACCAGTAAGGTATTTATTCTATAATTCATTTTTATGGATAATTCTAGTTTACCCGGTTGCGGAGATGAGTTGAAGCAGTATGTGCTAGGTCTATCGTCCACGGGGATACAGAATTAAGATAAAATGAAGAGAATAAATTGGAGAAATGTCTCACTTCAATCGCAAGCTTAGAGGAAAAATTCTTACAAGTGGTTAAGGGTGAGGGGGAGACCACTCGGTCACATGTGACATCGGGTTTGAGGGAGGTCGTTTTACGACAACGGACACTCTTAGACGGAATCGGAGGTAAATTAGAGGAGATTAGGCTTATACTTGACCAAATACAAAGAAAGGGCCAGGTTAACCCTCGGTTACTCTCTGGCGTCGTTGCTTTACTGAGCCAAACATGCGGGTATCTAAGGACGAACAACACCCCAACGAAGACAACAGTATGTTTTCTTATCACAAGCGCTGTCTACTCTGTATACCACAACTACACATTCCATGACATGTATGTTTTCTTACTGCAAGAGCTGTTTACTCTGTATACCACCACTACAAATTCCATGACATGAATGTTTTCTTACCAAAAGCGCTGTCTACTCTGTATACCACAACTACGAATTACATGACATGTATGTTTTCTTACCAAAAGCGCTGTCTACTCTGTCTACCACAACTACAAATTCCATGACATGTATGTTTTCTTACCAAAAGCGCTGTCTACTCTGTCTACCACAACTACAAATTCCATGACATGTATGTTTTCTTACCGCAAGTGCTGTTTACTCTGTATACCACCACTACGAATTCCATGACATGTATGTTTTCTTACCGCAAGTGCTGTCTACTCTGTATACCGCAACTACGAATTCCATAACATGTATGTTTTCGTACCACAAGCGCTGTCTACTCTGTATACCACAACTACGAATGCCATGACATGTATGTTTTCTTACCGCAAGCGCTGTCTACTCTGTATACCACAGCTACGAATTCCATGGCATGTATGTTTTCATACCACAAGCGCTGTCTACAATGTATACCACAGCTTCGAATTCCATGGCATGTATGTTTTCTTACCACAAGCGCTGTCTACTCTGTATACCACAGCTACGAATTCCATGGCATGTATGTTTTCTTACCACAAGCGCTGTCTACTCTGTAGGCCACAGCTACGAATTCCATTGCATGTATGTTTTCTTACCACAAGCGCTGTCTACTCTGTATGCCACAGCTACGAATTCCATGGCATGTATGTTTTCTTACCACAAGCGCTGTCTACTCTGTATGCCACAACTACGAATTCCATGACATGTATGTTTTCTTACCACAAGCGCTGTCTACTCTGTATACCACAGCTACGAATTCCATGGCATGTATGTTTTCTTACCACAAGCTCTGTCTACTCTGTATACTACAACTACGATTTCCATGACATGTATGTTTTCTTACCACAGTCACAACTACGAATTTCGTGACATGTATGTTTTCTTACCACAAGTGCTGTCTACTCTGTATAACACAAATACAAATTCCATGACATGTATGATTTCTCATCACAAGCTTTGTCTAGTCTGTATACCACAACTACAAATTCCATGACATGTATGTTTTCTCATCACAAGCTTTGTCTAGTCTGTATACCACAAATACAAATTCCATGACATGTATGTTTTGTTAAACAAATACATAAATATTAGGCAAATACATATTGTTTTATCATTTGCCTGCTGGTGCTCCTTTTTTTCTCCAATACACAAACCGTTTTCACCATAATTTTGTCGTAGGCTGACAATTCAAATTTAGATGTGCGGGTGTAGCTTACCGTAAAAATAGTGTACATACAAATTATAAATATTAGGTTGAAATATTAGATCTCAATTTACAACCTCTTTAGTCAGCACATTAACTTTTATTTGCATTACAACGTTGAAGTACAAATTCGGCGTATGAGGTTACATCGTCATCAGATTCGAATATATATCGTATACCTAATGATTCGCCAGATATGTTGGTCAACCCCTGTCGGAAATCGAATACACGTATTAACGCTTTTCATTGACGTTTTGCGTTTTGTCTTATAACGCAAATTAAAATTTCGGGGTTTGTGTTGCATTATTAACTATTAAGACAACGACTAATTAGTGAATGATATGTCTTTGCTTTATTTATTAAGAGTTAAGTTTTTAAATGATGAACGTGATATCAAATAAAATATAAAATTCTGCTTGTGACTTTTATTACATTTATTCATAACAGTTTATGATAAAGGTCAAGGTAAAACATTATTGTCATAATAAGTCATATAGTTTTAAATGCTAGCATTTAAGTCAAGCATGGTGATCAATTAAACGATCTTAATTACGAACGTTAGTAGGACCGAAACAACCACGAATAATTGGAAAGTTAGCTCCCCTATATAACATATCGCCATTTACCTTATAAAATATTAGTCAACAGCGTTTCAATGATTTCTTTAAATTATCGATTATTCTGATTAGTGGTCCATGCTTTTGATGTAAAAGCTTTGATCGACAGTGAACACTGCCAGCGGTAAGTGTTTTTTTTAGTATAAATACTTCTTTCTTGGATATATAGGCTGTTTCAAACATACAAGTTAACCGTTCTGCTTATTCACGATTATTCATGTATAAATATACAGTTTGTGTTTATGATAAGCTAAATATGTCTTTCAATGACCTGAATAAGTATACCAATTTTGATGGAGTTATCTTTTCCAGAAAAAAGGTTAGGGTACAAAACATATCACATACATTAGCCTCGTTTATAGCATCATTGGTGAAGTGTATTTGTAGTTAACAGGTTAAAGCAACGGACAATGGGGTTAGTACTTTGAATGGTGACATCTGACAGTTTAAATTTACATAATTACATGCTAATACGTACTGGAAATAAAACATATGAAACTTAGTCGTGAATTCATCAAGAGGATTACACATATGTTCTATTAAAACATTCAGTTCATTGTTGGTACATACCTCAGACAGACATTGTATGTGTTGTGTATATATAACAGTTACATTTGTCGAATATGTGTATGCATATGGGAGATTAACTGTTTGAATATCAGGTGTGATGTAAAATTTACACAGTCGTCCGGTCTAAACTCTCTCATACTGGATATATATACTTAAGTTTTCCCAAGTTAATGAGGGGGTCCCCAATAACAGGATAACAGCAAATTAATTTTCTTGAAAACAGTTAACAGTGAAAACAGTTAACAGTAAATAACATGAAGATAACATAACAACAAACTTACGTTTCCAAAGTAGCTCAACATTACTTCTTTTTAAGAAATGCAGTGTCAAGATGTTGGGTTAGTATCTTGAACTTAAAACGGGATCATCAGTAAGGCGACTGTGTCTTTACTGGATTAAGCTGTGAAAAAGCCTAGCTTGAAACTATGTTAAACAATTTTGTTCAAACTGTATAATATACAAATTTTCTCAGGCGTCTTTCCTCATGACTAGTAAACTTTAAACAAAAATCACAATTAATTGATTCTAATATTTAGAAATAATACAGACTATTGATTATACGAATCGACTACATACTGTATGATACAGTATAATGTTTCAAACCCTGTAGTGTTGAACTAACTGTTGCTCAACACTATTTTAAATGATGAGACAGCTGTTCAGATAACGTGTCTGGACAGCATATGTTTGAGAATTATTTCAAACTCAAACCAAAACTGTATGCTTGGAACAATGCTCAGTTTCAGCAAAAATAATACAACTATATGCTTGAAGACTATTTCAAACCTAAGTCTTCAGACTAAACTAATGTGCATGAAACTATCCCCAGTTCCAGCACAAAAAATTATTCCTACAGGTTTCAAACACAAGCCTTTCCAAAGCCTATTGCTAGAGAGAATCTTTGTCACAGTATACTCTCCTCCAACGCAATTGAGCTTCTCCGAAGTTTAAAGTACACTTTTTGAGGCTTCTCGCAACTTGCGTCGAAAAAAAAACTAGCTTAACATGGTATTACGAAGCAATAAACCGTTATTGTCTGTACCAAAAATCTCTGACGTTATATTCAGGAAATTACCTATTTAAAAATGGTGTCCAATTCATGATTCATGATTAAAATTTAATCATTGATGATAACTGTATCATTCATCTTTTTATGATGAATTATCTTTTAAAACTTATATTGGGTATAATATTGTATGATAATAGCGAAAAATAATAGAATTTATTACCTCTTCTTATAATGATTGATATATACAGACATTTATGCTATAAAACAGCGACATTATTTTGACCTGCAGTAACAATTGTTTTCATTCAATGTACATACTTATATTACGTCCAAAAGAATGGTGAAAATATAACTGGTATTTTGGAGAAATCCTGATAGTTTTCCCACTTCTTGTTGTCCCTGCCCTTAAAAAATCTAAACTTGTTGCTGCTGCTGCTGGTGATGCTACTGCTGCTGCTGCTGGCTGTCTGTATGACTCTGCTGAGGAAATGTCCTCTTCGTCTGACGAATCAGAGTCGTATTCTAAGACCTGGTCAGTCTGATCATCAGGTTCACTGTCTCTCGAAGCAGATGTTTTTTTTCTGGTTTAACAGATCTGTTACCAACTGCAGCAACAGCTTTCTTCTTTTCAAACAAAATCTTCTGTGTTGTTTTCACTTTACTTTCATACATGTTCAAGGGTAAAGTGCCTGCTTTGAATTTTGTTATTTCCTACCTCACAGTCCTTTGCTGAACACATTTTCCAAAGTTACTTTCCCAATTCTTCATTAGATCCGCAGCATTAAGAGTTCTGATAGGTTTCAGATGGCCCTTTCTGGACATGGCACACAAACTCTTTGTGTTTGCTGGGACATGATAGTACGAAGTTGGGTTGGTGAAGTAGGGAACAGATCAAGTTGCTGCTCTTTTCATACTCTCATGAACTGTGTTTGACAGATTTCTAGCATATTGCAGGCAGGTGGCAAATTGCTCCTTAAAGTGACCGGTGACATGCAGATTCTCCACTTGCACAGTCAAACATGACTGCAGATCTATAGGATATCCCGGGATGTGTCTTTCTATATGTTTTAGTTCATTCTTGATCATGTTAACTGAACCAATTGTTTTACTGGCAACTGTTCCTTCCGGACCATTTGCTACTTTGTTAACTCCCAAAACCTTTTTTACATTTGACACACATTCTTTCAGGTAAGTTCTCAAGGATGCAACTTTTTCGTGCGATTCTGTAATAGTATGTTTTGGTACTTTCTGATGCTTGAAGTGTACTGAAAATACTGAATAAAGTAATCTGAGCTGAGATAAGAATGTGATGGAATTTTGCAAAGTTGTAATGACTTTAATGAAACCACACTGTGCATCACACACAAAGATGTTACCATACTCAGTACAAAGACCCATAACCTGACTGTCGATGGTCGACTGTTGTTGCCTTCTTGTCCACTACCTGCCAACAGTTCAGCTGTTAACGATTGTACTTTTTAACGGTATGACCTACATCATCAGTAAATACACATCCATCTTCATGAATGACAGCAACACCAGCAACCTCTATACATTCGGGTGTCCCATTTGAGAGAATAAACTATGACATGTGGTGTCCAACCCAACTTTAACTATCCCACCAGGAGACGAAACAGAACTTCCCACTACTGAAAGAACCACAACTTTTCTGCAAGTTAGTGGGTATGGAGTCAGCTCTTGATCACTACTTTAATAATAACACTGTCTTGCTCAGGTTACAAGTGTATAAGACTGTATTCCTGTCCGAAGCGACCAGAAGTATATCTTGACAAGCAGTTGCTATATATGTAGGCAGGAAATTCTCTGACAACTGTAGCTGGCTAAGATAAATCCATTCTGCTTGCATATTTCTTCCTGTTTTTCAAATTCCTTCTTCAGTAAGCTTCGTAACTCAACAACTGTACCAACGGCGTTTATTTTCCTTCTACTAAGCTCATTTCATAGCAGCCGGGCCCGATTAGCTCAATCAGTTTCGCATCTGACTATCAACCCAGGGGGCGTGAGTTCCAATCCGCTCGGCAACAGTCTCAGTGATGATTGATATACGACATTGCGTCTCATTAGCATTCGCCTCTCACCGCTGATTTAAGTGAGAAAGTTATCAGTTACTTGCGGAGATGGGGTGTGCTCGAGTACTGGTTAATCCCAGGAAACAGTGGTTAGGTTAACTGATCGTCTGTTAGCCCTCGATGACATACAAATGACGCAAAATATGCAATCAATTAATCAATCAATCATTTCCTAGCTCATCCTTTCTCATGCTATGGAAGCCAGTCTTATTTTGGATGGATACATATGTATGGACCTATCGTAACTGCAGATGTAGACTATTATTTTGTTAATCGCAATACTTCTTGCATCTTGGAATTGGTCAAGGACCTTCACTTCTGCAGGCACATGCAACTTAACTTCTAAAAGCTGTGTGTTTTTTTTTTCCTGTTTTTTTTCATTAGTTGGTAGTCGAGTGTAAGTCGAGATTAGCATGGTATCCACATGTTGTTGCAATGGGATGTTGGTACAAACCAACTTTGTTCGTAGCGCTGATTTTGAACTGGTCAAGGGACAATGCTATTTACCACGCTTTCTAACACAGAGTCTTCGGTCAAATGAAGAATACAGTCAACATCCATCCTGTCTTTATTCATGACAGCACTTTGCTCAGAATTGTTTCCTACATGTACTGCATTTGAAATACATGCAAATATATATTTAGGATGGTCTTGAGAGCATGTTTATTTCCTGCTTCATAATCTGTTCTCAAACTGCATTCCTGATGCATTTCTGTCCATTCTGTAAGCAGTATGGGCATGCCCTCAGTGGTGGTTTGGAGATTGGCTGCTTTACTCTTTCACTCTCTTCACATACATCAGCTATTTCAATACACTGTTCACTGGAAAACCAACACCTATTTGCTGCTTGAGGTGAGATGATATGTTTAGAGTTTACCACTTCGATTGAAATATCGATTGTGTCACGGTTTGGTGGATTTGATATACACCAACCTATTCGGATTCTATTTACTTATGATATTAAGATTATGTTCATCCATTTTAAAATAATTGTATTTTAAGGCATTTATAGCGCATTTTTGTGGTATACTCCCTTTAAACCAATAAAAATATACTTTTAGGGGGACTATTTTTATAAATTTGTTGGAAAAAATGTTTCGCGGTGAATACGGTCGAACATTGGCCGCCAAGAACAGAATAAAACTGTAATGCTATCATAACGTATGTAAAGAACTAAGGCAAGTTAAAAGTAGAGCGAGAGCTATGACTTTACATTATTTATTTTATATCTACTGTACATTGAAACCATTTAATATGACATATATATATATATTCTAATTTACATGCAATCAATGTGATTTTCAGGTTGTTAATATGACTCTGATATGATACTATGATAAAAATTTGTTTAACGGAAACGTGGTATTGTATATGCTGATATTGAAAATTAAAATCAACATATCCAAGTCTTTAAATGTAATACTTTCTAACGAGATACATACTGCAAATAAACCATTTGAGTGGCAGATGTGTAACAAGACGTTTACAGAGTCTCATCTAAACAATCACACGCGGATACATACTGGTGATAAACCATTTGAGTGTCAGGCGTGTAATAAGAAGTTTATACACGTGTCTCATGTAAACAGACACACGTGGACACAAACTGGTGATCAACCATTACAGTGTCAGGTGTGTAATAATATGTTTACAGGTTCATCACATCTGCACCGACACAGCCGTATACATACTGGTGATAAACCATTTGAGTGTCAGCTGTGTAAAAAGACGTTTGCAAGTTCATCAAATATGAATAGGCACATGCGGATTCATACTGGTGATAAACCATTGGAGTTGCAAATGTGTAAAAAAGTTTAAATTGTCGTCAAATCTAAATAGTCATATACTTATGCATACTAATGATGAGTCACTCGAGTTACAAATGTGTAATAAAAAGTTTTCAATGTCGTCAAATTTAAATAGTCACATGCGGATACTTATTGGTGATAAACCATTTGTATGTCAGGTGTGTAATAATATGTTTACACAGTCTTCTCATGTAAACAGACACACGCGGATACATACTGGTGATCAACCATTTGAGAGTCAGGTGTGTAATACGACGTTTACAGAGTCGTCAGCACATGCGGATACATACTGGTGATAAACCATTTGTATGTCAGGTGTGTAATAATGTTTACACAGTCTTCTCATGTAAACAGACACACGCGGATACATACTGGTGATCAACCATTTGAGTGTCAGGTGTGTTATATGAAGTTTGCACGCTCATCAAATCTGAACAGACACATGCGTATACCTACTGGTGATAAACCATTTAATTGTCAGGTGTGTAATAAGACGTTTACAGAGTCGTCAACTATAAAGAGACACATGTGCATACATACTGGTAATACACCAGTTGAGTGTCAGGTATGTTATAAGAAATTTACAATGTCGTTAAATCTAAACAATCACATGCGTATACATACTGGAAATAAACCACTTGAGTGTCAGATGTGTAATAAAAAGTTTACACAGTCGTCTCATCTAAACAGACACACGCAGATACATACAACTGATAAACCAATCGAGTGTCATCCGTGTAAAAAGACGTCTGTGCGTTCATCAAATATGAGAAAACACATGCGTATGCATATTGGTGATATGCCATTTGAGTGTTAGGTGTGTAATAAGAAGTTTTCACAGTCTTCAACTCTAAACAATCACTTGCAGATATATACAGGTGATAATCTAATTGAGTAGTCGGTGGTTAATAAAATTATTACACAGTCTCATGCGGATTTATACTTGTAATAAAGCATGTGAGTGTCAGGTGTATCAAAAGAAGTCGTCAACTTTAAGCGGATATATGCATATGATAAACCATTTGAGTGTTAGGTGATTACTAAGATAATTAAAGAATTGTCAGATGCAAATATACCGTTTGGTGATAAGCCAGTCAGTGTCGGTGTTTAATACCAGTTTACGTTCTTCATGTCTACGTCATCGCATGCAGATACATTCTGATCATAATCCATTTAAATTTTAATTGTGTACTAATTGTGAAAAATACTGGAGATAAAACATAAGAATTTCGTTTGTATCAATTTGTATGTAATAATCTGTTAACGCCGATTTTATGTATAGGTAGTCACATGCTGATAATGCATTTTCATTTTATGTTTGTAGTAAAATCTGTTTTATTGAATTCGCACGATGTAAACGTCATGTTAATCCGAAACTGAAGATAATTCATTTGTGTGCCAGATTTATTATAATACGTTTTTGTCGATTTTTAAACGGGCTCATGTTCATACATACTGGAATAAACCATATTGTGTTAAGTGTAACAAGACGATTACAAATGATTCATATGAAAACAGTCGTAAAAAGCATACACAACTAGACATTAACCATGTCAATTCCGAATTCAGTTTTAGAAGTTCAAACATTTTTCATATTTCAATCGTCATACGCAGATATATATATATATATTGGAGATAATATATTTTGAGTTACATATATGTAATAACAACCCAGTTATGTCCTTATTTCCAAACTATCTGATGTAGATACGTACTGGAGATTAACCAGTTAAATGCATTGTATTTATTTAGATGTTTGTAAATATGTTAACGTTTAAACAATAAGACTTTCAGTCACCTGCGTGTGTGTATACAGAGATTAAATGTTTCAATGTCAGGTCTGATACAAAATACAAAATGTACAGTCGTTCTGTCAAAACTTTTACATACTGGATATTAACTCGTTGGTATTTTCCAA